>JAVSCE010022204.1:0-66555 GCA_032199065.1 Smutsia gigantea
TGAGTTTGGAAGTATTCCCTCTTCTTCTATTTTGTGAAAAACTTTAAGGAGAATCGGTGTTATTTCTTCTCTATATGTCTGGTAGAATTCAGAGGTGAATCCATCTGGTCCGGGGGTTTTGTTCTTGGGTAGTGTTTTGATTACAAATTCAATTTCATTGCTGGTGATTGGTCTGTTAGTTTTTCTGTTTCTTGCTTGGTCAGTCTTGGAAGGTTGTATTTTTCTAAGAAGTTGTCCATTTCTTCTATGTTTTCCAGCATATAGATTCTCATAATATTCTCTTATGATTCTTTGTATTTCTGTGGGGTCTGTCATGATTTTTCCTTTCTCATTTCTGATTGTGTTTATGTGTGTAGACCTTCTTTTTCTCTTAATAAGTCTGGCGAGGGGTTTATCTATTTTGTTTATTTTTTCAAAGAACCAGCTCTTGGTTTTATTGATTTTTTTCTATTGTTTTATTCTTCCCAATTTTATTTATTTCTTCTCTAATCTTTATTATGTCCCTCCTTCTGGTGACTTTGGGCCTCATTTGTTCTTCTTTTCCCAATTTCAGTAATTGTGTCTTTAGACTATTCATTTGGGAATGTTCTTCCTTCTTTAAATAGGCCTGGATTGCAATATACTTTCCTCTTAGAACTGCCTTTGCTGAATCCCACAGAAGATGTGGCTTTGTGTTGTTGTTGTCATTAGTCTCCATATATTCTTTGATTTCTGTTTTTATTTGGTCGTTAACCCATTGATTAATTAGGAGAGTGTTGTTAAGTCTCCATGTATTTGTGAGCTTTTTTGATTTCTTTCTAAAATTTATTTCTAGTTTTATACCTTGGTGATCTGAGAAGTTGGTTGGTAGGATTTCAATATTTTTGAAATTACTGAGGTTCTTTTTTGTGGCCTAGTATGTGGTCTATTCTGGAAAATGTTCCATGTGCACTTGAGAAGAATGTGTATCCTGTTGCTTTTGGTGTAGAGTTCTGTAGATGTCTGTTAGGTCCATCTGTTCTAGTGTGTTGTTCAGTGCCTCTGTGTCTTTACTTATTTTCTGTCTGGTTGATCTGTCCTCTGGAGTGAGTGGTGTGTTGAAGTCTCCTAAGATGAATGCATTGCTGTCTATTTCCTCCTTTAATTCTGTTAGTATTTGTCTCACATATGCTGGCGCTCCTGTGTTGGGTGCATATATATTTATAATGGTTATCTCTTCTTGTTGGACTGACCCCTTTATCATTATGTAATGTCCTTCTTTATCTCTTGCAACTTTCTTCGTTTTGAAGTCTATTTTGTCTGATACAAGTACTGCAACACCTGCTTTTTTCTCTTTGTTGTTTGCATGAAATATCTTTTCCATCCCTTCACTTTTAGTCTGTGTATATCCTGACTTGAGGTGAGGGTAAGTGCTTGGCATATAGATTGCCTGCTTTTTTATCCATTTCACATTTGTGTCTTTCTTGGATTGAGTGCATTCAGTCCATTTACATTTAGGGTAATCATTGATAGATTTATGTATCTTTATTGCCATCTGCTGGTTCTTCTTTAAATTCTGTTGCCTCAGAGCCAGTTCAAGCTTCTTTACTATCTAACAATCTAACTTAACTTTCTTGTTAAGTTATTGTAAACACAGTCTGATGTTTCTTTATTTCTCTCCCTTCTTATTCCTCCTCCTCCATTCTTTCTATAATAGGTGTTTTATTCTTTGCCTTTAGTAAGTATTTGGATGGTCTGCTTTCTTTGCTGTAATTTTATTTTCTCTGGTGACATCTTTTTAGCCTTAGGTGTGCTTCCATCTAGAGCAGTCCATTTAAGATATCCTGAGTGGTGGTTTATTAGAGGCAAACTCTCTCAACTTTCGTTTGTCTGGAAATTGTTTAATCCCTCCATCATATTTAAATGATAATCGTGTTGGATACAATATTCTTGGTTCGAGGCCCTTCTGTTTCATAACGTTAAATATATCATACCATTCTCTTCTGGCCTGTAAGGTTTCTGCTGAGAAGTCTGATGATAGTCTGATGGGTTTTCCTTTGTAGGTGATCTTTTTTCTCTCTCTAGCTGCCTTTAATACCCTGTCTTTATCTTTGATCTTTGCCATCTTAATTATTATGTGTCTTGGTGTTGTCTTCCTTGGGTCCCTTGTGTTGGGAGATCTATGAGCTTCGGTGGACTGCGAGACTACTTCCTTCCCCAGCTAGGGAAAGTTTTCAGCAATTATTTCTTCAAAGACACTTTCTATCCCTTTTTCTCTCTCTTCTTCCTCTGGTACTCCTATAATGCGAATATTGTTCCGTTTGGATTGGTCACACAGTTCTCTTAATATTCTTTCATTCCTAGAAATCCTTTTATCTCTCTCTGCCTCAGCTGCTCTGTACTCCTGTTCTGTTTTCTATTCCATTAACAGTCTCTTGCATCTCATCCATTCTGCTGTTAAGCCTGTCGATCGCTTGTCTGATTTCTGCATTGTCTTTCCTCAGTTCCCTCACTTTGTCCCTCAGCTCTTGCACATTTCTCTGTAGGTCCATCAGCATGGTTATGACTTCTATTCTGAATTCTTTTTCAGGAAGACTGTGCATTTCCATCCCTTCAGACTCCCTCTCTGGGGTTGTCTGGTTGATTTTGGTCTGAACCATATTCCTCTGTCTTTTCATGGCTATAGAATTGGTCACTGATAGTTGCCACGTATGTCACCTGGGCTCTTTAAGACTTTAAAAAGAGAAGAAAAAAAAGAAAAAAAAGAAGAAAGAAAGAAAGAAAAAAGAAAGAAAAGAAAAAACAGAAACAAAAACAAAAAAACAAAAAAAAATGCCCACTGGACGTAGATTCTGTGGGAATGCTGTAGGTGGCGCTATTGCCCCACTATTCCACAGCTGTGACTGTGCCACTCTGCAGGGCCCTTTATCGCTCTGGCAGGGGTGGGAACGAATAGGAGGCTGTTGATCTCAGTGAGAAGTGTAAGTATGGCTGTGCTTCCTCAGTCGCCAGCTAAGGCGTCTGAAACTCCCCCGGACTCCCAGCCTGCTGGACTGAGTGTGCTGGGGCAATCCGGCTCCTCCACTGGGCTCCTGTCTCTTTAAGACCGCTGAAGAAAGCGCGCGCTTTTTTTTTTTCCTTCCCGGGAGCCGGCTGCAAGCACCCTGGCGCATTCCCTGCTCAGATTCTGCCCCTCTGTCTCTCCAATCTCCGCTGCACTGCGCAATGTGGGTCAGCGCTCCCCATGCAGATCACCCGGGCTGGCTACTTCGCGGGGTGTACTTCCACTCCCTCCCGGCTCTGAATCCTCTCCTCCCGCCAGTGCGCTGGGGTGGGGGAGGGCTCAGATCCCGCTGGGTCGTGGCTCCGTATCTTACCCGCCTCTTGGGGTGCCGAGTGCTCTTGGGTGTAGCTGCACGCTGTGCGCTTTCCTGTGTATTCTCGTCTCTCTTTTAGGAATAGATGTATTTGCTGTGTTTTCGTAGATAAATATAGTGTTGGGAGGAGATTTCTGCCGCCCTGCTCATACCGCCATCTTCCCGGAAGTCGGGTCTTGCTTTTTTATCCTTTCTGTTTCTCTGTGTCTTTTGATTAGTGCATTCAGTCCATTTACATTTAGGGTGATTATTGATAGATATGTACTTATTGCCATTGCTGGCTTTAGATTCATGGTTACCAAAGGTTCAAGGGTTGCTTCTTTACTATCTAACAGTCTAACTTAACTTTCTTGTTAAGTTATTGTAAATACAGTCTGATGTTTCTTTATTTCTCTCCCTTCTTATTCTTCCTCCTCCATTCTTTATATACTAGCTGTTTTATTCTTTGCCTTTAGGTAGTACTTGGATGGTCTGCTTTCTTTGCTGTGATTTTATTTTCTCTGGTGACATCTTTTTAGCCTTAGGGGTGCTTCCCTCTAGAGCAGTCCATTTAAGATATCCTGTAGTGGTGGTTTATGAGAGGTAAACTCTCAACTTTCCCTTGTCTGGAAATTGTTTAATCCGTCCGTCATATTTAAATGATAATCGTGCTGGATACAATATTCTTGGTTCGAGGCCCTTCTGTTTCATTACGTTAAATATATCATGGCATTCTCTTCTAGCCTGTAAGGTTTCTGTTGAGAAGTCTGATGATATTGTGATGGATTTTCCTTTGTAGGTGATCTTTTTTCTCTCTCTAGCTGCCTTTAATACTCTGTCCTTATCTTTGATCTTTGCCATTTTAATAATTATGTGTCTTGGTGTTTTGTCTTCCTTGGGTCCCTTGTGTTGGGAGATCTGTGGCCTTCCATGGACTGCAAGACCATTTCCTTCCCCAGCATGGGGAAGTTTTCAGCAATCATTTCTTCAAGAACACTGTCAATCCCTTTTTCTCTCTCTTCTTCCTCTAGTACTCCTATAATGCGAATATTGTTCCATTTGGATTGGTCACACAGTTCTCTTAATATTCTTTCATTCCTAGAAATCCTTTTATCTCTCTCTGCCTCAGCTACTCTGTACTCCTGTTCTCTGATTTCTATTCCATTAACAGTCTCTTGCATCTCACCCAGTCTGCTGTTAAGCCCGTCGATCGCTTGTCTGATTTCCGCATTGTCTTTCCACACTTCCCTCACTTCCTCCCTCAGCTCTTGCATATTTCTCTGTAGATCCATCAGCATGGTTATGACTTTTATTCTGAATTCTTTTTCAGGAAGATTGTGCATTTCCATCCCTTCAGATCCCTCTCTGGTGTTGTCTGGGTCTCTGTGAGCTTTTTCTGTACCATATTCCTCTGTCTTTTCATGGCGATAGAAGTGGTCACTGGTAGGTGCCACGTATGTCAGCTGGGTCTTTAAGACTTAAAAAAAAAGAGAGAGAAGGAAGAGAAAGAAAAGAGAAAAAAAAGAAAAGAAGAGAAAGGAAAAATAAAAAAACGCCCACCGGGAGTAGATTCTGTAAGGATGCTGTAGGTGTCGCTGTTGCTTCTCTATTCTGCAGCCATCACCATGCCGCTCCACAGGGCCATTTGTAGCTCTGGCTGGGGCGGGAACGAATGGGAGGCTGTTGTTCTCTGTGTGAAGACTCAGTGCATCTACTTTTTCCCAGTCGCCAGCCAAGGGGTCAGAAACTCCCCAGGACTCCCAGCCTGCCGGGCCGAGTGCACTGGGATGACCGCACCCCTCAGCTCAGCCCCCGTCTCCCCAACACCGCCAAAAAAAGTGCATGTTTTTCTTTTGTCCCAGGCAGCGGCTGTGAGGACCCAGGCGCGTTCCCAGCTCAAAACCTGCACCTTCTGCCTCTCCAATATCCGATACACCGCGCAATGTGTGTCAGTGCTCCTGGCGCAGATCACCAGGGCTGGTTATTTCGCGGACCTGTACTTCCACTCCCTCCTGGCTCTGAATCCTCTTCTGCCACCAGTGCACTGGGGTGGTGTGTTGGGGTTTTTAGCCTTCTCCGAGCCCCCTCTGAACCTGCAGAGAGAACGGGAAGGGAGAGACACGCCCCGGCAAGGCAGGACCAGAAAGGGTGAGTGCCTGCTGTCCGCCCGATCACCAGCCTCTGGCCCCTAGGCCTGAACTGGAGACAAACAGACGCAACAGAGAGCTCAGTCAAAGCAGGAACTTGTTTATTGCGGAAACAGCAGAGTTTATATAACATTCGTGGGCCAATCAGCATAAAGGTCAAGCAGTCACAAGCTCTTCACACAGGAAGGCACATAATGCAAGCAAACGGTGTCCACGAGCTGATCAGGTTTGCGGAAGACTCACACCACCAATAGGGAAATACCCGGAACACAGGTAGGCTCACGTCATAGCCCGCCAAAATGCCTGGGCACCGCCCCATGCTCATCCAGCGAGCGCCATCTTGGCAATGCATTTAAAGGCTACCTCTTAGATTAGAAGGCCCTACAGTGGGAGAGTGCTCGGGTCCCGCCAGTATGCGGCTCCGTATCTTACCCGCCTTGTGGGGTGCCGAGTCCTCTCAGGTGCAGATGCAGGCTGTGTGCTGTCCTGTATATTCTCGTCTCTCTTTTAGGAATAGTTGTATTTGCTGTATTTTCATAGATATATATGGTTTTGGGAGGAGATTTCTGCCGCCCTGCTCATGCCGCCATCTTCCCGGAACTCTTTCTTTCATACTTTTTAACCTCAAAACAATCTCAGGCTTACTTTTTTCCATTTGAGAGTAAGTTGCTGACATGATTATCCCATAATACTGAAGTGTAGCCTTCTCAGCCGGGGTTTCTCAACTGAAGGACAGAAGAGAGGAAGATGATTTGAGTAATTTATTCCAGTTCTCCTAAGGATGGTACAAAATTAACATCACTGTGTTCAAGAGAGAGTTCATTCATATTAACTTATGGATATCTTAGGATATCAGAGCTGGTTTGTCTCACAGAACACCAAGTTAGTATGTTCCCCACAAAGAAGCAACCTATAGCAGTGTCAGGAAATGAACATTACTACCATCTAATCCTCAGCCCTTGTTCAAGTTTTGCCAAGTGTCCTAGTCATGCCCTTCAGAACAGCAGGGTCCCATTCAGTCTGACCCATTGGTTTTAGTTCTCATGTCCCTTTCATCTCCTTCACTCTGGAGCACTTCAGTCTTTCCTTGAATTTCATATCCTTGCTACTCTGGGAGTTTATTATGGTCCAGTTACTTTGCTGTAGCCCCCAATTTTGGTTGGTCTGCTGTTTCTTCATGATTAAATTCAGGCCATCACAGAAGTGATGCTGTGCTTTTTCTATCAAATGGTGTGTGATTTTGATTTGTCACATTACTGGTGATGTCCACTGGGACCACTTAAGTAAGATGGTGTCTGCCAGGCTTCTCCACTGTGAAGATACTTTTTCCCCTTTGAAATTCATAAGTATTTTCTAGACACTTTGAAACTGTAAATATCCCTTTCCTCATGAATTTACTCACTTATTAATACATATAGACTCATGCCTTCCTAGTTTATGTTAATAAATTGTACTTTCTTAATGTCATTTTTTATTTTGACTGGCTCAAGTTGTGCTGGATTTGGCTAGGAGGAGCCCCCTTATGCTGTCACAGCTCCTTTTGACATGTCCCCAACATGCTTTGAACAAGTCCTTGCTTTCTGGTACAAAACAATGTTTGGCCTCATCTTGTATATTTCCCACTCTAAGCCTGGCATCTGCTATTTCTGTAAGGAACACTGGTTTTTTGTAAGGGAAATTATATTTCTGGGTGCTATTGGGTACTTATTGCTCATTAGGGTTCTGATCTTCCAGGCCCCCGGACAGCAATAGGAAATTATACACACACCCACATATCTATCTATCTATCTATCTATCTATCTATCTATCATCTATTTATCTATATTGACAACCATGAGTTCACATGCATACCTCCAGTTCCCAATCCAACATCACAGAATTTATGTCATTTTTATCCCTTTCCGTATTTGTAACTCACTCTTCTGACAGTGAGAAACCTGACTCCAATATCCCTAATACATTTACTTAATCCTCTGTATGCAAACCACCTTCCAACATTACTCCCACCCATACACAAGCACAGATGCCTTCCTCAAATACACTTGGGCTCCAAATCCCCATGCCAGTCTCTTTCCCACATGGATGCCATCTTCATTCTGCTCAGGCTCTGAAAACCCAGGTGCGGCTTCCCTTCTGTGTGTATGGCCTCCCCTGCCCAGGTGCTGGAACCCCAGACCAGGCTGCTTCTTCATGTCTTGTGTAATAGTTTTAAAATATGCCTGCAATTTATTTTCCCTTCAAAAGGTGGAAACTGATTCTCCTCTTCTTGACTGTGGACTGGATTTAGTGACTCACTCCTAATGAATAAAATAGTATAGAAATCATGCCATCTGACTTTGTAGGCTAGGTTATAAAAGGGATAACTTCTTCCTGAATCCCTCCCTTGGATCACTGGTTCTTGGGGAATCCAGTTGCCCTGTTGTGAAGACACTCAACAGTCCTGTGGATAGGCCCACATGGAGAAGAGCCAGCTTGTTAGCACTGACTTCCTGGGCATGAAGTGAGCCTTCTTAGAAGCCGATCCCCCAGGCACAGACAAAACTGCAGATCATTCCAGCCCTCAGCTATCGCATCCACCAGCCTAAGCCCAAGCATCACAGAACAGAGATAAGCCATTCCTGCAGCACCCTGTCTGAATTCTTGACCCACAGAAACTGTGAGATAGTAAAAAAAGATGATTGTTCTAATGTCCTAAATTTGGGGGTAACATCTTATGCAGCAAGAGATAACTAATGCCCTTTCATTATCCTGCTCAGGCTGTGACACTCTCACTGAGCTACTCCAGTGCAGGCTGTCCTTCTCACCCTTCTGGGGCTCTGACATGTACTAGGCCGCCTGTCTATGTAAACACCCTGCTCAGGCAGCTCAGGTTCTGCCTCCCCATACCAGGCAGTGCTCCTACACCAGTGCCCTCCTTACCCAACTCAGGCTGCAGTGCACCACTCTGTGCCTCCGTAGTTCCTTCTACTCCAGGCACAAATGCCTTCGTTGATCTGTCCTAACTAATTCCTTTAGGATGACATTTTTTCAAATAGGTAAAGGAAGACAAGAGAAGGGAAGAGGAACAAGAATTTAGGACCTTGTGCTTACCAATTGCTTTCCTTAAATTATCTGGCAGAGTTTAAAGCAATGGCATCACACACACATAGTCTTGATTAGTTCTTATAAGATGTTTCTTGGTGGCAGCCACTGGGTCCCCCAGAGCTTTGCTTCATGGATATTTTATTATGGACAACCATGAGCAATAGAAAAATTATGTATTTCATCAGCACATGCCATAACTTACAAGTTTCCATACCTAAATAATTACTGTGTTAGTTATCTATTGGTACATAACCAATTACTCTACAATTTAGGGGCTTAAAATAAAACATATACTTATTTTTTAAAAATTTTTATTAAGGTATTATTGATATACACTCTTATGAAGGTTTCACATGAAAAAACAATGTGGATACACTTTTACCCATAGTATCAAATCCAAACCCATACCCCAATGCAGTCACTGTCCATCAGTGTAGTAAGATGCCACAGATTCACTGTTTGCCTTCTCTGTGCTACACCGGTTTCCCCATCACCCCCTACACCATGTGTACTAAACATAATACCCCTCAATGCCCTTCTCCCTCCCGCACCACCCACCCTCCCACATCCCTCCCCTTTGGTAACCAATAGTCCCTTCTTGGAGTCTGTGAGTCTGCTGCTATTTTGTTCCTTCAATTTTGCTGCATTGTTATACGCCACAGATGAGGGAAATCATTTAGCACTTGTCTTTCTCCGCCTGGCTTATTTCACTGAGCATAATATCCTCCAGCTCCATCCATGTTGTTGCAAATGATAGGATTTGTTTCTTTCTTACGGCTGAATAGTATTTCATTGTGTATATATGTACTACTTCTTCTTTATCCATTCATCTACTGATGGACACTTAGGTTGCTTCCATATCTTGGTTATTGTAAACAGTGCTAAAATAAACATAGGGGTGCATATGTCTTTTTGAATCTGAGAAGTTGTATTCTTTGGGTAAATTCTAAGGAGTGGGATTCCCAGGTCAAATGGGATTTGTATTTTTAGTTTTTTGAGGAACCTCCACATTGCTTTCCACAATGGTTGAACTAGCTTACATTCCCACCAGCAATGTAGGAGTGTTCCCCTTTCTCCACATCCTCACCAGAATTTGTTGTTCTTAGTCTTTTGAATGGTCGCCATTCTTACTGGTGTGAGGTGATAGCTCACTGTGGTTTTAATTTGCATTTCCCTGATGATTAGTGATGTGGAGCATCTTTTCATGTGTGTGTTGACCATCTGAATTTCTTCTTGGAGAATTGTTTCTTCATAACCTCTGCCCACTTTTTAATTGGGTTATTTGATTTTTGGGTGTTGAGGCGTGTGAGTTCCTTATATATTTTGGATGTTAACCCCTTGTCAAATATGTCATTTACAAATATATTCTCCCATACTGTAGAATGCCTTTTTGTTCTGTTGTTGGTGTCCTTTGCCATACAAAAGATTTTTAGTTTGATGTAGTCCCATGTGTTCATTTTTGCTTTTGTTTCCCTGGCTCAAGGAGATGCATTCAGGAAGAAGTTGCTCATGCTTATAATCAGGAGATTTCTGCCTATGTTGTCTTCTAAGAGTTTTACGGTTTCATGACTTACATTCAAGTCTTTGATCTATTTCGAGTTTATTTTTGTGTATGTGGTTAAACAATAATCCAGTTTCATTCTCTTGCATGTACCTGTCCAGTTTTGCCAACACCAGCTGCTGAAGAGGCTGTCATTTCCCCATTGAATGTCCACGGCTCCTTTATCATATATTAATTGACCATATATGGTTGGGTTTATATCAGGGTTCTCTAGTCTATTCCATTGGTCTATGGGTCTGTTCTTGTGCCAGTACCAAATTGTCTTGATTACTGTGGCTTTGTAGTAGAGCTTGAAGTTGGGGAGCATAATCCCCCTAGCTTTATTGTCCCTTCTCAGGATTGCTTTGGCTATTTGGGGTCTTTTGTAGTTCCATATGAATATTAGAACGATTTGCTCTAGTTCACTGAAGAATGCTGTTGGTATTTTGATAGGAATTGCATTAAATCTGCAGATTGCTTTAGGCAGGATGGCCATTTTGGCAATATTAATTCTTCCTATCCATGAGCACAGGATGTGTTTCCATTTATTGGTATCTTCTTTAATTTCTCTCATGAGTGTCTTGTAGTTTTCAGGCTATAGGTCTTTCACTTCCTTGGTTAGGTTTATTCCTAGGTATTTTTTTTTTGATGCAGTTGTGAATGGAATTGTTTTCTGATATCTCTTTCTGCTAGTTCATTGTTAGTATATAGGAATGCAACAAATTTCTGCATATTAATTTTGTATCTTGCAACTTTGCTGAATTCAGATTTTAGATCTAGTAGTTTTGGAGTGGATTCTTTAGGGGTTTTTATGTACAATATCATGTCATCTGCAAACAGGGACAGTTTGACTTCTTCCTTGCCAATCTGGATGCCTTTTATTTCTTTGTGTTGTCTGATTACTGTGCTAGGACCTCTAGAACTATGTTGACTAGAAGTGGGGAGAGTGGGCATCCCTGTCTTGTTCCCTATCTTAAAGGAGAAGCTCTCAACTACTCACTGTTAAGTATAATTTTGGCTGTGGGTTTGTCATATATGGCCTTTATTATGTTGAGGTACTTGCCCTCTCTACGCATTTTGTTGAGAGTTTTTATCATGAATGGGTGTTGAATTTTGTCAAAAGCTTTTTCAGCATCTATGGAGATGATCATGTGGTTTTTGTCCTTCTTTTTGTTGATGTGGTGGATGATGTTAATGGATTTTCAAATGTTGTACCATCCTTGCATCCCTGGAATAAATCCTATTTGATCATGATGGATGATCTTTTTGATATATTTTTGAATTCAGTGTGCTAATATTTTGTTGAGTATTTTTGCATCTATGTTCATCAGGGATATTGATCTGTAATTTCCTTTTTTTGTGGTGTCTTTGCCTGGTTTTGGTATTAGAGTGACGCTGGCCTCACAGAATGAGTTTCAAAGTGTTCCCTCCTCTTCTACTTTTTGGAAAACTTCAGGGAGGATGGGTATTAGGTCTTCCCTAAATGTTTGATAATATTCAGCGATAAAGCCATCTGGCCCAGGCGTTTTGTTCTTAGGTAGGTTTTTGATTACCAATTCAATTTCATTGGTGGTAATTGGTCTGTTGAGATTTTCTGTTTCTTTCTTGGTCAGCCTTGGAAGGTTGTATTTTTCTAGAAAGCTGTCCATTTCTTCTAGGTTATCCAGTTTGTTAGCATATAATTTTTCATAATATTCTCTAATAGTTCTTTGTATTTCTGTGGTGTCCGGAGTGATTTTTCCTTTCTCATTTCTGATTCTGTTTATGTGTGTAGACTCTCTTTTTTTCTTGATAAGTCTGGCTGGGGGTTTATCTATTTTGTTTATTTTCTCAAAGAACCAGCTCCTGCTTTCATTGATTCTTTTTATTGTTTTATTCTTCTCAATTTTATTTATTTCTGCTCTAATCTTTATTATGTCCCTCCTTCTTCTGACTTTGGGCCTCATTTGTTCTTGTTTTTCTAGTTTCATTAATTGTGAGTTTAGACCTTTCGTATGGGATTGTTCTTCTTTCCTGAGATAGGCCTGTATTGCAATATACTTTCCTCTTAGCACGGCCTTTGCTGCATCCCACAGATTTTTGCGGTGTTGAATTATTGTTGTCATTTGTCTCCATATATTGCTTGATCTCTGTTTTTATTTGGTCATTGATCCACTGGTTATATAGGAGCGTGTTGTGAAGTCTCCATGTGTTTGTGGGATTTTTCATTTTCTTTGCATAATTTATTTCTAGTTTCATTACCTTTGTCATTTGAGAAACTGGTTGGTACAATTTCAATCTTTTTAAATTTACTGAGGCTCTTTTTGTGACCTAGTATATGATCTATTCTTGAAAATGTTCCATGTGCACTTGAGAAGAATGTGTATGCTGCTGCTTTTGGGGGTAGAGTTCTGTAGATGTCTGTTAGGTCCATCTGTTCTAATGTGTTGTTCAGTGCTTCTGTCTCCTTACTTATTTTCTGTCTGGTTGATCTGTCCTTTGGAGTGAGTGGAGTGTTGAAGTCTCCTAGAATAAATATATTGCATTCTATTTCCCCTTTTAATTCTGTTAGTATTTGTTTCACATATGTAAGTGCTCCTGTGTTGGGTGCATAGATATTTATAATGGCTATATATTCTTGTTAGACTGACCCTTTTATCAATATGTAATGTCCTTCTTTGTCTCTTATGACTTTCTTTGTTTTGAAGATTATTTTGTCTGATACAAGTACTGCAACTCCTGCTTTTTTTCTCCCTATTAATTGCATGAAATATCTTTTTCCATCCCTTTACTTTTAGTCTGTGTATGTCTTAGGTTTAAAGTGAGTCTCTTGTAGGCAGCATATAGATGGCTCTTGTTTTTTTATCCATTCAGTGACTCTATGTTTTTTGATTGGTGCATTCAGACCATTTACATTTAAGGTGATTATCAGTAGGTATGTACTTATTGCCATTGCAGGCTTTAGATTCATGGTTACCAAAGGTTCAAGGATAACTTCCTTATTATCTAAGAGTCTAACTTAATTCACTTAATATGTTATTACAAACACAGTCCAAAGGTTCTTTTTCTTCCTCCTCCATTCTTTATATATTAGGTATCATATTCTGTACTCTTTGTCTACTCCTTGATTGACTTTGGGGATAGCTGATTTAATTTTGCATTTGCTTAGTAATTAATTGTTCTACCTTCTTTTCTGTGCTTTTATTACCTCTGGTGACAGCTATTAAACCTTAGGAACACTTCCATCTATAGCAGTCCCTCCAAAATACACTGTAGAGAAGGTTTGTGGGAGGTTAATTCTCTCAGCTTTTGCTTATGTGGAAATTGTTTAATCCCTCCTTCAAATTTAAATGATAGCCTTGTCAGATAAAGTATTCTTGGTTCGAGGCCCTTCTGCTTCATTGCGTTAAATACATCATGCCACTCCCTTCTGGCCTGTAAGGTTTCTGCTGAGAAGTCTGATGATAGCCTGATGGGCTTTCCTTTGTATGTGATCTTATTTCTCTCTCTGGCTGCTTTTAATAGTCTGTCCTTATCCTTGATCTTTGTCATTTTAATTACTCTATGTCTTGATGTTGTCCTCCTTGGGTCCCTTGTGTTGGGATATCTGTGCACCTCCATGGCGTGAGAGACTATCTCCTCCCCCAGACTGGGGAAGTTTTCAGCAATTACCTCCTCAAAGACACTTTGTATCCCTTTTTCTCTCTCTTCTTCTTCTGGTGCTCCTTTAATGTGAATATTGTTCCGTTTGGATTGGTCACACAGTTCTTTTAATATTCTTTCATTCTTAGAGATCCTTTTTTATCTCTGTGCCTCACCTTCTTTGTATTCCTCTTCTCTAATTTCTATTTCATTTATCATATCCTCCACAGTATCTAATCTGCTTTTAAAACTTTCCATTGTATGTTTCATTTCTGATACTGTGTTCCGTAATGATTGGATGTCTGACTGGAATTCCTCCTGGAGTTCTTGAATATTTTTCTGTACCTCCATGAGCGTGTTAATGATTTTTATTTTGAAATCCCTTTCAGGCCGATTCATGAGGTCGATTTCATTTGAATCTTTCTCAGGGGTTGTATTCATATTCATAATTTTATTTTGAACCAATTTCCTTTGGCATTTCATATTTGTATAAGGCCCCCCGAGTGCCCAGAACCTCCACTCTCCAGAGCTGCTCAGCCCCTGAAGCAATGTTGGCGGTCGTAGGGGAGTGGTATTGGTCCCTGGGGGGAGGAAAGAGCTGTTTGCTGCTTCCCGGCTGCTCTGCCCGTCTCCTCTGCCAGAACCAGTGGGCTGAGCACACAGGTATAAGCCTCTATGTTTTGTATTCCTTATGGCTGGCCTAACGCCAGGGTAGGGTTTGCCCGTTTGCAAACCAGGTGGGGCTGGCTGGGAGAAAGGTGCAGCAGGCTGCTCATCACGGAGGGGGTCCTTGGAGCTGAGTAGCCAGCCGGGGAGCTGGAGTTCCTGAAGATCATGAAAGTTCCCAACCTACTGGGCAAAGTGCCCCTGGACAATTTTGTCTACCTGTCCTTTCTCCTGAGCAATAAGCTCTGTGCAATCCTTGGCCCTTTAGCAGCCCTCTTGCTGTTAGGAAGTCTCTCAGACTGCCCATCTTTCTTTTGTCCCAGAGCAGCTGGATATGGATTCCTACTTTCCACAAGCGGCTGGAATCTCAGTCTCTCCAGGTATTCTGCCTGTCTTAGCTTTCCAACCCCCTAATCACAAGAGTACCATGAAAACATTGTGAAATGTAGGTTTGTGCTCCCAGATCAGATCTCTGGAGTTAGGTATTCAGCAGTCCCAGGCCTCCACTCCCTCCCTGCTCTGTTTCTCTTCCTCCCACCAGTCCCACCAGGCCACAGCTTTGGTACGTAACCCTGTTCCATGAGGTTTATTCTTTTCTCCAGGTGTATGCAGTTTGGCACAGTCCTTTTTCCTGTTGCTCTTTCAGGATTAGTTGTATTCATTATACTTTCCTATTATATGCAGTTTTAGGAGGAAGCCTCTGTCTCACCTCTCACACTGCCATCTTTTCAGCTGGTGGTCCAGATGTTTCTTGATTCTACACACATAAACTTATTGTGTCACAGTATCTGTGGGTCAGGATCTGGGCACAGTTTATTTGAATCCTTTGTCAGGTTGTCTCAAAAAGTGGTAATCAAGGTATCAGTCAAGGCTATCGTCTCATCTGAAGGCTTGACTGGGGAAGAATTCATGTTCAAGCTCACTCACATGGTTGTTGACAGCATTCAATTCCTTATGACCAATCTCATATTCTCCATTTCCCTGAGAGTCTATTGCTTACACCTCACATCTCATACAACTTGCTGTTCTACTCAGGTTTCTTCACTGCAAGATTAAAAACCAACTCTTGTTAACTTAAGCAAAAATCATCTCTATAAAATCAGGCTTAGAGTTCTAAAAAGTTCTTAATATTCTCAAAAACTACCACTAGGCATGGAGTGAACATTTTATGTTGTTTTGAATGAGTGAGTGGATGGGAGACTGAATGTATAAATGAATGAATTAGCAAACTCCTCTGCAGTAGGTGGGTGTTACCTGGTGGCATATTCAGCTTGGGAAAACTTAAAAACTGGAGCTTAATACTATAAAGCTATTTTTTTTTAAAGCGGGATATTTATATTTACTCATTTGGAAAGTTGTCAATATCTTAATATATTACTACATGAAAAAAGCAAGTTCTAGAACATTAACTTGTTCTGAAAAAAAGTTAGGTACATTTAATTCCAAGAAGTTATCAACTTTTCAACCATCCAGGAGCAAAATCTAGGACAAGATCATGGGGAAAAAAATGAGAAATTGGGAGATTTAACAGGGAATTAGAGAGGATTGGTCTTCCGGAACACATTGGAAACCCTAAAGAGAATCAATATTGGTGACTCCACCACTCTTGTGCAGAAGGGAGTTTATCAGTTTTCTGTTGCTCTGTCACATATCATCCCAAAACTTAGTGACTTAAAGCAATGGCATTATTGTTGTTGTTGTTATTATAATAATTATTATTTTATCTCTCTTGGTTCCTGGAGTTCACTGGGTTAGGTAGGCAGTTGGCTTTCCTCATGTAACTAGTCAAATTATGGCTGGGCCCTCAAAGTTTTCTCACAGCTAGAACCTCAGCTGGGTGTTGAGCTGGATCACCTGCAT
Source organism: Smutsia gigantea (assembly GCA_032199065.1). Classification (NCBI taxonomy): domain Eukaryota; kingdom Metazoa; phylum Chordata; class Mammalia; order Pholidota; family Manidae; genus Smutsia; species Smutsia gigantea. The sequence goes on from JAVSCE010022204.1 coordinate 16,233, forward strand.
GTAGCCTCCCCCTGTGGCCTAGCTCTCCTCACAGCATGGCAGCTGGATTCTATGAATTAGTGTCCCAAGAGGTCAGAGTCAGGGAGAAGCTGATCTGCTTTTATGACATATCCTCGGAAGTCATGCTGCCTCACTTCTTTTAGTAGCAAAGTGCGAAGGACAGCCCATATTCAAGGGAAGGGGACTTAGGCACCACTGCTGATGGAGAGAAACTCCAAGAATTTATGGACATGTTTTAAAAATACCCACTAGAAGCCATGAAGGAGACTGCTCTGGGCTCTGTAATCAGAGGCTCCCTGGGCAAATGTAATGACAGCAGGATAATGAGGAGGGCACCCACCTAGTTCAGGAAACACAGAAGTGGGAGCAGGCCCTGGATGTGCAGTGATCTAGGGCACAGGGCAGGAGAAGAGTCCATTCCCTATGCTCAATGCTGGACCTCATCCCAGGTACCCAATTTGCCCACTCCTCCAGTAGACTCCTTTCTGAGCAGTACAGTCTGACCTGGCAAAGGATGCAGACGGACCTGTTTCCCAGCCCAGTTATGCCGCCTACTAACTCTTAAACTTAGATGAGTTACTCCCTATCTCTTTAGGGCTTATATCAATCAGAGTTGTGGCAGAAAACAGATAAAACCCTTGACTGGGTAACTTGAGGAGGGTTTAATAAAGAGGATTTTCAAAGTGAATAAGGTGTAGAGTAACCACAGGGGATGGTGCAGCACCCTGGGTCTGGGACTAGGGACTAGGGACAATAGGGCTGCACCTCCCCTGGGCCTGGAGGACAAAACCTGGAGACAGAGAGGCTGTGTGGAGGGCCACCCTAGGGGAGCTGGGACCATTGGTGCTGGGACACAGCCAGCCAGTGGGAACCGGGAGACCTCCCTCTGGGTGCACTCTCCTGGGTGTGCCGCCCCCCTGCCAGGGCTCCCCACTGGTTGGGACCAAGTGGAAGCCAGAGGAGGAGGGAGGTGGCTATTCTCAACAGCTCAGCTTCTGGGGGCACACAGTGGGTAGAGAGGGGTGAAAAGTGGATCTGGAGGGGCAAACAGAAGATGCTGGGCACAGAGATTATATGGAAAAATGAATGAACAAAGCTTGGACTAGAGAAGGCACTCTACATCTTAGTTCCAACTTCTTGCTCAAAAGAAGTAGATAAGGCAGTGCTTCCATCTGCTGGGCTTTACATGGTATAAAAATGCATATGAATGTGTCCTAGTACAAAATATGAACATGCATGTTTGTCATTTCCCTGAAAGAAGGAGGGAAGACAAACGGCATGTTTGGGAGGCATATCACAGCCTACAGCAGCATCTAGTGGTTATTTACTTCATGGGACAATGTGAGGATTCAGGATATTCCCATCAAACTGTTACAAACCTCAATAATGGTTTCCATCCAAATTTGACAAATCCATCTAGACCTAAAATTTGGATACCAAGTTTTTAATCACACCTTTCTTAGAACCCATGTACGTATGTAACCATGCAAAAAGCTTCAGCAGAGGATTCAAAATAAATTCCCAAATCATAGTGAGATGTGCTTCCTGACAAAAATGAAAACTGATGTGGAAGAGATATCTGCATCCCCAGCATTATTCACAATAGCCAAGATATGGAAGCAACCAAAGTGTCCATCAACAGATGAATTGGTAAAGACGATATATTGATATGTGCAATGGCATAATATTCAGCCATAATAAAAAACAAAGGAAATCCTGCCATTTGTGACAACATGGATGGCCCTTGAAGACAGTATGTGAAGTAAGACAAGTCAGACAGAGAAAAACAAATATTGTATAGTATCTCTTTTATGTGGAGTCTGAAAAAACCCAACTTGAAAAAACAAGAGAGTGGAATGGTGGTTACCAGTGGCTGGAGGTCAGGGGAACTTGCAACTGGTAGATAAGTAAGTCCTGGAGGTCTAACACACAGCACAGCAATTATAGATAATAAAACACTATTCTAAGCATTAAACTTGCCAAGAGAGTAGATCCTAATTGTTCCCACCACTAGAAAAAGTGATAATTATGTGACATGATAGAGGTGTTAGCTGATGCTACAATGACAATCATACTGAAATATAAATGCATCAAATCACCATGTTATATACACCTTAAGCTTACACAATGTTACATTTCAGCTGTATCTCAATAAAAAGTGAGAACTGATCTTTGGTTGTCACTCATCAGCCAGCCTCAGTGAAGTGTCTGGTTCACTTTTATCCTTCCCATTTCTTATTAGAAATACAACATAATGATGTAAATGATGGTTTTTTTTTTTAAGAAAATTACCTGTAATCCCACACCTAACACACCAGCTTTTTTTTTTTTTGTAGTGTGCTTTCTGGTCGTTGTTCATGTAACATTATATTATTGTGTAGCTATAGACCACTTCTCCAATTAAGTGTTTTTCAGTGGTTCAGTGGTTCATAACTATCATTCCTTAATCATTGCATAGTAGCCATTGCCAAACCATGTTGTACTTTATGTGGCATTCCCTTATTGTATGTTTATGTTATTCTAGATTTTTTTTTCTTTTATAAGAAGATCTGTCATGGACATTTTTATACAGCAGAGTTCGTCCTTCTTGTTGCATATTTCACCAAAGTTCCTGAAGCGAGGGGACGGGCCTGAAGAAGAGATACATGGCATCAACACCTAAGACGGCATATCAAGGCTTAGTACTGCAATGTTGGGGAAACTTTCTGCTTTGTTAAAACAAATGAGCTTGGGACTCAGAAGGGCCAGGGTGTGGAGTGGAAAGCTCGGCATCGGACAGGCTTGGGTGTGCATCACTTGCTTTATGATTGCACTAAAGTAAATTGTAATTCTATTTGCACTAAATCCTAATTATACTTGCACTAAATAATTATACCACAATGAGACACCACTTCATACTCTTTAGGATGGCTATTATATTTTAAAAATGGAAAGTAAATGTTGGCAAGGATGTAGCAAACTTGGACCCCTTGCACATTGCTGATAGGAATATAAAAAGATGCAGGCGCTGAGTGGAAAACAGTATGGTAGTTCTTCAAAAAAATTAATATAGAGTTATCATATGATCAAGCAATTCCACTTCTGGGCATATACCCAAAGGAACTGAAAGCAGGAACTCAAACAAAGAACTGTATACCAACATTCATGGCAGCATTATTCACAACAGTCAAAATGGAGAAACAATCCAAGTGTCCATCAACAGATGGATGGATAAACAGAAATGGTACATCTATACAATGGAATATTATTCAGCCTTAAAAGGGAAGGAGATTCTGATACATGCTACAACATGGATAAACCCTGAAAACATTACACTAAGTGAAATAATCCAGACACGAAAGGACAAATATATGAGATACTTAGAACAAGCAAATTCATAGAGACAAAAAATAGAATAGAGGTAACCAGAGTTGGAAGGAGGGAAGAAAGTTACTGTGTAATGGGTATGGGGTTTCTGTTTGGAACAATGAAAATAATTCAGGGCATGGATAGTGGTGATGATTGGACAATATTATAAATTATTCTACTGAAGTGTATACTTAAAAATGGTTAAAATGACAAAATTTATATTTTATGTATTTTACCACAATAAAAAAGATATACAGATCCAAAAGGAAGAGAATAATTTTAAATCTCTTTGTTGTCATTTTATTGGGGTTCCCAGAGGAGTGAACCAGATGCATACATTTAATTCACTTCTTTATCTGCTCAGTGAGTATGTGTTAAATGGATTAGGGAATCAAATCTAATGGAAGTCTTTCTGTATACATAGAAGACCAATCACACGTACCATCATCCCTGAAGCCCTTTTTTCCATCTGTCTTTTTTTTCATCTGTCTTTTAAATTTAAAAGAAATAATAGGAATTCATGGTTATTACATTAAAAAATCATACAATTTCTAATTGTAGTATGTGAAAGAAAGTTCACTTTCACAGACTCTCCTACTCCCACTCTTAAGTTTTTACCTCCAGTTGCTAACTGGCTGAAGCCATCATCTGTGTGTACCTGTCAAAGCTTCCCAACGAGTTTCAGATACAAGCTGTCCTGGATACCAGGACCCAGGTCCAGCAGCCTCTTCTCAGAAAAGGCTCCTGTATTCTCATGTCTGATCCCACACCTACTTCTGTCCTATCACTCACACACACATGATGGGACTTCTGTACCCTCTTCTCTTTCTTTCCCACCAGTAGTTACAGACCTGGAGATCCCGGCTAGGTCATGTTTCCCTTATTTACACTGATTTCCAGCTAGAGAACCCCTGGTGCAATCCAGATGCCTGAATCAGGTTTATTAGTTGCAAGCAATGGAAACTAACTGGCTGATTAAAGGAAAATGCAATGTATAGAATGAATACAGGGAGACTTGGAGATATCAGCCTGGAAAATAGGCAGGCCCAACGGAAGCTATGCAGTCAGAGCCAAGCAAAACTTATGCTGTAAAATGAAACTGATGATGCAATATAAGACCACTGCTGCATCTCCTTGTTCTGTCAACATGGGACCCAGGACATCATTACTGTACCCACTGTCAGCTCTGGGCTCTACTAACATTAGGTACAAGTACATCCGTTGCCCCAGGGCCTGGACAGTGCCCGTGCTGCTATTGATGACCTAGAAAGGATTCTTTACACCACTAGCTCTCACTTCAGGTTCTGGGGCAGATGCAGCTGATTAGTTGAGCCTGTGCTCTGTACAAAGAAAGGTAGAAAATTGAGTATCAGGCCTTTTTGGTTTCCATAGTGGAAATTGATAGTCTCTGTCTTCTACCAAAAGTCAGGCAGGCTCATACATGTGGCAGCCTTACAATAAAGTGAAAGCTCCTTTTTACCCATCTTCACCTAGCTTTTTCCCAGCCTCCTGTGTTACTGTGCTAGCCACTGCCCAGACATCATATTACCTTGCAGTGGGAAATGTAATTTCAGTATGGTTTAGATTTGCATTCTCTTCTTCTGAGTGAAGTTGAACATTTTTTCATGTTTAAGGGCTATTTGTATTGCTTTTTCTGAAAACTATGTGCATGGCTTTTCTGCATTTTTCTATCGAATTATGTATGGACTTCTTGATTTCTAGAGGCTCTTATTATTAAAGAGACTGGCCTTTGTGATAGGAATTTCAAACATTTCTTAAACCAATTTGGAATTTTAAAATAAAAATCAGCTTAATTGAGGAGTAATTTACATGTATTAAAATGTTCCCATCTTAAGAGTATAGTTTAATGAACTTCAGAAAAATTTATACACACATGTAACCAGGGCCACAATCAAAATACAGAACGTATTTTATCAGACCTTCATGTTCTTTTGTGTCTTCTGTTCCCAGATGATCTCCATCCACCCCTCTCAGATCCAAGAAATCCACATGTCTTCTTTCTTTAACTATAGATTAGATTTGTTCATTCTGAATTTTGTATAAATAGAACATACAGTATGTACTCTTTTCTCTGGCTGCTTTTGTTAGCATATTGTTTCAGCCATGTGTGTATCAGTAAGCCATCCTTTTTCCTTTTTTTTTTTGCTGCATAATGTCCCACTGTATGTACATACAATCATTTGTTTATCCATTTGCTTGTTGATGGTCATTTATATCGTTTCCAGATTTGAGCTCTTATGAACATTCATGTACAAGTCTTTGTGTATATATATTTTCTTTCTCTTGGGAGTACAACTGCTAAATGTTATGGTAAGAATATGTTTAATTTTATTTTTAAAAAACTGTCAAACTGTTTTCCTAATTGTTTTTGGCATTTAACACTCCTATGAAAAATATATGAGTACTGGTTCATCTCTGTAATTATAAATACTCACCAGTCTTTATAACTTTAGTTGATCTAGTGGGTGTGCACTGGTATCTGATCATGGTTTTAATTTGCATTTCCCCTGATGATTACAGATGGTGAGCATCTTTTCCTGTGTCTATTGACCATTCATGTATCTTCTCTGATGAGGTTTTTGTTCATATTTCATTGGGCTTTGTAAATTGTTTCCTCAGTTGTAAGAGGTCTTTACATGTGCTGGATACAAGCCCTTTGTCAGAGTTGCATATTACAGATATTTTTCTCTCCATCTGTGGTTTGTTTTTGCATTTTCTTAATGCTGTTAATCAAACAACAGCTTTAATTTTTTTCTTTTCTTTTCTTTTTTTATTGTAAATCATTGATCTACAATCTTATGAAGGTTTCACATGAACAACATTGTGGTTTCAACATTCACCCATATTATCAAGTCCTCACCGCACTATTGCAGTCACTGTCTGTAAGCGTAGGAAGATGCTATCAAGTCATTACTTGTTTTCTCTGTTGTACTATTTAAATTTTTATGAAATTAATTTAATAATTTTTCTTTTATGATTTGTGCTTTTTGTGACCTTTCTAACAGTTATTTGTCTATCCCAAGGTTAAAAAGTTTTCTCCAAGTTTTATGATTTTAACTTTTTCATTTAGTCTCTGATCCATTTTTAAATTGATATATAATTCACATAACATACATGTCACCCTTCTAAATGTACAATTCAATGGCTTTAGTATATTTATATTCATAGAGTATTCTATCTGATTTTTGAACATTTTTGTCATCCCAAAGATAAAACCCATGTCGATTATCAATTATTCCTAATTTCTTCTCTTCCCCAGCTCCCACTGTGACCAGTCTACTTTCTTCCTCTATGAATTTGCTTTTTCTAGACAAGTCATAAAAATGGAATCAGACAAATGTCATTTTTGATGCTTATCCATGTTGTAGCATTTATCAGTACTCCATTCCTTTTTTATTGCTGAATAGTAGCCCATTGTATGTATATACCTCATTTTATCTATCCACTCATCGGTTGATGGACATTTGAGTTGTCTCTACCTTTTGACTACTATTAAATATCCTTGGTTCCCTTGTCAAATATCCATTGACCATATATATGAGGATTTATTTCTAGGCTCTGAATTCTGTTGCATTGATCTATGTGTCTATTTTTAATGCTAGTACCATAACACCTTAATTTGAGTAAGCCCAAGAAGCTGATTCTGAGGCAAAGATTTAAGTGAAAGTAATTTATTTGGGAAGGGATCCATGGAAATCCCAATAACAGCATGGGAAAGTAGGGAAGGAAGTTAATACAGAGTATGTTATCAAGCAAGTTACCACTGTGGGCAACTGGTGGTCAGTGCTGCTATAGAACTCTGGAATCCAGTGTAACACCTGCCTCAGAGTTACCCTACCTGAAGAGTTAGAGAGCTGAGTTGTATACACACCAATTGCTGCCTGAAATTAAGTGGAGGACTGCTACCTGGAGATGTTAGCTCTCTGTCACTTCAAGACTCTTTTGAAGGCAGAATGGGCTCCAACAGTCAGAGGATGTGCTCAAGCAACTATCTGAAGCTGCTGGCATGCAGCAGTAGGCCAGTTTACCATGAAATGATAAAGGTTAAGTGGGTACTGGCAGGGTATTGATGGCATATGCTATGGGAAAATACAGGATATCAAAGTGGCTGTGCCTGAAGATGCTCAGGGCAAAGAGAATGGCTCCCAGAAAAAGCAAAATAAAGCAAAGTTCCTGTGAAACATTTAACTGAAGAGGTGTGAGCATGCACTTCTGTCTGCGTGATCCTGGCCAAGCTCCCTTTACTTCTGGGGTTCAAGGTACCCATCTGTAAAACAGATGGTATGATTGGCCTCCCTGACTGGTGGAGGGGCAGATAACTCATAAAGCATCCACAGACACAGGGATTAAGTGTTGGAATGTTTGTTTTCTCCCCAAATGGAAATCCTTTTATTTTTACTGATCACAATACTAAGAATATTATAAAGGGTTCTTAAATTGCAGAAGTGAAGAAAGTAGGAAATTTAAAAATCTATCTCAAAGCAAGCCATTTGTAAAAATTAATGTACTGTATGTGTAAATTTCCAGATGTTTGATGTATATATAGATTTATATAAACATTTCATATATAATAGATGATTTGTATAAATTATATAAATATACATAGAGATTTATATTTTTGCATAGAAGAACATAGGAAACAGATTTGTTTTCATGTGCATTTTTTACCTGGCAATAGATGGTGGTCATACTGACATACATCAAGTGATATGGGGATACCTTTCCTTTTTAATAGCTATATAGTGTTCCATTGTATGGTTATACCACTGTTTAGCCAGTCTATTCTTGAAGGACTTTTATGTCTTTTCTAGTTTGCCTATATAGTAAGTTATGCTACAAGGAAAATCCTTGTACATTTGTCTCTCCTTAGTTAGACAGATGTTTCCACAGGATAAATTTTGAAATGTGGAATCGCTTGATCACAGGGGATATGCATTAAAAAATTTTGGAACTGGTCTCAGTTGAAAGATTGTATAAAATTATGCGTAGTCATAGAAGCTGAGGGCCTGTTTCACCGTATACTAAGCATTTTTTAACCTTTTGTTAATTGTATTTTTCATGTCTCCTGCCCATTTTTCAACTGGGGTACTCATGTTTTATTTGATTTGTATGAACACTGTGTTTTAAGAACAATACACCACCAAGATATTGATGAAGTCAACAGTAAGCTCTGATTGATGGAAAGACCCAACACAGCATTGTTTGCTTAAATTTACATATGTAAAATTTATAAAAGGAGGTCAGTGGTGCCACAATAGCTTGCAAAGAGATTTTAAAAATTCTGCAGGTCAGAGGAGGGATAGATAAATTCCCAGGTCCTCAATAAAAATAAAAATAAAGGCTCAGTTGCCCCCAAGAACAGACCCATAGATGAATGGAACAGAATAGAGAGCCCAGATATAAATCCAAGCATATATGGTCAATTAATATATGATAAAGGAGCCATGGATATACAATGGGGAAACGAAAGCCTCTTCAACAGCTGGTGTTGGCAAAACTGGACAGCTACATGTAAGAGAATGAAACTGGATTATTGTCTAACTCTATACACAAAAGTAAACTTGAAATGGATCAAAGACCTGAATCATAAAACTCTTAGAAGAAAACATAGGCAAAAATCTCTTGAATATAAACATGGCAACTTTTTTCTGAACACATCTCTTCAGGCAAGGGAAACAAAAGCAAAAATGAACAAATGGGACTACATCAAACTAAAAAGCTTCTGTACAGCAAAGGACACCACCAATAGAACAAACAGTATGAGAGAATATTTTCACAGATGACATATCCAACAAGGGGTTAACACCCAAAATATATAACCAACTCACATGCCTCAACACCCCAAAAGCAGATAACCCGATTAAAAAATGGGTGGAGGATATGAAGAGACAATTCTCCAAAGAAGAAATTCAGATGGCCGACAGGCACATGAAAAGATGCTCCACATCACTAGTTATCAGAGAAATGCAAATTAAAACCACAATGAGCTATCACCTCACACCAGTTAGGATGGCCAACATCAAAAAGCCTAAGAACAAAAAATGCTGGTGAGGATGCAGAGAAAGGGGAACCCTCCTACACTGTTGGTGGGAATGGAAATTAATTTAACCATTGTGGAAAGCAATATGGAGGTTCCTCAAAAAACTAAAAATAGAAATACCATTTGACCCAGGAATTCCACTCCTAGGAATTTACCCAAAGAAAACAAGATTCTGGATTCAAAAAAATATATGTATCCCTATGTTTATCACAGCACTATTTACAATAGCCAGGAAATGGAAGTGTCCATCAGTAGATGAATGGATAAAGAAGAGATGGTACATATACACAATGGAATATTATTCAGCCATAAGAAGAAAACAAATACTACCATTTACAACAACATGGAGGAGCTAGAGGGTATTATGCTCAGTGAAATAAGCCAGGCAGAGAAAAACCAGTACCAAATGATTTCACTCATTCGTGGAGTATAACAACAAAGCAAAACTGAAGGAACAAAATAGCAACAGATTCACAGACTCCAAGAAGAGACTAGTGGTTGCCAAAGAGGAAGGGTGGGGCAGGGAGGAAGAAGTGGATTAAAGGGCATTATGATTAACACACATAATGTAGGGAGGGGTCACAGGGAAGGCAGTACAGCACAGAGAAGACAAGTAGTGACTATAGCATCTTACTATGCTGATGGACATTGACTGTGGTGGGGTTACAGGGGGGACTTGATAATATGGGTGAGTGTAGTGACCACAATATTGCTCATGTTAAACCTTCATAACGTTGTATATCAATGATATGTTAATTAAAAAATTAAAAGAAAAAAAAGCTCAGTTGCCCCTTCTCCAATGTCAGCTTTCTGTGCATAAAGGTGAAGTGTCTCTGTACCAGGCTGGTCTGAGCTGGCAGCTTCTTATCAATTTGGGGATGAAATTACATGCAATCTGATTACAGTTTGGGAGCTGAAAGCCTGTACATTTCTTAACTTATTGCTGCATGACTCTTTAATCTATACTTTTAAAAAGTAATTGTTTAGGAGCAAACTGGAGCACAGGCAGACAGGTTGGTGTACAGAAAGGGCTTTATCTCCCTTAAGCCTCCTCAGCTCCCCTTAGGCATCCTCCTCTTCTCCCCTCACATAAGTTTTCTGTTGTTTTACAATGAAACATGTAAATAAAAGTATCTTTGGAAAATGATAATTCAATCCATTATTTAAATGAAAAGGTTGTGCACATGCTATGCACATACAGCTTGGAACTAAGCCCCATGTGCCTCTTCTGGAGTCACTATTGGGTGGTGGGGAGCAGTGTCTTTAAAAGATGACCTGGCCTCCCCAGCTGGGGAGGGTAAGTCTGGCTCTGGGGCCCCCCTAGTGGAGGGGAATGTGAGGAGGAGCCCCCTCCCAAGCACCTGTTGGACATCTCCAAGCACCCTTATCACCTCTCACCAGCGTCATTTGTAAATGACAGAAGGAGGTGTAGAGCTGTTAGAAATGATACGGTAGGTCCTGGCCTATAGCCCCTCATGCCCTTGCTCCGCCCATTCCTGTGCGAGGATTGGGGCAAAAACAGGCACCCCCTGCAGGTGATGGGCACAGGCCAGTGTTGCAAGGTGACAGTTGCAAGCTGCAGCCAGTCCATCTTCATTCCTGTTTTGTTTTATGAAGCCGATTTTAGTCTAACCTTTTGGATGTGAGTTTCAACACCATGATGAATTAACTCCTGAGTAGAAAATTTAAAACAGAAAATCCTTGTTCCATCTTTAAAAATTTAATGAAAATGTATGTACCAAATATTAAACCGTTCCTCTGCTGCAAAGCTCAGCCTATCAGATTTTACAGATGCTGTGGAGATGAGTTGTTCTCCAAGGAAAAAAATGTATTTTGGCTTTCCATTGGGCCCTGCCCAGGTGTGAAGCAAGTCAAGGGAGTCTGGGGCTTCGGCTAATCCCTTCTAGCAAAAAAAGACCAGGCCAAGCCTTCAGGTCAGTGGGAAACAACATGTATTGTTCTTTTAGCTGTTTGACTTCTTTTTCCCCACTCTGTGGCATTCGACTAACTTTTTTTATTTTTCAACATATTTGTGCACACGAAAGACCCTTTTTACAGATGCAGTCATGAGCCCCAAGAGCTTCAGTGTCTGGGCCCAGGTCTCTCAGCAAGTTGGGGCCAAAGCTGGGACTGGAGACTGAGCCCCATGAAGCACAGCAAGAAGACAGAAGGCCAGTAGTCTTCCATCCCTGAGGAGGGCTTCCAGCATTTTCTAGCTGTCCTAACAGCAGGGGCCTCTCCTCTACATCCTTGATGGGGACTAAAAGTACTTTGGAAGTGCCGAAGCCCCTGTGCACAGAGGCCCACCTGTCCACCACTCGGGGCAGGCTGCCAACAGAAGCCTCCAGTGCCCAGCCCCCTACTAGGCCTATCTAGGGACTCTGCAAGCCCCCTCCTGCCATCCCCACGTCTGGGGTGCGCGGAGAGCCGGCGCCATCACAGCCGACCTGTCCTAGAATGAACGGCCTATTGACAAATCTACATCAAGGCTCAAATGACTCTTTCTCCCCTGGGCCCCTCAGTTGGAACAATTAATTATGTCTATTATTGCAGCAATTAGTTTCCCAAGTGTCTCTCTGTCCCACCGTGGGCTCGTGGAAGGCAGGAACTATTGTACTTGTTTGTAGCCCCAGTGCCCAGTGCAGGAGGTCCGGAGCACTCTTCCCCTCCTTTTTGGGCCAGCCTCCCTGTGGGTTCCCTTTATGGGAGCCGCCGGGCCACCCAGTGGCAGGCTGGCGGTACTGAGGCTGCTCGCCGACCGCTCCTTCCTGCAGGAGTTGAAGGCGGCCACCGGCTCATCTTCCTAACAGGGCGCTCCCACGCTCCCCAGCTGAGGTCAAAACGGGGGTGAGATGGCAGAGAGCACACCCAGTGACTTTGAGGTCCTTGGTCACAGAGACGTGACTTCGTGTTGCTGTAGCTGCTTGTAGCTTCTTTCCAGTTTATCAAAATACACTTCCAAAGCTCAGCTCCAACACCTTCCCTCACCCTCATATACCTGCTCCCACAGATACCTAGTTTATGCAGCCTAGATTCAAATCCCAGCTTTGCCCATTCTCCTGTGAGACTGCAGGCAAGTTACTTAACTTGACTGGCCTCAATTTTTAAGTCTATAAAATGGGCAGCTTATTATAATACCTGCCCCAGCAGGTTGTGAGGAATAAACAAATCCAACAGGTGAAGCATGTGCAGTTGTAGTGCCTATTCCATTTGTACTATTATTCTCCAGTCAGTTACACTGCTTGGGGTCAAAGGACTCACTGGATCCATTTGATCCTCACAGTGTTGGCATACGGCAGGAGCTCAAAAACACTGCACCTGCCAGAGGCATGGCCACAGCCTTTGTCTTGGGTCTTTGAGGGTAGTAGAGGACAGGGAAAGACTCCCATCCTAGTCCTGGCTGTGACACTTCCCACTGTAGGGCCTTGGACATGCCACACCCTTCTGGGCCTCAGTTTCCTCATGAGTAGGTAGAGGGGATTAAGGTCCACTGTTACAAGGTGGTTCTTGGGGCCCCAGGACTCCTGATCTCAGAAGAGGCCACAGTTGTCCCATCCCAAACCACCCCTACCCTCAAGCTTTTTTCTTGGATTGGCAAGACTTTTAGTTATAGGATAAAGCTTCCCTGCTGAGAGAAACTGATAGGGGCTATATTCCAGAGAGGAAGGGGTGAAGTTGGCCATGAGAGAGGAAGGAGTGGCCCTGGGATGAATGGAACGGATGGAGGGCATTCTGCTGCCACAGGAAGGATGTATCCATCACAGGCTGAAGCAAGGGAGCAGAGGCACCTTAGGCCTGGCTTCAGAGGGAGGGCAGATCCCAGCTGTGCAAAAAGGGGATAGGGCCACCCTCGTTCACCAGAGGAGAGTGAGGGGGGAGGGAGCGGGAACACAATCAGCATCCTCTGTCCAGCCAGCAAATATGTGGCATTGCTCCCGACAGCTAGAGAACCAGAGAAAATGTCAAGTAAATGGAGTAATTCTTCAACAGGGGGTGGGGGAGGTCTTGCTCTCTGGGAAGAATTTCAAACAATGGGGGGATGGGTTTCAAAGGTTAAAAATACATTCAATAAATCTAGGATTTGGATAAAATAAACAACCACATGCAAAGTTCAATCAGTTCTTTTGGAGATGCACAAAAGCTGGAGTGAGAAAGTTGTATATGGATCTGGATCTTGGTTAAAGTCTTGAGAAAGACTGCTCTAAAGTTTTGGTGGGGACCCATGTTACTGGAGATTGTTGCCAGCTAGCAGGTCATGTGTGTGGGTCAGCAGGCCATGGTCACATATGAGGGTCCAAACTCCCATCCCTCTGAGCATTCTGTTAACCCCTAATACCAGTAATGGCCCTTTATGATTATGCTTGTGCTCTTATAATTTCTGCTTCTAAGAATCTCTCCTAAAGAAATAACAGTAGATATGCACCAAGATTTATTATTTACTTATTTTTATAATTTATTTTGGTATCATTAATCTACAATTACATGTGCAATATTATGGTTATTAAACTACCCCCATCATAAGGTCCCCCACACAAACCCCATTACAGTCACTGTCCATCAGCATAATGAGATGCTACAGAGTCACTACTTCTTTTCTCTGAGCTGACCAGCCCTCCCTATGTCCCCCAACATTACATCTGCTAATTTTAATGCCCCTTTTTCCCCCTTGTCCCTCCCTTCCCACCCATCCTCCCCAGTCCCTTTCCCTTTGGTAACTATTAGTCCATTCTTGGGTTCTGTGAGTCTGCTGCTGTTTTGTCCCTTCAGTTTTTTTCTTTGTTCTTATACTCCACATATGAGTGAAATCATTTGATACTTGTCTTTTTCGGCTTGGCTTATTTCACTGAGCATAATACCCTCTAGCTCCATCCATGTTGTTGCAAATGGTAGGATTTGTTTTCTTCTTATGGCTGAATAATATTCCATTGTGTATATGTACCATCTCTTCTTTATCCATTCATCTACTGATGGACACTTAGGTTGCTTCCATTTCTTGGCTATTGTAAATAGTGCTGCGATAAATATAGGGGCACATATGTCTTTTTCAAACTGGGCTGCTGCATTCTTAGGGTAAATTCCTAGGAGTGGAATTGCTGGGTCAAATGGTATTTCTATTTTGAGTTTTTTGAGGAACCTCCATACTGCTTTCCACAATGGTGCCAAGATTTATTTACAAGGAGGCTTATCACATCATTCTTGGCAACAGTGAGCACTTGGAAGTAATCAAAGAAGTCAGCAATAGAAGACAGCGATAGATCCACAGAATGTTATGTTGTGCAGCCATTAAAATGCAGATGTGAAAGAACTGCACGGGAGTTTGCAGTATGGTTGGGGAAAGTGACTGATTATTGCTTATTTGTGCTTTTCTGCCTTTCCAATTTTTCTACAATAATGATGTATAATTTTTGTAATTGGAGGGTGCTGCCATCCAGGTGGTCTTGCTGACCACCCTGCTCTCTGCCAAGTCCTGAGCATGACCCTACCTTGAAGGGTCTGTGTGACTACCAAGACAGACAGAGGAATAAGTACATAAACATAACATTATGAGGTAAAGTTATGAATAAGGCAGTTATTGTGTATACTTGATACAAGTAGAGGAGAGAGAGCAACAGGAGAGAGTCCCCTGGGAGTAGAACGGATGGTGGGCTGGGAAGGCCTCCTGGAGGAGGAAGCATGAGACTCAGTGTTGAAGGCGCAGGAATCTTCGCTCCTGTGGTGGGTTAGGGCAAATCCATCTTCAAGGCTCCCAGTGACCATCTGGCTGGCACCTGGACCTGGACTTGACCTCTAGCCAGAATGTTGGAAGCACCTAGAAGGGGCCCAGAGGGAGCCAGAAGGACGGAGAGACAGAGCTAATAATGTCTACTCACTTGCTGCCTTTGTGAGCTGTGGGCCCCTGGTTGCTGGGAGCCAGAAGGTCCAAGAGAGAGGGTGCTGGTGTTCCTGCAGCCAGGCTGGCTGTTCCCTGGTGCCTGTAACCTGCCCAGGGAGGAATCCCATGGGTATGGTCCTCCGGCAATTCACGTGATCAGGGAAAGAGGCCTAGCCCAGGTCCCAGACTGGGCCTGGCAGGCCCTAGCTCCCTGCAGCTTGCTTGAAGGCCCTGGGGTATGGAAGAGGTGCAAGAGGTACAGTGGGTAGTGCAGCCTTGACCCAAGAGCACACTTCCCCTTGGACAGGTGGCCTTTTCTCACTCCACCCTGAATTTCTCCTGCCTGTGACCTGAAACTCTTTCATTTTTCTTCTGAATATTTTCTGACTACGCTCTGGCAAGCATCCACTCCATTTCCACTGATTTTCAGTTCTTGACCTTGCTCACAAACATTTTCCAGGAGTCAGCTCCCTTTACATCACACACAAGCTCAAGCTGACACCACACATAAGTTGGAAGGATGGTATCAACACCGCAAAGCCACAGAAGCCCCATGGGCAGCAAGCTGAAAGACAGGCAATAGAGAGGTGGGGTAGGACCATGGATCCCTCGGGACCCCACTTTCCTTTTCAGTGGTTTCTTGAAGGGAAGAAAGTCAGCTACAGGGGCTATTTCAAATTCACCAAATGCAGCCACTTCTCAAACCCATGTAGGGGCACCAGTTAAGTGGAAAACTATGGATGGACGGGATCAGAAACGGCTGCGGCTTGAGGTGTGGGATGGTTGTTGGTCTGGTCTTTTCATGGATCTTTTCTCTCAGATCTGGCTTCCACGTAGTGTGAGGGAAGAGCATGAGAAGCAGTTAGGGACTAGGAAACAATGAAGGCAGAGCTGGAGGGCTGGTCAGCAATCAGGGACCAGATCAGAGTGGTTTCGAACAGGCACTCGGGGTAGAAGGCCTGAAGGGGGTACCTGAGCCTTCAGCGAGGGAGGCGTGGGGCTGTCAGGGTCATCTCTGGAAATGCACCTGCCTTACTGCCAATGGGTAGGGGAAGCCAAGACAAGTCTTGTTCACTGGAAGGCACTCCAAAAATAATCTTATAACGGTGTGGAGAGGGTTTAGGGAAGTTAACAAGGAATGGTAATAAAGCAAGGGGTATGAGTTTGCTTGGGCTGCTGTAATGAAATACCACAGGCAGGGGTGCTTAAACAACAGGAGTTTATTCTCCCAGTTATGGAGGCTAGAAGTCCAAGACTGAAGTGTCATCAGGGTTGGTTTCTTCTGAGGCCCCTCTCCTTGGCTTGCAGATGCCGTCTTCCCCCTGTGGCCTCGCATGGTCTCCCCTCGGTGTGCATCTATGTCCTCATCTACTCTTCACAAGGGCACCAGATTAGGGCCCACCCGTAATGGCCTTATTTTATCTTGTCTACCTTTGTAAAGCCCTATCTCCCAATACAGGCGTCTTTTGAGGTTCTGGAGATTAGGCTTCAACATACGGATTTGGGAGGGAGGATACAACTCAGCCCGTAATATACTGAAAACTGAGAAGTCATTAGCTTAGTTCTGAGAGGGCAACATGGAAGGTAGTGGCCCCTGCAACTCAGACAGGAAGCTCCATAGGAAGGATGACACAGCGGCAGCTGTGGCATTCAGGGGATATGACAGTCCATGGAGACAGCAGATGCTGGGAAACGGGGATGGCGAGAGCTGAGAGGGGTGATGGAAATGCTCTGGAATTAGCAGTGGTGGTTGCATGACATTGTGAATATGCTAAAATCACTAAACTGTACACATTAAAAGAGTTAAAGTGGCAAATTTTATGCTCTGTGAATCTTATCTTAAAAAAAAAAACTGAACCACAATCCATGGTGACCTGGAAGGGAAGAAGTGCCCTGACAATCTCTCTCTAGCTCCATCTTCTAGGCCTCCTGCTGGTGTTTCCTGCCAGCTGAACCGAGCAGGCAGCTGGAGGGCCTGGGCATTCCAGTGCATCTGTATTTGGATCAAGGAGCAGAGCAAGGTGGAGAAGTGTCTAGAGTAAATCTGGAGGAGCAAATACAAGGATATTCAGCAAAACTCCCTTGGGTAGCATTTTAGATATTTCTAAGAACACTGATATTGTGCATATAACATAACTCAGAAATTCATTTTTTGTGTGTGTGACTAAGTTTCTCATGAGTCTTTATTTCTTTTTTTATTTTATAATTTATTTTGGTATCATTAACCTACAATTACATGTGCAATATTATCGTTATTAAAATACCCCCATAATCAGGTCCCCCCAACCAACCCATTTTCAGTCACTGTCCATCAGCATAGTGAGATGCTATAGAGGCACTACTTGTCTTCTCTGAGTTGTACAGCCCTCCCGTGCCCCCCCAACATTACGTCTGCTAGTCGTAATGTCCCTTTTTCCCTCTTATCCCTCCCTTCCCACCCATCCTCCCCAGTCCCTTTCCCTTTGGTAACTATTAGTCCGTTCTTGGGTTCTGTGAGTCTGCTGCTGTTTTGTTCTTCAGTTTTTTTCTTTGTTCTTATGCTCCACATATGAGTGAAATCATTTGATACTTGTCTTTTTTGGCTTGGCTTATTTCACTGAGCATAATACCATCTAGCTCCATCCATGTTGTTGCAAATGTTAGGATTTGTTTTTTTCTTATGGCCGAATAATATTCCATTGTATATATGTACCACCTCTTCTTTATCCATTCATCTACTGATGGACACTTAGGTTGCTTCCATTTCTTGGCTATTGTAAATACTGCTGCGATAAACATAGGGGTGCATCTGTCTTTTTGAAACTGGGCTGCTGCATTCTTAGGGTAAATTCCTAGGAGTGAAATTCCTGGGTCAAATGGTATTTCTATTTTGAGTTTTTTGAGGACCCTCCATACTGCTTTCCACAATGGTTGAACTAATTTACATTCCCACCAGCAGTGTAGGAGGGTTCCCTTTTCTCCACATCCTCGCCAACATTTGTTGTTGTTTGTGTTTTGGATGTTGGCCATCCTCACTGGTGTGAGGTGATATCTCATTGTGGTTTTAATCTGCATTTCTCTGATGATTAGCGATGTGGAGCATCTTTTCATGTGCCTGTTCGCCATCTGAATTTCTTCTTTAGAGAAGTGTCTATTCATGTCCTCTGCCCATTTCTTAATTGGATTATTTGCTTTTTGTTTGTTAAGGTGCATGAGTTCTTTATATATTTTGGATGTCAACCCCTTATCGGATACGTCATTTATGAATATATTCTCCCATACTGTAGGAAGTCTTTGTTCTACTGATGGTGTCCTTTGCTGTACAGAAGCTTTTCAGCTTGATATAGTCCCACTTGTTCATTTTTGCTTTTGTTTCCCTTGCCCGGGGAGATATGTTCATGAAGAAGTTGCTCATGTTTATGTCCAAGAGATTTTTGCCTATGTTTTTTTCTAAGAGTTTTATGGTTTCATTACTTACATTCAGGTCTTTGATCCACCTTGAATTTACCTTTGTGTATGGGGCTAGACAGTAGTCCAGTTTCATTCTCTTACATGTAGCTGTCCAGTTTTTCCAACACCAGCTGCTGAAGAGGCCGTCATCTCCCCAATGTATATCCAAGGCTCCCTTATCAAATATTAATTGACTGTATGTGTTTGGGTTGATGTTTGCATTTTCTATTCTATTCCACTGATCTGTGTGTCTGTTTTTGTGCCAATACCAAATTGTCTTGATTACTGTGGCTTTGTAGTAGAGCTTGAAGTCAGGGAGCGTAATTCCCCCTGTTTTATTCCTCCTTCTCAGGATTGCTTTGGCTATTCGGAGTCTTTTGTGGTGCCGTATGAATTTTAGAATTATTTGTTCCAGTTCATTGAAGAAAGCTGTTGGTATTTTGATATGGATTGTGTTGAATCTGTAGATTGCTTTAGGTAGTATAGCCATTTTGACAATATTTTATTCTACCTAGCCAAGAGCATGGGATGCATTTCCATTTGTTAGTGTCCTCTTTAATTTCTTAGGAGTGTCTTGTAGTTTTCAGAGTGCAGGTCTTTCACTTCCTTCGTTAGGTTTATTCCTAGGTATTTTATTCTTTTTGATGCAATTGTGAATGGAATTGTTTTTCTGATTTCTCTTTCTGTTAGTTTATCGTTAGTGTATAGGAAAGCAACAGATTTCTGTGTGTTAATTTTGTATCCTGCAACTTTGCTGAATTCAGATATTAGTTCTAGTTGTTTTGGAGTGGAGTCTTTAGGGTTTTTTGTGTACAATATCATGTCATCTGCAAATAGTGACAATTTGACTTCTTCTTTACCAATCTGGATGCCTTGTATGTCTTTGTTTTGTCCGATTGCCATGGCTAGGACCTCCAGTACTCTGATGAATAACGGTGGAGAGAGTGGGCATCCCTGTCTTGTTCCCGATCTTAGATGAAAAGCTTTCAGCTTCTCGCTGTTAAGTATGATGTTAGCTGTGGGTTTGTCATATATAGCCTTTATGATGTTGAGGTACTTGCCCTCTATACCCGTTTTGTTGAGAGTTTTAATCACTAATGGATGCTGAATTTTGTCAAATGCTTTTTCAGCATCTATGGAGATGATCATGTGGTTTTTCTTCTTCTTTTTGTTGATATTGTGGATGATGTTGATGGATTTTTGAATGTTGTACCATCCTTGCATCCCTGAGATGAATCCCACTTTATCATGGTGTATGATCCTCTTGATGTATTTTTGAATTTGGTTTGCTAATATTTTGTTGAGTATTTTTGCATGTACGTTCATCAGGGATATTGGTCTGTAATTTTCTTTTTTGGTGAGGTATTTGCCAGGTTTTAGTATTAGAGTGATGCTGGCTTCATAGAATGAGTTTGGAAGTGTTCCCTCCTCTTCTATTTTTTGAAAAACATTAAGGAGAATGGCTGTTTTTTCTTCTGTACATGTCTGGTAGAATTCAGAGGTGAATCCATCTAGTCCGGGGGTTTTGTTCTTGGGTAGTTTTTTGATTACCGATTCAATTTCGTTGCTGGTGGTTGGTCTGTTTAGTTTTTCTGTTTCTTGTTTGGTCAGTCTTGGAAGATCGTATTTTTCTAAGAAGTTGTCCATTTCTTCTAGGTTTTCAGCTTGTTAGCATATAGATTCTCATAATATTCTCTTATAATTCTTTGTATTTCTGTGGTGTCCATCATTATTTTTCTTTCTCATTTCTGATTCTGTTTATGTGTGTAGATTCTCTTTTTCTCTTAATGAGTCTGGCTAGGGGTTTACCTATTTTGTTTATTTTTTCAAAGAACCAGCTCTTGGTTTTATTGATTTTTTTCTATTGTTTTATTCTTCTCAATTTTATTTATTTCTTCTCTAATCTTTAATATGTCCCTCCGTCTGGTGACTTTGGGCCTCATTTGTTCTTCTTTTTCCAATTTCAGTAATTGTGTCTTTAGACTATTCATTTGGGAATGTTCTTCCTTCTTTAAATAGGCCTGGATTGCAATACACTTTCCTCTTAGGACTGCCTTTGCTGCATCCCACAGAAGTGTGGCTTTGTGTTGTTGTTGTCATTGGTCTCCATATATTCATTGATTTCTGTTTTGATTTGGTCATTAACCCATTGATTAATTAGGAGAGTGTTGTTAAGTCTCCATGTATTTGTGAGCCTTTTTGATTTCTTTCTAAAATTTATTTCTAGTTTTATACCTTTGTGATCTGAGAAGTTGGTTGGTAGGATTTCAATATTTTTGAAATTACTGAGGTTCTTTTTGTGGCCTAGTATGTGGTCTATTCTGGAAAATGTTCCATGTGCACTTGAGAAGAATGTGTATCCTGTTGCTTTTGGGTGTAGAGTTCTGTAGATGTCTGTTAGGTCCATCTGTTCTAGTGTGTTGTTCAGTGCCTCTGTGTCTTTACTTATTTCCTGTCTGGTTGATCTGTCCTTTGGAGTGGGTGGTGTGTTGAAGTCACCTAAAATGAATGCATTGCTTTCTATTTCCTCCTTTAATTCTGTTAGTATTTGTTTAACTTATGTTGGCGCTCCTGTGTTGGGTGCATATATAACGGTTATATCTTCTTGTTGGACTGACCCCTTTATCATTTTGTAATGTCCTTCTTTATCTCTTGCTAGTTTCTTCGTTTTGAAGTCTATTTTGTCTGATACAAGTACTGCAACACCTGCTTTTTTCTCCTTGTTGTTTGCACGAAACATCTTTTTCCATCCCTTCCCTTTTAGTCTGTGTATATCTTTGGGTTTGAGGTGAGTCTCTTGTAAGCAGCATGTAGATGAGTCTTGCTTTTTTATCCATTCTATTACTCTATGTCTTTTTATTGTGCATTCAGTCCATTTACATTTAGGGTGATTATCGATAGATATGTAGTTATTGCCATTGCTGGCTTTAGATTCGTGGTTACCAAAGGTTCAAGGGTTGCTTCTTTACTATCTAACAATCTAACTTAACTTTCTTAAGTTATTGTAAATACCATGTGATGTTTCTTTATTTCTCTCCCTTCTTATTCTTCCTCCTACATTCTTTAAATACTAGGTGTTTTATTCTTTGCCTTTAGTTAGTATTTCGATGGTCTGCTTTCTTTGCTATGATTTTATTTTCTCTGGTGACATCTTTTTAGCCTTAGGGGTGCTTCCCTCTAGAGCAGTCTGTTTAAGATAGTAGTGGTGATTTATGAGAGGCAAAGTCTCTCAACTTTCCCTTGTCTGGAAATTGTTTAATTCCTCCGTCATATTTAAATGATAATCGTGCTGGATACAATATTCTTGGTTCTTGGCCTTTCTGTTTCACTACGTTAAATATATCATGCCATTCTCTTCTAGCCTGTAAGGTTTCTGTTGAGAAGTCTGATGATAGTCTGGTGGGTTTTCCTTTGTAGGTGATCTTTTTTCTCTCTCTAGCTGCCTTTAATTCTCTGTCCTTATCTTTGATCTTTGCCATTTTAATAATTATGTGTCTTGGTGTTGTCTTCCTTGGGTCCCTTGTGTGGGGAGATCTGTGGGCTTCCGTGGACTACGAGACCATTCCCTTCCCCAGCATGAGGTAGTTTTCAACAATTATTTCTTCAAAGACACTTTGTATCCCTTTTTCTCTCTCTTCTTCCTCTGGTACTCGTGTAATGCGAATATTGTTCCATTTGGATTGGTCACACAGTTCTATTAATATTCTTTCATTCCTAAAGATCCTTTTATCTCTCTCTGCCTCAGCTTCTCTGTATTCCTGTTCTCTGATTTCTATTCCATTAACAGTCTGTTGCATCTCATCCAATGTGCTGTTAAGCCCGTCGATCACTTGTCTGATTTCTGCATTGTCTTTCCTCACTTCCCTCACTTCCTCCCTTAGCTCTTGCACATTTCTCTGTAGATCCATCAGCATGGTTATGACTTTTATTCTGAATTCTTTTTCAGGAAGACTGTGCATTTCCATCCCTTCAGGCTCCCTCTCTGGGGTTGTCCGGTTGATCTTAGTCTGGACCATATTCCTCTGTCTTTTCATGGCTGTAGAAGTGGTCGCTGGTAGGTGCCACGTATGTCAGCTGGGTTCTTTAAGACTTTTAAAAAGAAAAAAAAAAGAAGTAGAAGAGAATAAAAAAAGAAAGAAGGAAAAGAAAAAAAAGAAAACAGAAAGAAAAAAAAAAACGCCCACCGGGAGTAGATTCTGTGAGGATGCTGTAGGTGGTGCTGTTACTCCACTATTCCACAGCCGCGGCTGCGCCGCCCCGCAGGGCCATTTGTAGCTCTGGCTGGGGCGGGAACGAATGGGAGGCTGTTGATCTCTTTTGGAAGTCTGAGTGCAGCTACTCTTTCCCAGTCACCATCCAAGTGGTCCGAAATTCCCCAGGACTCCCAGTCTGCTGGGCTGAGTGTGCTGGGACAATCCTGGGTCCTTGTCTCTTTAAGACCGCTAAGAAAAAAAAGCACACACTTTTCTTTTGCCCGGGAGCCCGCTGGAAGGACCCAGGTGCGTTCCCAAGCCCAGATCCTGCACCCTCTGTCTCTCCAATCTCTGATACACCATGCGATGTGTGTCAACACTCGTGGCATAGATCACCAGGGCTGGTTATTTTGTGGGCCTGGACTTCCACTCCCTCCCGACTCTGAATCCTCTCCTCCCGCTGGTGTGCTGGGGTGGCGGAGTGCTCGGGGCCTGCCGGGTCGCGGCTTCATATCTTACCCACCTCGCGGGGTGCCGAGTCCTCTCAGGTGTAGCTGTAGGCTGTGTGCTATCCTGTATCTTCTGGTCTCTTTTTTAGGAATAGTTGTATTTGCTGTATTTTCATAAATACATATGGTTTTGGGAGGAGATTTCCGCTGCCCTACTAACGCCGCCATCTTCCCAGCAGAAATTCTTGATCAAGTGAGAGCTGCTCTGCGGAAGGAGGGAATGAGGGGGTTAGTGAAACCAAGCCAACCTGGAGATCTCGAAGGGCTCAGGTGCTGGGATACATTAATTCTCCCTTTCAGTCAGTCCTTGAGTCACTTGACTCATAATTCAAAGTGCCAAAAAGAATGAGTGCCAGAAAGTCTAGTGAGTCCTTTCGTTGAACAGCCAAGCCCTGGCTGGCAAAGAACAGGAGTCCTGACTTATAGGCCCTCACAGCAGACAATGCTGTGTGCTCACCAGGCTGACTTGTTTTTTCCCTAGGTACATGAGAAAGCTACATTTTCCAGCTCCCTGGTATCGAGATGTCTAATTATGGCAAATGTAATGTGGGTAGAAGTGAGGTGTGCCTTTTCCACAGCTGGTTCTTAAAACTTCTTATGCCACCCTGTAAGATTCTCTCATCACACATCAGCTGGCCAGATGCAGAAGAGTCCTGGGGACCACGGAGTCAATGGAGGGAGCCTAAATCCCTGACTCACAGACAGCAGGAAAGCCACCCAGTCAGGGCACATCTGGATTGGACACAGCCTGAAAGGAAGTTGAAGAGGAAGAGGAAGAGACCATGGCTGGGTTGAGACTGAGTTCTTGAAGCTGTTTGTTACAGTGGCTCACATATCCAGACCATCACACCCACCCAAACTACACAGAGTAGGGGAGAAGCAATTCCAAAAGAAAATCAGGAAGCTACAAATATAAAAAGAGAAATGACATATGGGTCATGTCTTCTACCTTACCATGGACAAAACTAGCATTTTATGCCTTCTGGATTTACTGACATGATTAGTGACATAGATCATACAAATATTTTCCATATATTTTCAAGGACTTTGTTCTGGGGTAGCCAGCCTCCAAGATGGCCCCTCTGACCCCTGCTCCTAGTATTTACACTTTTGTATGGTTCCTACTGCACTGTACCAGAATTGGTACAATTTGACCAAAGGACTATGGCAGACTTAATGGTATGTCACTTCTGACAGTAGATTATAAAGGACTGGACCTTCCATTTGGGGTTCTCTTTCTTTGTTGGACCACTCTGTGAAGCCAGTTGCCATATTGTTGGGATATTTGGACAAACTATAGAGATGCCCCTGCTGGGGAATGAGGTCTCCAGCCACTGAGGAGTTAAAGCCTGCCAGCAGTCCACCTGAGTGATCTTGGAAGTGAAACCTCCCCGGTTGAACCTTCAGATGACTGCAGCCTGGGCCAACATATTTTTTACTACAACCTCCTGTGAGGTCCTGAGCCAGACCATCCAGCTAAGGCACTCTCAGATTCCTGATCTACAGAACCCGAGATAATAATGTTTGTTGTTTAAAACTGCCAAATTTGGGTTAATTTGTTATGCAGAAATAGAGAACTAATCTGGTTCATCTGTTGTTTGTTTTTTAAATGGGTAAATCTTGGATCCATTTAGGAGCCTATGTTCATTCTCAGTATGAAGGGTAGACCAAACTCTTTTTTCAAATGGCTAGCCAAGTGGTCTTGACATCACTTATTAAATAGTTCATCCTTTCCACTCTGACTTGAAAGGCTACATTTTTATTTATTACTTTATTGTATTATAGTGAGGCTCTTGGTGTCTTGATGTCTAGACTCTCTTCACAAGGTGGTACTCCCACCCCCTTGCTGCTGCAGTCTTGGCTGCTAATAACTCACATCTGCATTGTTCTTAGGAGGGTTGACCTTGACTGATGGTAGCTGCCTTACCCAGGAATGCCTGGGAGGTCATACCCCATTCCATGCATGTCATTGACTATTGGATGCAGTGTAAACCAGGACACCGAAACTGAGAACAACCTCTGTGGTGCCCACCATGCTCCAGAGCCCCTGAGAGATCAGGCTGAGGCCAGGCTTCTCCTGAACCCACAGCGTTGCCTAGCTTCTTCTCCCTCCTATCCTGCTTTTCTCATTCCTCAGCAAATCACTGCACAAGAATCCCAGAGTCAGGCTCTGCTCCTAAGGAGACTCTTTAAGTCATATGTACACAGGACTTTGTTTCTGGATTGTTTACTCTGATCCATTGATAGTATTTCTCACCCTGTCCCAGTATCACACTGTTTTGATTGTTTTGGCTTTTCTCTGATCCAGTAAGTTGCCATTAATTACTATTATTTAACTTAAAAAATTACAGCAAAATGTGCATAACATTGATCATTTAAACTATTTGTAAGTGTAGAATTCAGTGGCATTAAGTGTATTCACAAGGCTGTGCTCTTATCATTATCTATACCTGAAGCCTTTCATAATCGCCAACATAAACACTACACCCATTAAATAATAACATCCCCTATTCTGTATCCCACCAGCCCTGGTACCCTCTATTCTCTTTCTGTCTCTATGAGTGTATGTATCCTTGGTACATCATATAAGTGGAATCACACAGTATTTGTCCTTCTATGTCTGGCTTATTTCACTAAGCATAATTGTTTTCATGGTCTACCATATCATAGCATATATCAAAATTTCAACCCTCTTTATGACTTAATAATATTCCATTGTTTTTATATACTGGATTTTGTTATCAATTCATCTGCTGATAGACCGTTCTGTTGTTTCTATGTTTTGGCAATTGTGAATAATGCTGTTATGAACATTGGTATACAGATATCTGCTGGATGCCTGCTTTCAATTTTTTGACTGTATGTAACTGGAAGTGAGATTGATAGAACGTATGGTAATTCATATTTAACTTATTGGAAATTGTGGTTAAAGAAACACACATACAGTTCACCATCTTAACCATCTTTAAGTATACAGTTTAGTAGTATTAAACATATTCATATTGTTGTGCAACAAATCTTTAGAAAACTTTCAACTTGTAAAACTGAAACTCTACACCCATTAAAAAACAACTATTTCCCCCTCTTCCCAGCCACTGGCAAACACCATTCTACTTTCTGTTTCTATGAATTTGACTTCCTTATACATCTCATATAAGTGTAATCATACAGTATTTTTCTTTGTGTCTAGCCTATTTCACTTAGAATAATGTCTTCAGGGTTCATCCATGTTGTGGCATGTGTCAGAACTTCCTTTCTTTTTAAAGCTGAAAAATACTTTCATGTTTAACTTCTTGATGAACTGCCAAACTAGTTTCCACAGTGGCCGCACAATTTTGCCTTTCAGCCCAGCAACGCAACAGGTTCCAACTTTCCATATCAACCCTGGCCAACACTTACTATTTTCTTTTTTCCCCCAAATTAATGGGTGTGAGGTAGTACCTCATTGTGGTTTTGATTCGAATTTCCCCAATGACTAACCATGTTGCCACCCATTATTATTTATATCCTAATTGTTTTTCTTCAGTCTCATTTGCAATTAACTCCTTAAGTTCCCCCCAAATTCAAAGTGCCTTTTGCTGGAAGTGCGTTACATCTATAGAGTTATTAGAGAAGATATAGCATACTTACAGGGCTGACTTTTGTGGAAAGTAGATGGTTTGGGATGGTTAGGGGATGATGAGAGCTAGCTCCTTGGTGGTTCAGGTGGTGCAGCCTCTCTGACAAAATACAGTTGTTGCCCTAAGGCAGTAGTCCTCAAACTTTGGTGTGTGCCAGAATCACTGATGAGCTAAGTAGCATGGAGGTGGTGCTCATTTAAGTAGGTGGGCCCTGGGCCTTTGCCTTTTTACCAAGTTCCCAGGTGATTCTGACATCCAGCAAAGTGTGAGAACCACTGATGAATCAAAACGTTTTGTTTCCAGGTGAAGGGGAAGTGCACATCCTGGAGCTACCCAACCCAAGGTCCAGGGCATTAATTCTGAGGGTGGCTGGGGAGACATGAGGCTCTGGCCAGTGTGGGGTTTTGACCAAGCCCTGAATGGCTCTCTTTGCTGACTACAAGAGTGAGGATGATGGACAGGAACAGGACACATGCCCTTTCTGTGCTAGCACTGCATCTGTGCAATAGGCACTCTCTGCTTGCAGGGCCAGAGGACGATCCGGAAGGGTCTGGTGGGTACTAAGCATCCTCCAGTGCTTCAGGTGTCAATTTCTCACTTCTCTGAAAAGTGCTGTTTCTTTGGGATCATAGTTGGGGCCCACAGAAGGTGAAGAGTCTGCTCTCCCTTCCCTGGGCTCTTTCTCTCCTGCAAACACTTGGGACCAGGGTTGGGGGACACTGATTCTGGGTAGGGGTCAGTCCTTCATAAACCTCACTTTCCAGGGCAGGGTTGAAGTGGAGACAACCTATCAGATGGGATCAGTGCACATGCACACACTCAGAGGGAAATCAGCTCCGGTTACAGTCCAGGGGTCAGCAACAATACAACCTGTTGTCCAAAGCCATCCTGCCATCTGTTTTTATATGGCCTGTGAGCTAAGAAAGCCTTTGATATTTATAAGCAGTTTAAAACTCAGAAGAACAACATTTCATGACACATGAAAATTATAGGAAATTTAAATTTCAGTATCCATAAATAAAGTTTATTGGAACACAGCCACACCTATTTGTTTACCTATTGTCTATGACAGCTTTTGCACTTCAGTAGCAGAGGTAAGTTGTTGCCATGGAAACCATATGGCCCACAAAGCTTAAAATAGTTACTAGTTGGCCTCCTATAGAAAAAGTGCACTTAGGTCCATCCCCTTTCTAGGGCACAGCATGGGTCTGGAAGGGCAAAGAGAAAATAAACTGGACCGTTGATCACAAAGACTGAGGAACTGTATCAGTCAGTGTGATGTTCTTACTAGATCCCTGCTTTTAGTGCAGTGGTAGTAGGCAGTTCCATTCAAGTTACTAGAATCCTATTTGTGCACTGGGGTCTGTCTTCTCCATATTCCTTTTTTTCTTTTCTTTCCTTCTTTTAGGTTGATTTTTTTAAAGTAAGATATGTTTATTTTAGACATTATAGCATGTACCTTTTACTTATCAGTGTCTTATATTAATTGGAATTTACCCTCCTTCCAGAAATGCAAGGACCTCACACTATTTTAACTCCATTTACCATCCCCGCACATGTTTTTTGTGCTATTATCATCATGTATTTTAATGCCACATATTTTTAATCCCAAGGATATTATTGTTGGTGGCTTATACAGTCAATGTTCATTAGAATTATCCAAATATTTACCATTTCATTGTTTTTCATCCCTTCCTGTATTTCCAGTCTTTTTTATGGAATAATTTTCCTTCTGTCTGAAGAGCTCTGTTTACTTTTTTCTTCAGTGTGGTCTTCTGACAGCAAATTCTTCTGTTTTTTGTTTTCCTAAAAATATGTTCATTTAATTTTCATTCTGAAGGATATTTCTGCTAGGTATAGAATTCTAGGCTTTTCTTTCATCACATTGAAGATGTAATTCCACTGTCTTTTGGATTCTATTGTTGATAATAAAAAAATCAGCTGTTTGTTCCTCTTCGATGGTAATTTTAAAAAATCTCTGCTTGCTTTTAAGATTTTCTCTTTATCTTTGGTTTTCTCTAGTTTGATAATGGAGTATTTAGGTGTGGTTAATTTTAATACTCTAAATGATTTAGGGGCTTCTTGAATCTGTGCACTGCTGTATTTCATCCTGATTTCTGTACCATGTCCTTGCATCATCAGTTATGGAATTCTCTTCTATTATCTTTCCAAATACTGCTTTTGTCTCTTTCACATGACTTTTGCCTCCTCTTTTGGAATTCCAAGTAAATATATGTTAAGCCTTCTCACTGTCTCTTTCTTTTCATTTGTATATTCATTTGTCTCTCTGTGCTTCATTCTGAATGGATTCTCCAAAGCTATCTTCATCTAATCTGTTTTTAGACTTGTACCCTGAGTTTTTAATTTGTTACTGTATTTTCCAGTTTCTGAATCTTCAGTTTGTTTTTTTGGTTTCCAATTTTGTACCAACATTTTTAAGTTTAGTTTTTATCTTAATGACCACACTAATGTAGTTTTTTTCCCCCTATTTAAGTCCAGTGATTCCACTATCTGGAGTATCTGAGTGTCTCTTTCTATTGTCTGTTGTTTATATTGACTCTTAGTCTTCTTATTTTTCTCCTGTGTCTGATTATCTTTGCTTGTGTGCTGGAAATTGTACTTGAAAGTTTATTGAAGCACTTTAAGACTAGGATGATATCATTTTTCTACAGAAAGGATTTTCTTTGACCTTTGTAAATGTATAGGGACATTAGCAATCCAGCATTTTAGTGCTTGAGATTTTTCTGAATCACCCAGATTACTTAACACTGAGCTGAAGTACAGAAAAGAGCTACTTTATTTCCAGTTTACTCTTACTTTCAGAGTGTAGCCAGTCAGGATTACAATTTTAGGCATGGAGTGATTTTCCAGTGTTGCCCCAGCCTTGTGTCCAACTTATGTGTCCCTAGCCTCATTGTCCTTTTAGCTACCTCTTCTTATTGACAAAGTGGCCCAAATATGTCTGGATTTCCACCTTTCCTGTGATATTGTCCCTTGTCAATAATTGGCAGGAGGATTGCTTGCTACTTATTAGTTTTTTTTATGTTTTTAGGAAGAAGCTTTTTATATTTCATATGGATTATTTTTGTTGTCTGTAGTAGGAGGCTAGTTTCAAATGACTAGTTCACTAATTCTGAAAATAAGAGTTCTCTTGTTTTAAAGTTGTGTAATATGTTGGTACTCTCTAGAAAGTTGAGAAATGCAGGAAGACTGACAGTCAGGATGATCTGTAATCATATATTAGATTCCAAAATAGAATGATTTTGAGTATTTTTCTTATAATTGAATACTATGGTCCTTATAATCATATACAACCATTTCCTCCAGAATTTCTGATCCTAGAAAGTATGGAAATAATTAATTTTGGATGTTTTAAGTTATTCATTTATAGGAAATTCATAATGTTGCTCCCATAGAATGGGATATTGTGCAGCCATTAATAATGCAGGATAATATCTAATGGCACATAGAAATAGTCACATCATATTGATAAGTGAAACAAGTCAGTCACAAAAGGATCCCTTTTTATATATTTACATATGCTAGAAATATCACTGAAAATATATCTGCTAAAATGCTGACAGTGGTTGTGCTGGAATGCTGAGATAAGCAGTGATTTTATCCACTGGTTTTCACTCTTCTATATTTTTTTAATTTCCCAAAATGAGCACTTATTACTCTTGTAACAGAAAATAAATTGCAAAATGAAATGTTATAAATAAAACCAGAGGTTTTTATTATGTTGCACTGACATTTTTACAAACAAAATAACTCAAAATTCAGAGTTAAGAAGTCTTTATGAATATTTAGTATATGCCAACTTCTTTCATACATGTATTTTCATTAATGCTCATAAGTGTTCAAGGCTCAGTCAAGGTGAGAGCAAAGCAGTCTGGGCTCTGTTCAAAAAGAAATCAAGTGAACAGATTGATTGATGCAAGATGAATGGTATGATTTTCATAGTCAGCAAATCTGCAACATATTAAAAGGCCAGGTTATGTTCACTGTAATTCATCCTAGTAGAACAGATGTTGAATTATAAAAACTATATAAATACTGCAAAATGGAAAATGTGAGAATGGAAAAATAATGATATTCCTATTCTCCACTTCAGTAATAGTTACCATCTTACAGTATGTAGACAATTGGATTATTGATTCCAGTAAGAGGATTATATGTGTGATCTGCAGTGTCTCCCCAAAGGTAGAGTGTACTTCCCCACCCCACTGGCAGTATAACTTGCTTTGGCCAGTGGAATGTGAGAGTAATATACACCACAGTTGAAGAAAAACTTTAAGAGCCCTTAGATGACAGCTTTGTCTCTTGCTTGTTTCCTTTTGCCATTAGAATGGCATGTCCTAAGCAGGAGCTGATCCTTTGGGCTGGTCCTGGAATAAGAAGATACCTGAAGCACAGCTACCATTGCTGACTTGTAGATACCAACATGCAGTGTGAACAAGAAGTATGTATTATGTAAGTCACTGAGATTGGGGTAGAAGGGCTATTTGTTACCACAACAGAGCTAATGCATAATTTCCTTAAAAAATGTAATAGTAGCTGTCTTAAGTAAACTCTACCGATTTTCCAGATTGACACCCATTCTTCTTTCCTTCTTTAAAACATATTGACAGTGCCCATGGTATGCTGAATATTCAGGCTAGTAGGCCACTTTCCAGCATGAGTGCTCACTTCTGCCTGATTAGCCAACCAACTATAAATCCTAACACAGATTAAGATAAATGAGAGGGCTGTGATATACACTAGTTTGAGGTTCTGGGGTGATTGGCTGTGACTCGGCATAGCTGTCAAGGGAGAGAGCTCTGAAGTGAAACTGCTACAGACCAAATTCCACCTCTACCCTTTAGTAAATATATGAATTTGGTCAAGTTACTTACACAGACACTGATATTGAGAGTTACTCATTCCAAAGATGTTTTCAGAGAAGAATAAATAATAATCAAGTCCTTAAAATCCTCTCAAATTATGGGATATTCTCTACATTGCCTCAGTTTGAAAAGCAAATTTTTGCAAACATTTTATTTATTTATTTATTTATTTATTTACTTATTTATAATATGGAGGATGTCATACTTAAACTAGAGAGAACAGTATAATCATTTCCCTGAGTCCTCATCACCCAGCTTGACCAATTGTCAACTGTGGTCAGTCTTGTTTCCTCTTTACTCTCCACCCAACACACTCACACACACACATAAACACACCCTCCCTGTCTTCTCCTCAACTTCTGGTGCTGGATTGTTTTAAAGTAAGTTCTGGATATTATGTATCTGTAAGAAAAAGACTCTTTTAACTAAAGACCATACCATTATCTCATCTTTAAAATAAACAATCATTGCTTAAAAACTTCTAATACTGAGTCAGGGATTGACATTTTCCTGAGTTCTCTTGTTTTAAAGGAAATTCTTGTCACAAGTCCCAGGGTCATTTGCTTTTTTCACCATCTAGTAGATAGTGCTTTGGAGTTCCCTTGGTGTTACACCAGCCTCACACCTCTGCAGAGTAGTCTGGCAGGTCCCCATTTCTGTCTATGATAAGTGCACCATCTGAAAACTTATTTCCTTAAGACCTTTTTAATGGTAAGAAGGGAAATGGAATTCTCAAGGCTTTCTGGTTTTGTTGATCTCAAGAAATGAGTTTTTCACAAGATACCTGATTCAAAAAGGCATATGCACCCCTATGTCTATCGCAGCACTATTTACACTAGCCAAGATATGGAAGCAACCTAAATGCCCATCAATAGATGAATGGATAAAGAATATGTGGTACATATATACAATTGAATATTAGCCATAAAAAGGAACAAAATAACTCATAATTCAGAGTTAAGAAGTCTTTATGAATATTTAGTATATGTCAACTTCTTTCATACATGTATTTTCATTAATGCTCATAAGTGTTCAAGGCTCAATCAAGGTGAGAGCAAAGCAGTCTGGGCTCTGTTCAAAAAGAAATCAAGTGAACAGATTGATTGATGCAAGATGAATGGTATGATTTTCATAGTCAGCAAATCTGCAACATATTAAAAGGCCAGGTAATGTTCACTATAATTCATCCTAGTAGAACAGATGTTGAATTATAAAAATTAAATAAATACTGCAAAATGGAAAATGTGAGAATGGAAAAATGATATTCTTATTCTCTTTCCAAAAATTGAAAAGGAAAAAAGAACAGTGAAGATTAAAATATCATTTTATAAAATATGTGGTTTAAAATATGAGTAACTAAATGAATAAACAACATGAACACATATATAACTTTTTTCTATATCCTAAAAGTTTTATACATTCACAATGAACAAAAGTGGGAAAAACTGAGATGTTTTGATAAGTAGTTATCACATGTTGGGTAATTGGTGCTTTTCTGGCTACAGGAGGACAGACTCATTTCCTGAGAAGACCGCCTCTCCTTGTCCTACATTTTCTTTTTTGACTGTGTGAACTGACTCCTCCTTCCACTGCACTTGGTCTGGTCTCCCACATCCTTCCTCCACACAAAAAACTCTGAACATGTTCTGGATTTGGCCCCTGGTTATTGGCCATCTCCTAGTAACAACAGCTCTGCCCCCTTTCATCTGAGTCTCTGTTGGCTTCTCACTAACTCAGTTTCCCTACTTGCATTGCCCTTCATGCTTCAAGGGAGCAATCACTCAAGTACAGGAGACAAGGCAAACACAACTCATCAAACCTAAGGAGTCAAGAACTTAATGTCCTTTTCATTTCCTCCCTTGTCCAGGAAGGGTACTCCAGTGGCTTCTACTTGGCTTTTCCTCTTACAACAGACTTACTCTTTAAGTTGGGGAGCAGTTCCAAGGCATAGGCGACCTGCTCTATCTACATAGTCAGAAACTGGGGAAATGACCCTGAGCATTACCTGTTGTTGGTTGTGGTCAAAGCTTCAGTTATCATCTGATGCTATTAAGGCCCTGATTGGTGGACCAAGTTGGTGGTCTGAGTATCAAGGACCTGGTTCTATCTCAGAGTCAGAGTCAATTGTAACTGAAAGTTTGGGGGATTCCTCATTACCCAGCACAGCTACCTGGGAAAATCACCACAGGTTCCTTGGTGGAAGACCAGGAGAAATGTACAAAGCATGTCCTTGTGCTGTTAAACCTGGTTGTGGCCTCAAGTCTGGAAATGGGCTTACAGGGGACTGCAACTTAATAAAACTGGGCCTAAAGTACATTTGATTATATAGTTCCTATGCAGTTGGATTATATTGTTGAGAAAATATTTCCCACTCTCTACCTTTAGGGCCCCTTTTAGTTTCTAGTTCCCCCTTGTGAATGAGTAGGGAACCACATAACTAGTTCTGGCCAATCAATTATAAAGCAGATGTGTGTGTGTCACTTCGGGGCCAGAACATCTAACTGCCAGTTTGTTGTTCTCTAGAACAAACCCTCTGCTTTTGAGTCTAGCAATGTCCAAGATCACTCCTGCTCCACCAGCCTAGATCCTACCAGGAGAAGTGAAAAGGCCCCAGAAACTGGCAACAGACATACAGCATGAACAAGAGATAAAGCTTGGTTACTTTATGTTAGATTTTGACATCATCTAACACACCCTGGTTGATACAGAAGTTGCTGCTGAGAGATGGACTGTCTTAACAAAGACCTGACTTTTGTGACATTGACTTAGGAATCAACTGGTAGGGCAAGAAAACTGCTTTTGAAAGCTGTTCTGTGTTGATACATTTGACAAAACCATCACCTACAATAACTTGGAAGGTCAATAATGTGAACTAAAGAAAAGCTGACCACTGTACTAGGGACCAGCAAATTTTCTAAGGCCTAAGTATTGAAGGTTTCATTAACTCTGAGAGTTTTAAAATGGCCTCCCCTAAGAACTTAAACATCCTAACTCTACAATAACATCCGTTAATTAAAACCAAGTTAAAAGCTAAATGAAGTATGCGCCAGCATGCCTGCTCTCCTTTGGCTTCAGAATTCCTGCTCGAGGACATAAGATAAGCAAGGACTTTTGCCCTTCCCCTTAACTCCCTTTGGTGCCAAGATTATATTGACCCACCCACCACCCATTTTTTTTTTAATGGAATGTACCCCTTTGAAGTTCTGTCTTCCGTGTCTGCCTCCTGGAGGAGATAAAACCTCCATATGACTAGCTGCATAGAACACTCCTCCTATTATTCATAGATGTTCTGTCTCCAGGCTAGTTCTCAGTTTGGTTCAAATAAAACTCTGTCTTTATTTCAAGGTGATTTTTAGCGATCTTTTTGTGGACAATAATGAACCTAAGAAGCATGTAGCTCCAGAAGAGACTAGAAAACACAATGTGAATAGCATGTGTTGGTCAGTGTTGGCTGCATGTGGCAAGATACTCCAAGAAAGAGAAATATTCCAAAAATAACTCACTTATCGATTGTAAACCTGAATGGAAGGGAATAGAGAGATAATAGAAATTCAGAAACTTTAAGGTTTGCAAGTGGCAAATGCCTCTCATCCTTAATAGGTAAACCATAATACTGAGAAGGCCTTTAACAAAAAGTTATTAAAACTAGGCCTTTAGGCTAGGATCAAATCAAGGATATTCCTGTCACATCCATTATTAAAATCTGAATGGCTTAGGTATCACCAGTAAATCCTTTCAACTGGATGAACAGACTCAGGAAGAAGAGATAAGAGATGTTGTTTTCTGTATTAGTTTGCTGAGGCTACCATGATAAGGTAGCCCAGACTGAGTAGCTTTAAACAGCAGAAATTCATTTCCTCCAAATTCTGGAGGCTATAAGTCCAAGATCAAGTTCTGGCAGGGTTGTTCCTTTCTGAGGCTTCTCCCCATGTCTTATAGATGGGCTGTCTGCTATTTGTCTTCATGAGGTCCTTCCTTTCTGTGTGTCTGTGTCCTAATCTCCTCTTCTTGTGAGGACACCAGTCATTTAAATTTAATTATCTCTTTAAAGACCCTATCTCCATATACAGTCACATTCTGAGGTTCTGGGGATTAGGACTTGAAAATACGGGTTTGGTGGGAGGTGGGGGGGGGTGACACTGTTTTACCAAGCTCAATGGGATCAAGGTACTTGGAATTAGGTATGTAAGTAGATGGAGATGAGAAGAAAGAATTATGGTTATGCTACTACAAATAAAGCTGATTGGAATCAAATAGTAAAGAATGATAATGAAGTGTCCTTCTGTATGTATGGTAGTACTTCTTGACTTAAAGTCTAATCTGTCTGATACTAGTACAGCCAAATCAGTTTTTTTATGATTAGTGTTTTTAGGTATAGCTTTTCCACTTTGTTTTCAACTTACATATAAGCAACAGATGGCTGTGTTTTGCTTTATTATCCAATCTGATAATCTCTGCCTTTTAATGTTTTCCCCAGTTTTATTGAGATATAATATTGAGACAGGGACCATGAGTATAGTCAGAGTAGGGTGAGGGCCTCCGGAAAAATCAGGGTGGAATATTTACAGTCAGCAATATAACAATGGGGAAAGAAGTCCCTTTTGAAACTCTGTGTTAAGCATTATGCAAAGTCAAGGTCACACTAATCCTCTAGGATCAAGATACCAGACTAAGAATACAGACATCTTCAGTAAGGTCAGTTAAAAGTCAAAAGGCCAGGAGCAACTTGGCCTAGAATGCTTGAGTGTTTCACAAATAAAGAAGGGTATCTCAGCATAACCCGTGACTTCACTGTAAACAGCCCTAGCAAGCAGAGATCAACCCAGCCCACCTTGAGGGCAGGGCAGGTGGTTCAAGTCCACACCCCTAAGCTTTTTTTTCATGTTCTGGAAAAATCCTCATTTGCCTATAAAAACCCCTAGACAATGCACCACCCCAGGACTCTCTTGTACCCTCCTGGCATGAGCCGGGAGCTCTGTCCTTTCACTTTCTCTCTAAATAAAAGCCTGTACCTTGCTCTCCTACCTTGACTGTTTGCTAAGCTCATTCTTCAGCTTCGTGAACAAGAACCCCGGCATCAATATTGTATTAATTTTAGGTGTACAATGTAATGATTTTCTATATGCATCTATTGAGAAATGATTACCACACTAAGTTTATTACCTCACATGGTTATACATTTTTTTCTTGTGGCAAGAATTTTTAAGATAGTCTCTTAGCAACTTCCAAATATGTAATACAGTATCATTAACTATAGTCACCATGCTGTATATTACATCCTCAGAGCTTATTAATCTTATAACTTGGAGTTTGTACCTTTTGAGCATCTTCATCCATTTTCCCCATCTCCCACCCTCTGCTTTTTAATTGAATAATTTTCATATAATGCAATTTTCACATGATTGGGTTTAAGTATTCTATTATACTACTATTTTTTATTTGTCCCATTTATTCTATTCCTTGTATCACTGCCTTTGGCTTCTTATGGGTCATTTGAAATTTTCTTTTTAGCATTGTGTTTTCCCTCCTTTATTGGCATTTTGCACTACATTTTTAGTAGTTGCTCTAAGAATTACTGAGACAGAGACCATGGGCTTAAGACAGAGTAGGCTGAGGGCCTCCGGAAAAAGCAAGGCAAGATATTTACAGTCGGAGTGATGTAACTATATGCAGGGAAACCCCCTACCAAAACTCTGTGTTAAACATTAAGCTCTAGAGTCATTCTTCAGTGAGATCAGTTGATACTCCCCAGATAAAGGAAAGCAGCCCATGTTTTTATTACACTAATTATTTGTAATCATGTGTAAGATTCACTTTAGCTTGCTAAAAGAGATTTAATATCTCATCAAAGACAAACATCCTAAGGCCACTTTTAACAAGTCCACACCCTAAGCCCTTTATCAGTTCCCAAAAATCCTCAACTGCCTATAAATCCTCTGGACAATGCACCACCCCAGGCTCTCTTGTCCCCTCCTGGTATGAGCCAAGAGCTCTCTCCTCACACTGTATCTCTAAATAAAAGCCTCTCCCTGGCTCTCATACCTTGGGTGTTTGCTAAGTTCATTCTTCGACTCCGCAAACAAAACCCCCCACATCATTACAATATAAAACTTTAATTTATCAAGTCACTGAAATTCTATTCATTTTTTCCTTTTGTTTTTTCCATTTTTCAGTTTGGATGCTTTTTATTGACTGTTTTCAAGTTCAATGATCCTGTCTTCTATAGTTTCAATCTGTTTTTAAGCTCTATCAATTCATTTTTTATTTCAGATATTGTTTTAGTTTTAGGATTTGCATTTGGTTTCTTTTTTATGATTTCCCTCTCTCTCCTGAAATTCTCATTTCTTCAATTTTTATATTTATCTTTTCCACACATTCTTTGACGTATTTATAGTACTTAAAATACTTGCCTGCTAATTTCAACATCTGTTTCATCTGTTGTTCTGCTTCTAGCAACCATTTCCCTCTATGTAATGAGTCATATCTTCCCTACTTTTTAGCATAGCTAGTTTTATGGGCTTCTGAATATTGTGGCTGATATAGTGTTGAGATTCTAAATTCTGTTATCTTCTACTTAACCAATGTCAAATTTACTTGGAGGATGTTAAATCACAGGGAGATCATTTTAATCTTGTGGAGGCTTAGTTTTAGCCTTTTTAGAGCAGGTCTACTTCAATTTTGCCCTTAGTCATAGGGTGAAGTTTCTAGTTCCAAGAAGTGGTCCTTATGAGACAGGGACCATGGGCTTAGACAGAATAGGGTGAGGGCCTCTGGAAAAAGCAGGGCGGGATATTTACAGTCAGAGCAATGTTAATTACATGCAAGGAGAAACCCCCTACCAAAACTCTGTGTTAAACATTAAGCTCTAGAGTCATTCTTCAGTAGGATCAGTTAATGTTCCCCAGATAAAGAAGAGTAGCACGTTTTTATTATGCTAATGGTTTGTAATCATGTGTAAGATTGACTTTAGCATGCTAAAAGGCCCAGGCCTATGTGCTGTCTTTCCTCTTTCAGATCTGATGGAGTGGTTTTGCAAACTGGGCAACTAATTTAGCACGCAGACCCAGCTGTAAACAACACAATAAAAGGCAAGAAGGATTCCACCTTAAAGATAAGATTGCACTTAACTTACTCTTTAGCAAACAATGCCTCAGCCCACCTTGGGGTCAGGCTGAGCAGGTGGCCTTGTTTCATATGCCCCCAGACCAAGATGCTGGTATCGGGGAGAAATCAACAGAGCAGGAGGTTATTTGTATCAAGTTACTTGTAAATATTCTAGGACCCCTGCTCAATAAGTCCACACCCCTAAGCTTTTTTCATGTTCTCAAAAAATCCTCATCTGCCTGTAAAATCCCCTAGACAATGCACCACACCAGACTCTCTTGTACCCTCCTGGTGTGAGCCGGGAGCTCTTTCCTCTCACTTTATTTCTAAATAAAAGCCTATACCTTGCTCTCCTACCTTGAGTGTTTATGAAGCTCATTCTTTGGCTTTGTGAACAAGAACTCAGGCATCACTTACATTTAAGGTGTGGCTCTTCTGGAGTTTGAATAATGGAAAGCTATGTTTACCAAGCTCTTCTTCTTCCTCTTCTTCTTTTTGTTTTTACTAAAGTATAGTTGATAAACAATGTTATACTGGTTTCAAGTATACAACACAGTGGTTCAGCAGTTGCACACATTATTAAATCCTTACCTGAACTAGTGCAGTTACTATCTGTCAACATAGAAAGATGTTATAGAATCGACTATATTCTCCATGCTACACTTCCATCCCCAGGACCAACTTTTACAATTGAGATTTTGTGCCCCAAGCTCTTCTAACTTGATGGGATTTGACCTCCAAACTCTTGTTCTCTAGCATTGAACAGCTGTTGAAATTTCCATTCACATTTTGCTCTCCTCTGGATTCTTTGGAGTCTTGCCCTGTACATGTGCAGTTTAGGAGTCAGCCAAGGATTCAAAAGGAGTTTGTACACCGAGTTTGGAGTTCTCCCTCTGTTGCTCCCTTTCTGAGATTTCCGCCCTCAATTTCAGCTGCTCTGAAGCCCGGACCTCTGATTCCTAAGCCCTGTTTGTTTGCTTCTTTCTGCCTGAGGGCTCTCCCCAGCCCACTCCACCCAGGGCTGCACTGCAGCGATTCAGGGGTGACCTTCAGGAGACAAGCTGAGTAAACAGGGGTCTCACTCACTCCATGTTCTTCCCTTCTTTCAAGGACCATATTCCCTTCAGTTTCTGCCTGCCTTTGGTTGCTTTCAAATGCCTTCAAACAGTTGGTTTTTAAAAATATTTTGCCCAGAATTTGTAACTGCTGTCAGTGGGCTGGTTAATATGATACAAGCCATCATCATTAGAAACAGAAACTCCTGAAGTTTTAAACCTGTTTGTTGCTTTTTAAATATTTATTTCTTGTTTTATTAGTAAGGCTTTGGCGCTTTTCATATCCTTATTGGCCATTTTTATTTATTTTGTGAATTGGCTGTTGCATGTGTTTTGTCCAGATATGAATTGGGATATTCGTTTTCGCTAAGACTTAGACATTAATAACAATAACTTCTTGCCTGCTGTACATGTCACAAATGCTTTTTCCTGGCTTTTCATTTGCCGTTTAACTGTTTCATGCATTTTTCCACAGATAAGATTTACATTTTATGTAGACAAATCTGTCAGTAGTTTCCTGGGTGGCTTAATTTTTCCCAAAATGTTCAGGAAAGGTCTGTAAGATTATGGAAACACACTTCTGTCTTTTCTTATTTGTTTGGCTGGTTTGTTTTGTACTGGATTTGATGTTTGTTAATGCTTTTTTTTAAACGATTAAATCTTTGCTCTGAGATTTTTCTGAAAGTGACATCTTTTTTAAATGGATCAAAGTCACCTATTTAAATGTTTAACACTGTCTTTAACAGAATAATCTGTCCTTTATCTGGAGTTTAAAAGTGTAGGTCTGTCACATATAAATGACTAGGAATCTGGGTCTGTTTCTCGTCTCTGCTCCTTCTGTCCCATTGGTCTGTTTTTTTATTCCTCTGCTGGTTTCACAGCGTTTTATTACAGTAATTTTCTGGTACATATTTTATTTTTATCTGGCAAGCCATGGACCTCACCTTATGCCCTTCCCACCCCCACCCCACCCCCAGGGTTTCTGTTTGCCTGTATTTCTTCCTGAAGATGGTATTTCACAACGAATTTCTCCGGTTATAAAAGCTCCGTTTGTTTGCGTCACGCAGTGGTTCAGGCAGTAAAGCCTCTCTAATGGGCTGGATGGTCTCTGCTCTAAGACCCCGGCCCTCCTCTTTCACCTGCAGCGACAGCAGCAGCCTCACCGGGCCAGGGCTGAGGTTGGAGAGACTGCAGGGCCCTGACCAGAGCGAGGCCTCCGCAGCGCGGGAAGGGTCGGGGCACGCACGCGAGCGGGACTCCTGGTCCATGCCGGTGGCCCACCCTCGTGGGGTGCCCTCGGGGACGCCCAGGAACCAGGGGCGGTGGGCGCTCTCTGCTACGCGGACAAAAGGGCCCCGCCGGTGGGGTGTCTGGCAGCGAAAGGGCCGCTGGTGCAGAGTGGGGATCCCGGGGCGCCCAAGTGCCCCCGATTCCAGCCCCGTCAATGGACATCAAGTCGAAAGGGACGGGAGGCGGGAGGCGGCGGATTGAGGACAAGCGGCGGGGACCACGGACGCTGAGCCCACATTTGTTCCCAAGGTCCACCGCACCCAGGCCTGGGGACTGTGGGACACCACGGTCCAGGCAGAGACACCACGGTCCTGGCAGACACCCGAAGAAAGCCCCAGGGCGGTCATTCCCCGAGCCTGGGGCTCCCAGCCGCCTTTGACGCAGTTACGCAACCTGAGGACTCCCTGTGAACACCTGCTCTCCTGCCCGCCTCCACCGAGCCACACCCTAACCTGGGGGCCCAACCCTAAGAACACTAGGTTTAAACTACACAGGTAAAGGTAAGACTCTAAGACTCTTCCCTAACTTTTGAAATTTTGTTCCTTAAAGGAGATAATTGAGTTCAGTATGTATATTTTGGAAAATGATTTCAGATGGTTTGATCCGAATTAACAACACAATAACAGATTAACCCTAGAACAAGGATTTTGATGAGCTAAAATCCACAGCAAATATTTCCATACATGATGAAAAAAGAGATTTCACCTCAAATGAAATCAGGAATTAGAGACAGATCCCAACTGTCAGCATTATTACTTAATGTTGTTTAGGAGATTCAAGCAGAGAAAATGAGAAAATGAAATAACTGACCTGAACATCTGGTAACAAGAAATAAAGCCATCTATTTCTCAGAAAACTGGAAGAACAAAGAAACTCTAGTCGAAAATATTATATATATATATGTATGTATGTATGTATGTGTGTGTGTCTGTATATATGTGTGTGTGTGTGTATATCTTGAATAGGTGAATTTGGAAAATTTGCTCAACCAACTCAAACATGCCAATATCTATTACTTTTGTCTACTTTAGCAACAAGAACCTTTATAAATTAATTCCACAAGAATGCTACACACACTACCTATATTTAAATAAGCTATGAGATCTCAGTGGAACATAGAGAATAAGATCTGACCACACAGAAAAGCACAACAATGATTGGAAACTAAAAAATAAATGTCAATTCTCTTAAAATTAGTATTTTCCACTTAAAGCAATTCCAACAATCCCGAGTAGTAAATTTTCTCTTTGGAGGTAGGAAGACTTAAGAACATAATCTTAGAGTCTATTGGGAAGAATAAATGCCCAAGAGGAGTCAAGAAATAAAGAGTAGTGAGGTAAGACTTAGGTTATCAGATGTCAGGACATATTCTAGAGCCCCTGTGATCAGATCAATATGGTATTGGCATAAGCATAGATAAATGGATCAACATAACATTTAGTTAGAGAACTCAGGAAAGTACCCAGCATACGTGAACATAGAATATATGATCCACCTGGTAGCTCATCATAGTGGAAACAGGAAGGAGTATTTGATAAATGGCACTGACACAAAGGCTAGCTTTGAAAGAAAACAAACATGTGTCACCCACCTCTGCTCATGGAGCATCCTTAGTTCCAGACTCATGAACCACAGCCTAGGAAATGCTGAGCCAGTGAGGTGGGACACCACTGTCCAGGTGGACTTGCTTGACGGCCTGCTGGGCCCTCTGCTGGTCACTGAAGCACAACCCTACCCTGGTTTAGGGAGCATGCAGGAGGCCCTAATACTTACAGGGAATTATAAATTTAACTAGCTGCTGAAATAAGGGGAGACAGACACAATCACTTCCCCTCCAGTCCCTCCCTTGACCCCATCCAGTGTAGTCACCATTATGCTTGACATCCCAAAACTTACCCTCCTAACTCCTTTCATGATGCATTTACATCCGGGCTGTCCTATAGAACTTGCTTCAGTAATGCAAATGTTGCCTCATATTCCTTGTCTAATCCAATAGCCACTGGCAAGTGTGGTTATTGAGCACCTGAAATATGACTGGAGCAACCAAAGGAATAAATTTTTAATTTTGTTTAATTTCAATTTTAATTTTAGTGGCTACATTAACATAGTACTTAATTAACTATTAAGTAGTTAGAGGCTACAATATTAGTGCAGATCTATGCCAGTAGTGGTAATAATGCCATTTTCCTTGCTAGCAATTGGTTTAGGAAGGGCATTTTCCCCTATCTTAAAGGGGAGAATATTTGGGGTCTTCCTAATAAGAGGAAACCCCTCTCTTCCTTGGGGTGTCATTTCTGAAAGTGACCCTTGCATCACTTAGCCTTGGGTCACTCACCAATAAATGAAGCCATTTTAGTCTAAGCCTGAGATGATGCCCAGTGCCAATGAGGCACAGCTAAAAGAACTGCAAACACTGGTGAGCTGACACTGTGGCATCCAGTTCTGGTTGTCCACTACTGTGTAACAAGCTACCCCAAAGCCTAGAGGCCTAAACTAAAAAACACTTTGTTATATCTCACGATTTTATGGGTCAGGAATCTGGGCAGGGCCCTGCTGGGCGATTCTTCTTGCACAAGCATGGGCTTTCATCACTCAGTGGTATCTAGCTGGCAGGTGCAAGGTCCAAGGCGGCTTCCCTCATG
This sequence comes from Smutsia gigantea, assembly GCA_032199065.1. Lineage (NCBI taxonomy): Eukaryota > Metazoa > Chordata > Mammalia > Pholidota > Manidae > Smutsia > Smutsia gigantea. The sequence goes on from JAVSCE010022204.1 coordinate 60,242, forward strand.
TGCTTGGCACTGGCAGTCTGAGCTCTGCTCTGATGGTCACCTGAAGCAGGTACATGTGGCTTTTCCAGCAAGGCAGCCCCAGTCATCAGATTTCTTGCATGGCAGCTGGGGCACCCCACACAGTGTTCTAAGAGATAGGAAGTGGAAGTCTAGTCTCTTAAGGCCTGGGTTCAGGGTCTTGTACAGAATGACTTCCACAATATTCTACTGGTTAAAGCAGTCACAGAGCCTGCCTAAGTTCAAGGGGAGGGGACACAGATCTCCCCTCTCAATGGGAAGCGTGTCCCAGAATTTGAGGCCACCTTTAATTGTGCTTCACCTCCTTAATACCGCCTTCCATCCTCAGAAACTCAGCTGTCCCATCCAGGCCTGCCAACCCCTCTTCCGCAATCTCAGTCCTCACTTGCTGTTTCCCAATGCCTCCCCACAGGAACCATGGGTTACAGAACCTGAGTGAGTGTGGGGCCAGGTGCCCAGCTCTGATGGAGGGGTGGCTTTTTCTCCTACAGCTGCTGAGAATATGCCCATGCTAGATCTAGTACATGCACCTTCTTAGATGTGCTCAGTCATGGTTGCCTGCCTGATGTTACCAGTGACCCTTCTGCAGGGCTGCCTGGCACCACTGGACCCTTGAGGCACAGGGGCTGTTTCAGTCTTCATTGGAGGGAGTTTGCTGAGCTGGACACAGCCTTATGGTGTAGGCCATGTCCGCCTAGTGCTCTGCCTGCCCAGCCCCTGGCCCCTGTGCCTCCCTCACTGCACTCATGCTGTATGTCTCTTCCTCCGGTCCTGGGACTTGTCTCTACCGAGACACAGGTAGCTGCAGACCCACTTGGCATCTGTGCCAGCTTATCAGCCTGCTGGGGCTGCCCTGCAGAGCTGTAGACTGCAGGAGGGCAGGTGAGGAGTGCCCCTGGCTTCAGTCTGCTGGCTGGCTCACCCCACAGGCTGTGGCCCATGGCAAAGATACATCACCCTGGCCTTGGAATTCGGCTCTCCTGGTGCTTGCTGGGCCTCGGAGGGTGCCACATACAAATGTAATAGTGGAGAGGCCCCTGCAAGGACATTCAGCAAACACAGCCCCTGGAATATGGGAGCTGTAGGTCAACTCTTCTCCTTTCCTCGTCTGAGGCGGAACTCTCGGCGTGGCGGTGGCTCCTGTGGCCCTTCTGAAGCCGTCTTGTGTGGCCGAGCAGTTGATGCTCATTACAGAGCTGTGGCCCCTCAGCCATGCCCTCCCACATGCCTTCCCTCCCTCTTTGCCTGTCTCACTCCTGCTTCCCTGGGATTCGCAGGAAGTGTTAGCACCTAAGCTTTTGCTGCAGACTCTCTTTTCTGGGGAATCCAGGCTGAGACAAAGCTTGTTTTTCACACTTTGTTTTATGAAAATTGCTCTGTGACATTAGTTCTGCCCAACACCCAGTCACTTAGCACCTACTCCTGTTGGCTGGGCAGGAAGAGAGGCAGTGGGGAGCAGAGCAGGCAGTGGCCTTGCCTCGAGAGGCCCCAAGGGTTAGGAGACCTCAAGGCAGATGAAGGGGGCAAATATCCCACTAGATAGGGAGCAGGCAGGGCAAATTCTAGAAGCCTTAGGCCTTTATGTCTATTGCTGGTCAATTTTTAAACCTGTGGGCATGGAGAAAGGTGGCAGTGGCTAGAGTCATCAGAAATTCTGGATGCCAGCTCATCTTTCCTGAAGGTCTACTAGGGCGGGCGGGCAGGGGGCTGATAAGGGGGGTACTGGGGTCACAGCAGTCATCTGAGAAGACGTTGGCCAGAGGGTTTTTTAACAGCTTGTGGGGCAGCTCGGCACCACAGGCCAGAGGACAGGACACTCTGGTGGTCTTGAGAGGATGACAAAATAGGAGTATTCAGCCCTCAGGGGGAAGGGACTCTCCCTATCCGCAGAGAGGATGGAGCAGAAGCTGGGAGTCTACCTGTAATGACCTCCGACCTTCCTACCCACTCAGGGAGTCTGTCCTCACTGAGCACCAGTCGTCTTCTGGAGAATTACATTCCAGTCAGGTGCTCAACGCAGCAGGCATTTTTGGTGCTTTGCCCAGATCCTGTGACCCCTATTCAACAGTCTTGTGTACCCACCCACTTCTAACACTGGCATCTGGGAGTTTCCTCACCCCGTGGGCTCTGGAGTGAGCTGAAAGTGCTTGGGTGTCTATGTACCTCGAGGGTGGCCAGTAGCCAAGGCCTGCCAGTGAAGGAAAGCTCAGCTCCCTTGCCCTGAGGCTGGACCAACTCCCAAGGGTAATTGACATTCCAGCTTTCCCAGCAGTATCAGGTGGAGGCTGGGATTTTATCTGAAATAGGACCTTTTGCTGCCTTTCTCCTTCTCTACCCTGGTTACCCCACCTGCAGGTCGGGTAGAGCCCTTCCAACCTTGATATTTCAGTGTATTTGAATTTTGAAGTCCCAGGAATTCTGAATCAAAAGCAGCATTCTGGTTGGGCCTTCAAGAGCTGGCCAAGAGAGCTCTTGCTCCTGGAGCTCTATGCAGGTGGATGGGGGCAGGACCTAGTGACTGGCAGGGCAGGGTGAGCGTCTACAGAGTGCCAGCCGCAGTCCCTCCCCACGGAAAGCTGCAGGGGCAAGGCAGGGAGGTTCATGGAAACCTTTCCTGGGCCTCGCCTGGGTCGGCCCCACCCAAACACAGCGCTGGTGCATGGCCGATTCAGGAGCCAGTACTGAGCACAGAATGGCTGAGGCCAGGTCCAAGACTGGGGCAGAGAGGGGTGGCACAAGGATGGGGAGAGGGTGGCCCCAGGTGGACTTCTCAGACAGCTCCTGCTGTACTGGCCCCCAGTGAGGCATCTGCTCAGAGGAGCATCTCCACCCTTCCTGGGCCAGGGGGTGCCGGAGGCCCTTGATCTAGGGAAGGCTTTGTTGCTTCTAATGCCAGTTTCGTCTTCGAAGCCTAGCCCTGCCACCAGCTCCTGCAGACCTTTATCCTTTTGTCCTCAGCAGGTGCTGGACTCAGGAGGGAGCCCTGCCCGCATCACAGGGCTCACACCCAGGCCCTTGATTCCAGCCTCTCTGGGGTGCTAACCAGAGGCAGGGGCAGCAAAGCCACTGGAGGAGAGAGCAGCTCAGCTTTCCTCCATGAGGCTGAAAATGAAATATCAAGGATCCCCCAGCCTGGATTCTTTCTCATGGGGAAACATCACTTCTGTGCAACAGGTCCAACGGTCAGAAACCTGAACCCAAGGGAACCCCAGTTCAGGCTGGGATGCAGGGAGAGGGTTCCAAGTTCCAACTGCTTTTCAATTCACCTTGGGATTGGAGGGGACAGAGGTCATGCTTTAGGGTTTTAGGCTCAGGGTTCTATAAGATCAAGTAATGTTTTTGTTTCAAGTCCTCAAATTAAGGCACTTTGTTCTAAGGGGCTTTTCCATTCAGCGCAGACCAAGCTGCCGTTGCATGCCAGGGCGGCTGTGTGGGAGGATCCGTGCTGCATAGGGGAGGGCAAAGAAGACCAGTGCTCAGAACAGGGGTCCACATCCCTGACCAGGCCCACACCCTGGCATCCTGCTTCATGCACTTCAGGAAAATAAGCCTCACGGAGGATCAAGTCGATGCACAAAGACATTTAGGGAGAGACTTCCAAGTCAGGGGTGGCAATAGTCAATTAAAACCCCTTCAGAGATATTGACTCCTCAAGTAAGTAACAAACTCAGCTACAAAATAAATAACAAAACCCCAGCCTTGTGATTAGTTAATAAACCAGTTTTAGAAGAGAGAGCAGAACACAGACATCCTAACAAAGGCTGACTGTGTCTCGGCCCAGCACTCCTGCCCCCAACCCTGTCGTTTCATCCTGCAGAAAAGGGGCAAGAACATAAAATACACAGCCTCATATTGTGATTCAGAGCGAAGACCAACCTGGGGACTTCTGGATAAAGATAGCAGATGAAACACATGTGTGTAAATTTGTTCTCCCTCCAAAACCTCCATTAAAATGACAGTAAATGGGAAACTAGAAGGCATATACTACCAAAGATGTGGAGAAAGCAGAGGAAACATTAAAAACAATGTGGAATCTAGAAGCAGGTGAATGAGTGGAAACTGACTCGGTAGCCCCCTAAAGGCCAAGTTCTAGCCTAGCCATGGGAGTAACCACGAACCATTCACCATCATTCGGCAGGGGCTGCCAAAGCCTTTGCTGGGAGCAGCGCTCTGTACCTTGGAGGAGGCGAAGGGGAGGAGGGTGTCTGACAAGGAGGATTGCAGGATGCTGTTTAGATCCCATGGGGTCCTCCCCACTCTGCACAGCTATCTCCCTATCACAGTAAAAGACTGGAGGGTGTTCTCTGAAGAGGGCAAATCAGGAAGTCTCTGCACTGGGGTGGGAGCATCAGGCAAAGGTGAGCATGGGGGTTCTGAACTGAAATGGGGGGCTAAGTGAATGCTGAGGTACTCCCTCCCTCACAAGCCCTCTTCTCCATGTGGTTCCTCTCTGGGAAGACTGATATCAGGGCCCCCCCAACAGATAGCCCAGCCAGATATCCCTAAGAAGAAGCGGGGCTGGGGAACCCACTCAGCCTTCAGCCCTATGTGCACTGCCTGCAAATGACAGCACTGGCCGGGGTGGGGTCCAAGGGCTGGTCAGGGCTTCTCTGAGTGGGCCTCTGAGGGCTGTTGAGCGGTTCTGTGACATTCTTTCTCCAACACGGGGACCCTCAAGCCTCTTGGCTTCTTCTTTGGGGCTTTAAGCAACAACAGAAGTCTCTTTCCACATCCTTCTAAACATGACTCAATAGCATAAGTTTAATTTTTTAATAAATAGGGAGGTAAACAGCAGAAGGAATACCAGAGGGCTGAAAATGGTTGCCTCCAGCAAGTGGAACTAGGGACTACGAGGGTGGGGCAGGACTGGTTTTCATATGCCTTTCAGTATGATTTCATTTCTAAAGGATGTGCTGGTATCGGTTAGATCTCACAAATACAGCTGTAAAACAGACCCAGGAATTCCCTTGCCCTGGCCTATCCCTGGGGACTTGGGCGGTGGGGGCAGGGCAGGGGGAGCTCTCCCTTCGATCCCATCACGCTGTCACTCTGCAGATGCAGCGTCCCCGAGCAGGAGCAGGGACCCATGGGCCAGGCAGCCGGCGCCACTGCTCTTCACACTGGTGGGAAACCAGAGGCTTGCTTGTCCTCCGGCCTCAGGGAGAAGCTGTGACGCTTTTGCGCTCAGAACTAGGATTTCAAGAAGCTTTTACACGGACAGGAAAAGGCCAAGGCTCCTAGCAGAGACCACAGCCTCTTGGAGTGCAAAGAGCAGAGGGGAGGCCTGGCTCCTCTTCCCTGAGCACCAAGTACCTGGACTCCTCATCACCATCCCTTTTCCCTACTTTTCAGGGGCTCAGACAGGCCTGCTTGGGGCCTGAATTCAGGCCTTGCCCCAACCAGCTGCAGGTCAGAGAAGGTGGGAGAGTTTGCTGCCAGGCCCAGGGTGCAAAGGTGCAGCACCATGGAGAGCATTTGGGGCTGGGAGTCAAGGGGACCTGGAGCCAGTGGGAAGGTGGGGACGGGGCTCACCTGTGAGTCCAGCTGGCCCGAGTGCGGAAGGAAAGAGAGGAGAGTGAACTGGGGTCCACCCTAAAGCTTTCTGCTAAATTTAAGAGCACCAGTGTGGAGGGTGCCAGCCATCACCATTCTCTCACTTTGGCTGTCTGGAACTGTTGGCAGCTCCTGGAGTTAGCTGGTTTTCCAGGAGGAGAAAATGAGCACCTTTCCTAACAACACACTGCTCTGCAAATAACCAAGCGACATCCCCTGAAGGCAGGGAAGCCGGCCTCTGAACACAGTGGGGCTTGGCTGGGAACTCACATTCACAGCCGCTTACTTCCCTTCTTTGGGAAAAGAGCCTTGGCCCCCACACCTGCCTTGCCTCCCACGGCCCCTCTGCCCAACCCACCCAGAGGGCTGGAGGAGGGGCCCATCCTGCCAGAGAGTGGGCCATGGGTCTGCCAAGAACTGCCTTGGCCCAAGAGGGGCCATTATCCATCTCAAGCCCGCAGCAGCCAGGTAAAGGATTAGGGCCTCACACTGCAGAAGCCTGCTGTGTTTCAGGCACTGTGTGTGTGATTCATGTCTCTTGTCAAATTAAAGCATTGCATCCAGCGAGGCATTGCTGTCTCCATTTTATAGATAACGAAGGAGGCTCAGAGGGCAAGAGGGAGTCACCCAAGGTCAGTGGGCAGGACTGGTCGATCCCAGTGTCCTCGGGGGTTGTGTAGGCATTTGTGCTGTGCAGACCTTGCAGTCCCAAGCAAGGTCAGGATGTCCCCTCTCCTGCTTCA
>JAVSCE010022205.1:0-32499 GCA_032199065.1 Smutsia gigantea
GCATAGTGGGATGCTATAGAGTCGCTACTTGTCTTCTCTGGGTTGCACAGCCCTCCCCGTGCCCCCCAACATTACATCTGGTAATCGTAATGCCCCTTTTTCCCCCTTGCCCCTCCCTTCCCGCCCATCCTCCCCAGTCCCTTTCCGTTTGGTAACTATTTGTCCGTTCTTGGGTTCTGTGAGTCTGCTGCTGTTTTGATCCTTCACTTTCTGCTTTGTTCTTATACTCCAGAGATGAGTGCAATCACTTGGTACTTGTCTTTCTCCACCTGGCCTATTTCACTGAGCATAATACCCTCTAGCTCCATCCATGTTGTTGCAAATAGTAAGACTTGTTTTCTTCTTATGGCTGAATAATATTCCATTCTGTATATATAGCACATCTTCTTTATCCATTCATCTACTGATGGATCCTTAGGTTGCTTCCATTTCTTGGCTATTGTAAATAGTGCTGTGATAAACAGAGGGGTGCATATGTCTTTTGAAATTGGGCTCCTGACTTCTTAGGGTAAATTCCAGGAGTGGAATTCCTGGGTGAAATGGAATTTCTATTTTTAGTGTTTCGAGGAACCTCCATACTCCTTTCCACAATGTTTGAACTAATTTTAATTCCTCCCATCAGTGTAGGAGGGTTCCTGTTTCTCCACATCCTCGCCAACATTTGTTGTTCTTTGTCTTTTGAATCTCGGCCATCGTAGCTGGTGTGGCACGGTATCTCAATGTGGTTTTAATTTGCATGTCTCTGATGATTAGCGATGTGGAGCGTCTTCTCATGTGCCTGTTGGCCATCCGAATTTCTTCTTTGGAGAAGTGTCTGTTCAGATCCTCTGCCCATTTATTAACCAGATACCTGCTTTTTGTTCTTGAAGCATGAGGGCTCTCTATATATTTTGGATGTCAACCCCTTATCAGAGATGTCATTTATGAATATATTGTCCCATATTGTAGGCTGCCTTTTTGTTCTAGTAATCATGTCCTTTGCTGTACAGAAGCTTTTTAGTTTGAGAGAGTCCCACTTGTTCATTTTTTTGCTTTTGTTTTCCTTGCCCGGAGAGATAATGTCCATGAAAAAGTTGCTCATTTTTATATTCCAGAGAGTTTTGCCTATGTTTTCTTCTAAGAGTTTTGTGGTTTCATCACTTATATTCAGGTCTTTGATCCATTTTGAGTTTACTTTTGTGTATGGAGTTAGGCAGTAATCCAGTTCCACTCTCTTACCTGTAGCTGTCCAGTTTTGCCAACACCAGCTGTTGAACAGGCTGTCGTTTCCCCATTGCGTATCCATGGCTCTTTTATCGCATATTAATTGACCATATGAAAAAAATGAAAGGACAGCATAAAGTGGAATTAGATTTTTCTCTGCTTTGTACTCACCTTCCCCAGCCTTAATCATACGTGGGTAAGGCAGCCCAAAGTTTTGGAGTTGTGTCCTGAATCCCTTGTTTTCTAAGAACTTACCTGGTGGTCATGAGACATGATGTCAGCCCTCATGAGAGACTTTACATTTCTCCTCGTCAGCCTGGACACATCTCCTGCCCTCTTCAACTACTCAAAGGTCAGCCCTGACGTTTAACCCTGACGTGCTTCTTACTTCTGCCATTTCCCGCACGCTGGCTCCTTTTTATAAACCTGGAACATCTCTCCCCCTTTGACCTTCCTGCCCCTGGGCCGAGTTCCTTCCTCTCTCCCCAGTTCTTCTCCCTTTCCCTGACATGCTGTCCACCTTCCAGGGCTTTCTTTCTCGTAGAGCCTTTCATCCCCACTCCCACCAAACAGAAACCACAGTTAAAAGCATATTAAAACTCAAAAGGTCTCTTTATTACTCATCTATTAATTCTATTGCATTTATTGTTTTATAAAACCTATCAGAATAAATAGAGGAACTTGTATCTATCTGTCTATCTATCTACGTGCAGATAGGTATATGTACGTGTGGAAACTTTATCTACGGGCGGAAATCTATCTATCTGTCTATGTGTGGAAACATATCTATCTGTCTGTGTGGAAATTTATATCTGCCTGTCTATGTGTGGAAATTTATATCTGCCTGTCTATGTGTGGAAACTTGTATCTGTCTATTTACGTGTGGAAACTTACATCTATCTATCTACAGCTGGTGACCAAAGTGGCACCAACAATCCTATCAGCTGTTACGTTACGTAGCCATAGAAGTCAGCTCTTTCCATTTCCTTTCCCCTCTCAACGAAAGCCTGTACTTTGCCCAAAAAGGTGTATTTGGCAGCATTCTCACGCTCTTGTTGAGCCCGCATCTTCATAGCCTCCCGCTCTGGCCTCTGCTCTTCCGTGATGGGCTTTGACATTACTGGCCCAGAAATATCGGGTTTTCTCCATGGGCGTGGTTGGAAGCAGAATTCTTGGGGTGGAAGCTGGGTTTGAGGCTTGGGTGGAGGCTGGTGCTGGGGCAGAGCAGTGGGAATGGGCTCCTGCTGGAGAGAAGTGCAAGGTGATGTTCTGTAGGGCACAGGGCTAGAAGCAGCAGACTGGGGGACACTACTAGGCTGGGTGGAGTTGGTGAGGTGTGGTTGGGCTGAGTTGGTCGAGACTGCACCCAGAGATGGGCAGGCAGCATCTGTCAGATATGCAGGTGCTTGCCGGGACAAATCGACTGCAGTAGGTTGAGCTGCGTCAGTAGATCCAGGCCGGGTGGAAGAGGCCAATGCTGGCCGGTGTGAGGCCAGAGACTGTGGCCTCCGAGGAACTCGATGAGTTTGAGGCTTGTTCTCTCAGTCAGAAAAGGCAAAGGCGCCAACCTGACCTTCCCAGGAGGTGGCTGTTCATCCTGGGATGGAGATGGGCACTGTTTTTTGACATTGGCATCTGGTTTCTGGGCTTTGGCATGAGTTTTCTCAAGACCTTTACCCTCCTGTGGAGTATTCAGCCATGGTTTGGTGGTCGTGGGTGGCTGGGGGTCTTTGGGGTTCCTTGAATTTCCCAAGGTCTGGGAAGAAGTGAATCCAGCTTCCTTATCAGTCTTCTTCCCCGGTACGTGAAAAACCTGCACAGACTCCAGCACGTGCATGCCTAGCCTGTTTCGAGGTTTTTTAAAGTTCTCTTGGCTGAGCTCAGGTTGATTGTTCTTCCGCTTCATCCTGGGAATGGTTGGCTTTTCTTCTGCCCTCACTCTGCTCCCCCTCTTCAGCTTACCCTCTTCGGCTTTCTCGGAGTTGCTTTTTCTGGTTCTTTTGGTCTTTTCCTGTTCACGGCTCCTAGTTTTGCTGGTCCTGCCTGATGCAGCTTTTAGAGATTTGCGGTTAGAGTGCTTGGACGTGTTCACAGGAGCCTTGTCACCATCCACAACGCTGCGGATACTCATATCGCCCCCCCCGACACACCCTCCGGGTCCTTTGGCTGGATTTTGGCCTCGGGAGCAGCACTGAGAGGCTCAGAGGCTTTATGTTTGCTCTTCCTCGCCTGACCAGAGGACCCCATTTTCGTACGTGACCTTTCCCGTACCTGGTGTAACTCGATGGCTCTGGTGTCTTTGGTTTTGATCACCTCGGGACCTTTGGACCGATCAGGGTCTTTCCAGGAACTGAAGAGCGGAGGAAGGTGACTCTCCTCCACCAGGGCAGCAATGTTTGTCTGCAAACCCGCCGCTGGATTCAGTCTCGTGTCCAAGTGTCCCTTGGTCCTGAAGGCTCAGGCTGTTCTTTCCCGGATGAGTGTTTTCAGAACCAGGCTGCTTTTCTTGGCCAAGGGGATCAATGCAGGCCAGGAGCTGGTGAATATCAGGGATTTGAAAAGGGAGGAGTGTATCGTCTTGGTTTTCTGTTGGGGTCTGGGAGGCATCCAGAGGCTTTGAAAGCTTGGTTTTAATATCACCCAAACTGTTCTTCTCTGTTTGTTCCTCATCTTTAGCTGGAGGGCGTGCCAAGGGATTCCTGGAACTCTGGACTGAAGCTGTCACTGACGTGCCCCCAACCTCAGGTGGTGGGTTACTCTCAAGTGTGTGGAGGTTTCTGCTGCTGCAGGTCTTGGGGAATTCTGGAGGGTGCGGCAGACAAAATGTCTGGCCTGGAGGCTGCAAACTCAGGGAAGTCTCCATCGCTACAAAGGAACAAGGAAGAAGTCAGTCTTTGGTAAGTGAGATGCTTCTAGACACAGCACCGCAGTCATGCACCTGTTCAACACGGACAAGACTTGTTTCCTAGTTCTTAAGAATCACGGGCAGCACCCTGTGCTAGGAGATAGAGGAGGCAGCTGTTCCAGCTCTTACTGGTGATCACTTGATGTCACTGTTGCTTGGTTTCCTTTGTGCTTCGTAGGGTTTTTGTAAGTCAAATAAAGGGCAAAGGTGAGTTTTAAAATATGAAATGTTTTACAAGGCCTAGCAGTCTTATATGGAGTCTTCAATCCTCTGCGCTTTCCTGAGAAGTTCAAGAACACCTCACCCCATAGACGAAGAGACAGAAAGGGGCTCTTCCTGATGAAATGTATAAGCAAGGACAGGTGCATAGCCTGCTTGCTTTGGACAAGATGCCAGAACACAAGGTCTTAAATCCTGGTGTCAATGAAGGAAGTGAGGGAAAGTTAAACTGGTGCTAGCACAGTATGTGAAATGTCTTCCAAACGTCAGGAATAGATCAGGAAAAGGGAGTTCACTGCAGTGTGGGAGTATACAGGGGACCTGATGGGCCAGGGCTGTGAAAAGCATGGTATCCCTTGGCACGCTCTTGGGTTTTCTGTACATGTGGCATAGGCGGCCGTTACCGTGTCCCGCCTGCCCACCTCTATTAGGTCTGAAAATGAAGAGCACTGAGTGAGGGTGGTGGTTATCGAAGTCTCAGGACTTAAACTCTACCTGTCTGTGGACTCACTCCTTTCCAGCTGCAGGTTTGACCTTTCTTTTGAATGCTGACCTTACTCCTCTCCCTGCTTGCTGTTTGCACTCACCTTGAAAACGTGGTTGTGTGATGGTTTGAGCAGACGCAGAGTAGTAGGTCCCAGATGTGGAGCCTGGTGGTAGGGTATCTGCCGGCTGAACCTCCTTTAGCGCCGTCACCATTTCTGGTTGAGGGGCAGAGGCCCTACTTCCCATATATGATGACGCAGAACCATAGGACTGCAGGCAGGCGCCAAGTTCTCCAGATAGCAGTGGCCCCAGTGTTCCTTGATCATAATAACCTACCTGGCTCCCTTGCTGGTAAAGAAATGACAGGCGGTGTCCCTGATTTGCAATGTGAGATGGTGTTCCCTGAACAAGGCTGGCAGAAAGTGATGGATACAGAGGGACCATGTTATTGGCATCTGAAGTGTTACCATATTGGGTTGCCATAGACATGGCTGTGTCCTGTTCAGTGACGGTCATAGTGAAGTCTCCAAGGGAGGAGGACTTCTCTTCAGTGCTTCCTGTGATAACCCACTCCAAACCACATGAGTAGGAAGCAGCTGAAGTGGAGATCTGGCTCTGGCCAGTAACTCCAGTCAACATAATTGTGCCAGAATGTTGGTAAAGGTAGGCACTACCCATGAGTGGCTGGAAAGAGGTGCCAGAGGCTGATGGCAGCAGCCATGTCAAAGTGGCACTGGGAGCAGAGACCCTGGAGAAGTTGCAGACACTTCCTGTTAAGGAAGAAGCCGCATGGCTCACCACGGGAAGAGGGAGCTGCAGAGAACTTGGAGTTCCAAGTAAAGATGGATTTTGGAAATTTGCTGTAGGGAAAAAAATGAGAGAGGTTGAAAATTCTCTATTGGAGGAGTAGCATTACCTTAAGGTTGCTGCTGTCAGGAAGACTCTAATACCAACTCACTGGAGATAGCAAGAACCAGTCCGTTTCTGATGGCTGTCAGTGCCAGAGCAGGCTGGTACCCTTCGGTACTGACTGCCCATGCTCCTAGCTTGGGCAGATGTGCAGAAGACCCAGGAGAGGGGTTCCTAATGGTTCTCTAGGCTAGAAGCAACCTTCCCCCTGCCCTTCTTCCCTGTGAGCCTGCATTAGCATCCTCTCCTGTGCTATTTCCTAGAATTGAAGCATTTTAGAAGTGGGAGGTCCCTCAAAAACTACAAACACTCCTGTTTTACAAGTGAGGAAACTGAGGCTTAGAGAGGTCAGATGGGCTTGTTCAAGTTCTCCCATTATGGTAGTGCATTACCATGTTGCAGGACCCAAAGTACCCTGACTTCCTGGCCAGGACTCTGCTCTGAGCACTGCACTGCCAGTTTCATATGGGCTTTTTTTTTTTTTTTGGTCCATTGGAAAAGGGCACAGCTGCTCCCGTTGTAATCCTCAGTGTCTCATTTTGCTTGTGCAGTTCACATGCTCTTACCCAGAGTTCACATATCGCTTAGTCCGGTTGGTAAATTGAAGGGTCCATTCTTAACCATCTTCAAGCCAGGTTTCTGATCCTCCCTCAAAATGACTACCTGATAGTGAGTTTCTCAAAAAGTGCTTTTTGAGAGAAAAAAGTTACTTTTTCTCTCTGTGAGCTTTAGCTTATTCATCTATAAAATGGTTCCAGTCGTAACGATAATGACAGTAATAAATCACACATGTATAAAAGTGATATATTACATATGATTTCTATAGAGGAAAATAATATTAGGCTCTGGAAAGATAGAAAACTTGTGGCCAACGTATCACAAAACAAAAGATATATGTATGGAGGAAGCATTACAGCATAAGTTTGCTAATAAATGGAGTTGTGTATCTTATGTTCAATACTATGAGAGGGAATATTGCCTACTGTATGTTAGTGAGTACTGCTAAGGAAAAAAAAACAGCCCACAGTAGAAGGTGATTTTCAATGAATTCCTAGACAGTACATTGAGACAGAAAAGATAATATCAGTAAAAAGTTGCATAAATAGCAGCAAAATGCAGTAACTGTGCAAGTACAGGTAGCTACAATTTTTGTAGACAAATATTTCAGTAATAATAGCTGGTACAAAGCAGAGAGCGAGATCCTAAGTATAGAGGAATTCCATTATTGCGCCGTGTCATAGCTGTCTGAATATTAGCCAGCACGTAACAGATACCAAGCCTAGTGGAAATATGTATATTTCAATTACTATAACAACAATAAGAGAAGAGAACACTTAAAAGTAACATGAATGTTTTAATATGTATCTTAAAACCTAGATATCACAGTCGTCTTCAACATCCGGGAAAGTGTCATCCCCGAAGCCCAGAAAAACCATCATGGCTAGAAATGAATTGATTTATGTTTGGTGTAGGAAAACCCAAAGGACTCCACACAGTTTTATCAGGTAAATGTGGAATTAAAGATGTGGGTGTTGCTTTTTCCTTCTCAGAATAGCTGATATGTAAAAGCAGGTAATGGCTGTTCGTTAGTGTGCCCTCTGTATTAGGAAGAAAAGAACCGAGGATGAAAACAGTCTTGACTTGGAACAACTTACTTATCCCAAAAGCAGTTTTAGTTAGTCCTGATTCAAGTTAGGAGATAACTATTTTTCTCCAAAAGACTGGATTTTATGTTTAGTAGGCAAAGCATGTAAGTAGTCTAAAATCAGAATGACATAAAATAGTGAAAATTCTGTTTCCTTCACTCTCCTAGATAACCACTTGAGTTAGTTTCGTGTTCATAGGAAGCACGATTTCTAAAACATACTTCTTAAATGTTTGTATTCAAAACTGTAAGGTGCCACCTGTGGTTCAGAGAGGCAATGGGAAAAACAAACGGTTGTGTGTGACTTGTGTGAAGCTCCTTTTCTTCTGATACGTGGTACCCTATCTGGCCTGGCTTTCCCTTCTGAGTCTACTCGTGGAAGCATGTGCTTAAATCAACTGTGTTCTGCCCTGCTCTGAGCAGATTTCACTCTATGCTTCTGCTTTAATTTAAAATCTTTGATTCCTTCAACATTCCACTCCAACTGCTCCTTTTTCTTGAGAGCTGCTCCATGCTTGCCTTCATTCTTGTCTTTTCTCCACCCTCTTGGTTCCTGTTGGCCTGTGCCGATGAAAACCATCTTCAACTTCCTTCCTTTGGAATAACCCAGTACTCTCTATCCTCTCTCCCTACTTTCTCTTTTCACCTGGTTTAGGTAGGACACTCCAAAATGTGTGGATATTACTCTTTGAACATCATTAAATTAAAACATCGTAAATTTGAAACACTAGTGGACGGAGGCCACCACAGATGATACATCTCAGTGTATAACTGCCAGTTTTCTACATCACCTTGTTTTCTCTGTTTCTGTGGAAACACTCTCAAGATGCCTCTGATTTCGTTTTCTGCATGGGTGCCCTTTAAGACTCAGTATTGGAAAAGAAAGGGACCAGAGGGAACCAATCTGCCCCCCTAATGTAACAGATGAGGAAAAAGCAGATTTTCTTGGAGAGTCAATGCCTTCTCCCAAGTCACAGAGCTAGTAAATGTCAAAATCAAAACTGAAATTAGGTCTGCAGATTTTCTGGTTCAATCCTTTCTCCCATTATTTCATGCTATTTTAAACCTGCTACTAAATTTAGGGGCACACAAATCTAATGAAAATCTTTTAAGAGTTTCTTTCCTTACCTGACATGGTCAGAGAAGAAGAGGAAACACCAACTGGTAGATACAAGAGATGAGGAGAAGATGCTAGAAGATGTCCGAGTGGCTGAAGCCAAAGAGCAGGTGTGTCCAGTACGAAGATCAACTGTCACTGGTCACTCGCGATGATCCAAGTCTGGTTACAGACAACTCCGTGGAAACCCCAAGATTCTACAGGTGGTGATAGGTTGGTGGGAGAATGATGTCACAAGCAGGCAGTTTAAAGGTACGAGGTAGCCAATAGGGAGGTCAGATTCCCAACTGGAAGACAGGAGTGGGTGGAGGCGGTAGTAGGTGAGCTAAAGCACCACCTAAATGGCTGAGCTCTGTGAAAGTGGAATCCTATAGGACAGGTGTGATTGCCTCCCTTTCCCTCAGGATCTTTTTTAAGTTTGTTTTGATGTCACCAATCTACAATCAAATGAGTAATATTATGGTGATTACACTACCCCCTTCATCAGGTTCCCCCCCACCCCCCCAACCCCATCACAGTCACTGTCCCATCAGCATAGTGAGATGCTATAGAGTCGCTACTTGTCTTCTCTGGGTTGCACAGCCCTCCCCGTGCCCCCCAACATTACATCTGGTAATCGTAATGCCCCTTTTTCCCCCTTGCCCCTCCCTTCCCGCCCATCCTCCCCAGTCCCTTTCCGTTTGGTAACTATTAGTCCGTTCTTGGGTTCTGTGAGTCTGCTGCTGTTTTGATCCTTCACTTTCTGCTTTGTTCTTATACTCCAGAGATGAGTGCAATCACTTGGTACTTGTCTTTCTCCACCTGGCCTATTTCACTGAGCATAATACCCTCTAGCTCCATCCATGTTGTTGCAAATAGTAAGACTTGTTTTCTTCTTATGGCTGAATAATATTCCATTCTGTATATATAGCACATCTTCTTTATCCATTCATCTACTGATGGATCCTTAGGTTGCTTCCATTTCTTGGCTATTGTAAATAGTGCTGTGATAAACAGAGGGGTGCATATGTCTTTTGAAATTGGGCTCCTGACTTCTTAGGGTAAATTCCAGGAGTGGAATTCCTGGGTGAAATGGAATTTCTATTTTTAGTGTTTCGAGGAACCTCCATACTCCTTTCCACAATGTTTGAACTAATTTTAATTCCTCCCATCAGTGTAGGAGGGTTCCTGTTTCTCCACATCCTCGCCAACATTTGTTGTTCTTTGTCTTTTGAATCTCGGCCATCGTAGCTGGTGTGGCACGGTATCTCAATGTGGTTTTAATTTGCATGTCTCTGATGATTAGCGATGTGGAGCGTCTTCTCATGTGCCTGTTGGCCATCCGAATTTCTTCTTTGGAGAAGTGTCTGTTCAGATCCTCTGCCCATTTATTAACCAGATACCTGCTTTTTGTTCTTGAAGCATGAGGGCTCTCTATATATTTTGGATGTCAACCCCTTATCAGAGATGTCATTTATGAATATATTGTCCCATATTGTAGGCTGCCTTTTTGTTCTAGTAATCATGTCCTTTGCTGTACAGAAGCTTTTTAGTTTGAGAGAGTCCCACTTGTTCATTTTTTTGCTTTTGTTTTCCTTGCCCGGAGAGATAATGTCCATGAAAAAGTTGCTCATTTTTATATTCCAGAGAGTTTTGCCTATGTTTTCTTCTAAGAGTTTTGTGGTTTCATCACTTATATTCAGGTCTTTGATCCATTTTGAGTTTACTTTTGTGTATGGAGTTAGGCAGTAATCCAGTTCCACTCTCTTACCTGTAGCTGTCCAGTTTTGCCAACACCAGCTGTTGAACAGGCTGTCGTTTCCCCATTGCGTATCCATGGCTCTTTTATCGCATATTAATTGACCATATGAAAAAAATGAAAGGACAGCATAAAGTGGAATTAGATTTTTCTCTGCTTTGTACTCACCTTCCCCAGCCTTAATCATACGTGGGTAAGGCAGCCCAAAGTTTTGGAGTTGTGTCCTGAATCCCTTGTTTTCTAAGAACTTACCTGGTGGTCATGAGACATGATGTCAGCCCTCATGAGAGACTTTACATTTCTCCTCGTCAGCCTGGACACATCTCCTGCCCTCTTCAACTACTCAAAGGTCAGCCCTGACGTTTAACCCTGACGTGCTTCTTACTTCTGCCATTTCCCGCACGCTGGCTCCTTTTTATAAACCTGGAACATCTCTCCCCCTTTGACCTTCCTGCCCCTGGGCCGAGTTCCTTCCTCTCTCCCCAGTTCTTCTCCCTTTCCCTGACATGCTGTCCACCTTCCAGGGCTTTCTTTCTCGTAGAGCCTTTCATCCCCACTCCCACCAAACAGAAACCACAGTTAAAAGCATATTAAAACTCAAAAGGTCTCTTTATTACTCATCTATTAATTCTATTGCATTTATTGTTTTATAAAACCTATCAGAATAAATAGAGGAACTTGTATCTATCTGTCTATCTATCTACGTGCAGATAGGTATATGTACGTGTGGAAACTTTATCTACGGGCGGAAATCTATCTATCTGTCTATGTGTGGAAACATATCTATCTGTCTGTGGAAATTTATATCTGCCTGTCTATGTGTGGAAATTTATATCTGCCTGTCTATGTGTGGAAACTTGTATCTGTCTATTTACGTGTGGAAACTTACATCTATCTATCTACAGCTGGTGACCAAAGTGGCACCAACAATCCTATCAGCTGTTACGTTACGTAGCCATAGAAGTCAGCTCTTTCCATTTCCTTTCCCCTCTCAACGAAAGCCTGTACTTTGCCCAAAAAGGTGTATTTGGCAGCATTCTCACGCTCTTGTTGAGCCCGCATCTTCATAGCCTCCCGCTCTGGCCTCTGCTCTTCCGTGATGGGCTTTGACATTACTGGCCCAGAAATATCGGGTTTTCTCCATGGACGTGGTTGGAAGCAGAATTCTTGGGGTGGAAGCTGGGTTTGAGGCTTGGGTGGAGGCTGGTGCTGGGGCAGAGCAGTGGGAATGGGCTCCTGCTGGAGAGAAGTGCAAGGTGATGTTCTGTAGGGCACAGGGCTAGAAGCAGCAGACTGGGGGACACTACTAGGCTGGGTGGAGTTGGTGAGGTGTGGTTGGGCTGAGTTGGTCGAGACTGCACCCAGAGATGGGCAGGCAGCATCTGTCAGATATGCAGGTGCTTGCCGGGACAAATCGACTGCAGTAGGTTGAGCTGCGTCAGTAGATCCAGGCCGGGTGGAAGAGGCCAATGCTGGCCGGTGTGAGGCCAGAGACTGTGGCCTCCGAGGAACTCGATGAGTTTGAGGCTTGTTCTCTCAGTCAGAAAAGGCAAAGGCGCCAACCTGACCTTCCCAGGAGGTGGCTGTTCATCCTGGGATGGAGATGGGCACTGTTTTTTGACATTGGCATCTGGTTTCTGGGCTTTGGCATGAGTTTTCTCAAGACCTTTACCCTCCTGTGGAGTATTCAGCCATGGTTTGGTGGTCGTGGGTGGCTGGGGGTCTTTGGGGTTCCTTGAATTTCCCAAGGTCTGGGAAGAAGTGAATCCAGCTTCCTTATCAGTCTTCTTCCCCGGTACGTGAAAAACCTGCACAGACTCCAGCACGTGCATGCCTAGCCTGTTTCGAGGTTTTTTAAAGTTCTCTTGGCTGAGCTCAGGTTGATTGTTCTTCCGCTTCATCCTGGGAATGGTTGGCTTTTCTTCTGCCCTCACTCTGCTCCCCCTCTTCAGCTTACCCTCTTCGGCTTTCTCGGAGTTGCTTTTTCTGGTTCTTTTGGTCTTTTCCTGTTCACGGCTCCTAGTTTTGCTGGTCCTGCCTGATGCAGCTTTTAGAGATTTGCGGTTAGAGTGCTTGGACGTGTTCACAGGAGCCTTGTCACCATCCACAACGCTGCGGATACTCATATCGCCCCCCCGACACACCCTCCGGGTCCTTTGGCTGGATTTTGGCCTCGGGAGCAGCACTGAGAGGCTCAGAGGCTTTATGTTTGCTCTTCCTCGCCTGACCAGAGGACCCCATTTTCGTACGTGACCTTTCCCGTACCTGGTGTAACTCGATGGCTCTGGTGTCTTTGGTTTTGATCACCTCGGGACCTTTGGACCGATCAGGGTCTTTCCAGGAACTGAAGAGCGGAGGAAGGTGACTCTCCTCCACCAGGGCAGCAATGTTTGTCTGCAAACCCGCCGCTGGATTCAGTCTCGTGTCCAAGTGTCCCTTGGTCCTGAAGGCTCAGGCTGTTCTTTCCCGGATGAGTGTTTTCAGAACCAGGCTGCTTTTCTTGGCCAAGGGGATCAATGCAGGCCAGGAGCTGGTGAATATCAGGGATTTGAAAAGGGAGGAGTGTATCGTCTTGGTTTTCTGTTGGGGTCTGGGAGGCATCCAGAGGCTTTGAAAGCTTGGTTTTAATATCACCCAAACTGTTCTTCTCTGTTTGTTCCTCATCTTTAGCTGGAGGGCGTGCCAAGGGATTCCTGGAACTCTGGACTGAAGCTGTCACTGACGTGCCCCCAACCTCAGGTGGTGGGTTACTCTCAAGTGTGTGGAGGTTTCTGCTGCTGCAGGTCTTGGGGAATTCTGGAGGGTGCGGCAGACAAAATGTCTGGCCTGGAGGCTGCAAACTCAGGGAAGTCTCCATCGCTACAAAGGAACAAGGAAGAAGTCAGTCTTTGGTAAGTGAGATGCTTCTAGACACAGCACCGCAGTCATGCACCTGTTCAACACGGACAAGACTTGTTTCCTAGTTCTTAAGAATCACGGGCAGCACCCTGTGCTAGGAGATAGAGGAGGCAGCTGTTCCAGCTCTTACTGGTGATCACTTGATGTCACTGTTGCTTGGTTTCCTTTGTGCTTCGTAGGGTTTTTGTAAGTCAAATAAAGGGCAAAGGTGAGTTTTAAAATATGAAATGTTTTACAAGGCCTAGCAGTCTTATATGGAGTCTTCAATCCTCTGCGCTTTCCTGAGAAGTTCAAGAACACCTCACCCCATAGACGAAGAGACAGAAAGGGGCTCTTCCTGATGAAATGTATAAGCAAGGACAGGTGCATAGCCTGCTTGCTTTGGACAAGATGCCAGAACACAAGGTCTTAAATCCTGGTGTCAATGAAGGAAGTGAGGGAAAGTTAAACTGGTGCTAGCACAGTATGTGAAATGTCTTCCAAACGTCAGGAATAGATCAGGAAAAGGGAGTTCATTGCAGTGTGGGAGTATACAGGGGACCTGATGGGCCAGGGCTGTGAAAAGCATGGTATCCCTTGGCACGCTCTTGGGTTTTCTGTACATGTGGCATAGGCGGCCGTTACCGTGTCCCGCCTGCCCACCTCTATTAGGTCTGAAAATGAAGAGCACTGAGTGAGGGTGGTGGTTATCGAAGTCTCAGGACTTAAACTCTACCTGTCTGTGGACTCACTCCTTTCCAGCTGCAGGTTTGACCTTTCTTTTGAATGCTGACCTTACTCCTCTCCCTGCTTGCTGTTTGCACTCACCTTGAAAACGTGGTTGTGTGATGGTTTGAGCAGACGCAGAGTAGTAGGTCCCAGATGTGGAGCCTGGTGGTAGGGTATCTGCCGGCTGAACCTCCTTTAGCGCCGTCACCATTTCTGGTTGAGGGGCAGAGGCCCTACTTCCCATATATGATGACGCAGAACCATAGGACTGCAGGCAGGCGCCAAGTTCTCCAGATAGCAGTGGCCCCAGTGTTCCTTGATCATAATAACCTACCTGGCTCCCTTGCTGGTAAAGAAATGACAGGCGGTGTCCCTGATTTGCAATGTGAGATGGTGTTCCCTGAACAAGGCTGGCAGAAAGTGATGGATACAGAGGGACCATGTTATTGGCATCTGAAGTGTTACCATATTGGGTTGCCATAGACATGGCTGTGTCCTGTTCAGTGACGGTCATAGTGAAGTCTCCAAGGGAGGAGGACTTCTCTTCAGTGCTTCCTGTGATAACCCACTCCAAACCACATGAGTAGGAAGCAGCTGAAGTGGAGATCTGGCTCTGGCCAGTAACTCCAGTCAACATAATTGTGCCAGAATGTTGGTAAAGGTAGGCACTACCCATGAGTGGCTGGAAAGAGGTGCCAGAGGCTGATGGCAGCAGCCATGTCGAAGTGGCACTGGGAGCAGAGACCCTGGAGAAGTTGCAGACACTTCCTGTTAAGGAAGAAGCCGCATGGCTCACCACGGGAAGAGGGAGCTGCAGAGAACTTGGAGTTCCAAGTAAAGATGGATTTTGGAAATTTGCTGTAGGGAAAAAAATGAGAGAGGTTGAAAATTCTCTATTGGAGGAGTAGCATTACCTTAAGGTTGCTGCTGTCAGGAAGACTCTAATACCAACTCACTGGAGATAGCAAGAACCAGTCCGTTTCTGATGGCTGTCAGTGCCAGAGCAGGCTGGTACCCTTCGGTACTGACTGCCCATGCTCCTAGCTTGGGCAGATGTGCAGAAGACCCAGGAGAGGGGTTCCTAATGGTTCTCTAGGCTAGAAGCAACCTTCCCCCTGCCCTTCTTCCCTGTGAGCCTGCATTAGCATCCTCTCCTGTGCTATTTCCTAGAATTGAAGCATTTTAGAAGTGGGAGGTCCCTCAAAAACTACAAACACTCCTGTTTTACAAGTGAGGAAACTGAGGCTTAGAGAGGTCAGATGGGCTTGTTCAAGTTCTCCCATTATGGTAGTGCATTACCATGTTGCAGGACCCAAAGTACCCTGACTTCCTGGCCAGGACTCTGCTCTGAGCACTGCACTGCCAGTTTCATATGGGCTTTTTTTTTTTTTTTTGGTCCATTGGAAAAGGGCACAGCTGCTCCCGTTGTAATCCTCAGTGTCTCATTTTGCTTGTGCAGTTCACATGCTCTTACCCAGAGTTCACATATCGCTTAGTCCGGTTGGTAAATTGAAGGGTCCATTCTTAACCATCTTCAAGCCAGGTTTCTGATCCTCCCTCAAAATGACTACCTGATAGTGAGTTTCTCAAAAAGTGCTTTTTGAGAGAAAAAAGTTACTTTTTCTCTCTGTGAGCTTTAGCTTATTCATCTATAAAATGGTTCCAGTCGTAACGATAATGACAGTAATAAATCACACATGTATAAAAGTGATATATTACATATGATTTCTATAGAGGAAAATAATATTAGGCTCTGGAAAGATAGAAAACTTGTGGCCAACGTATCACAAAACAAAAGATATATGTATGGAGGAAGCATTACAGCATAAGTTTGCTAATAAATGGAGTTGTGTATCTTATGTTCAATACTATGAGAGGGAATATTGCCTACTGTATGTTAGTGAGTACTGCTAAGGAAAAAAAAACAGCCCACAGTAGAAGGTGATTTTCAATGAATTCCTAGACAGTACATTGAGACAGAAAAGATAATATCAGTAAAAAGTTGCATAAATAGCAGCAAAATGCAGTAACTGTGCAAGTACAGGTAGCTACAATTTTTGTAGACAAATATTTCAGTAATAATAGCTGGTACAAAGCAGAGAGCGAGATCCTAAGTATAGAGGAATTCCATTATTGCGCCGTGTCATAGCTGTCTGAATATTAGCCAGCACGTAACAGATACCAAGCCTAGTGGAAATATGTATATTTCAATTACTATAACAACAATAAGAGAAGAGAACACTTAAAAGTAACATGAATGTTTTAATATGTATCTTAAAACCTAGATATCACAGTCGTCTTCAACATCCGGGAAAGTGTCATCCCCGAAGCCCAGAAAAACCATCATGGCTAGAAATGAATTGATTTATGTTTGGTGTAGGAAAACCCAAAGGACTCCACACAGTTTTATCAGGTAAATGTGGAATTAAAGATGTGGGTGTTGCTTTTTCCTTCTCAGAATAGCTGATATGTAAAAGCAGGTAATGGCTGTTCGTTAGTGTGCCCTCTGTATTAGGAAGAAAAGAACCGAGGATGAAAACAGTCTTGACTTGGAACAACTTACTTATCCCAAAAGCAGTTTTAGTTAGTCCTGATTCAAGTTAGGAGATAACTATTTTTCTCCAAAAGACTGGATTTTATGTTTAGTAGGCAAAGCATGTAAGTAGTCTAAAATCAGAATGACATAAAATAGTGAAAATTCTGTTTCCTTCACTCTCCTAGATAACCACTTGAGTTAGTTTCGTGTTCATAGGAAGCACGATTTCTAAAACATACTTCTTAAATGTTTGTATTCAAAACTGTAAGGTGCCACCTGTGGTTCAGAGAGGCAATGGGAAAAACAAACGGTTGTGTGTGACTTGTGTGAAGCTCCTTTTCTTCTGATACGTGGTACCCTATCTGGCCTGGCTTTCCCTTCTGAGTCTACTCGTGGAAGCATGTGCTTAAATCAACTGTGTTCTGCCCTGCTCTGAGCAGATTTCACTCTATGCTTCTGCTTTAATTTAAAATCTTTGATTCCTTCAACATTCCACTCCAACTGCTCCTTTTTCTTGAGAGCTGCTCCATGCTTGCCTTCATTCTTGTCTTTTCTCCACCCTCTTGGTTCCTGTTGGCCTGTGCCGATGAAAACCATCTTCAACTTCCTTCCTTTGGAATAACCCAGTACTCTCTATCCTCTCTCCCTACTTTCTCTTTTCACCTGGTTTAGGTAGGACACTCCAAAATGTGTGGATATTACTCTTTGAACATCATTAAATTAAAACATCGTAAATTTGAAACACTAGTGGACGGAGGCCACCACAGATGATACATCTCAGTGTATAACTGCCAGTTTTCTACATCACCTTGTTTTCTCTGTTTCTGTGGAAACACTCTCAAGATGCCTCTGATTTCGTTTTCTGCATGGGTGCCCTTTAAGACTCAGTATTGGAAAAGAAAGGGACCAGAGGGAACCAATCTGCCCCCCTAATGTAACAGATGAGGAAAAAGCAGATTTTCTTGGAGAGTCAATGCCTTCTCCCAAGTC
The DNA here is from genome assembly GCA_032199065.1 of Smutsia gigantea. Lineage (NCBI taxonomy): Eukaryota > Metazoa > Chordata > Mammalia > Pholidota > Manidae > Smutsia > Smutsia gigantea. The sequence goes on from JAVSCE010022205.1 coordinate 17,355, forward strand.
ACAGAGCTAGTAAATGTCAAAATCAAAACTGAAATTAGGTCTGCAGATTTTCTGGTTCAATCCTTTCTCCCATTATTTCATGCTATTTTAAACCTGCTACTAAATTTAGGGGCACACAAATCTAATGAAAATCTTTTAAGAGTTTCTTTCCTTACCTGACATGGTCAGAGAAGAAGAGGAAACACCAACTGGTAGATACAAGAGATGAGGAGAAGATGCTAGAAGATGTCCGAGTGGCTGAAGCCAAAGAGCAGGTGTGTCCAGTACGAAGATCAACTGTCACTGGTCACTCGCGATGATCCAAGTCTGGTTACAGACAACTCCGTGGAAACCCCAAGATTCTACAGGTGGTGATAGGTTGGTGGGAGAATGATGTCACAAGCAGGCAGTTTAAAGGTACGAGGTAGCCAATAGGGAGGTCAGATTCCCAACTGGAAGACAGGAGTGGGTGGAGGCGGTAGTAGGTGAGCTAAAGCACCACCTAAATGGCTGAGCTCTGTGAAAGTGGAATCCTATAGGACAGGTGTGATTGCCTCCCTTTCCCTCAGGATCTTTTTTAAGTTTGTTTTGATGTCACCAATCTACAATCAAATGAGTAATATTATGGTGATTACACTACCCCCTTCATCAGGTTCCCCCCCACCCCCCCAACCCCATCACAGTCACTGTCCCATCAGCATAGTGAGATGCTATAGAGTCGCTACTTGTCTTCTCTGGGTTGCACAGCCCTCCCCGTGCCCCCCAACATTACATCTGGTAATCGTAATGCCCCTTTTTCCCCCTTGCCCCTCCCTTCCCGCCCATCCTCCCCAGTCCCTTTCCGTTTGGTAACTATTAGTCCGTTCTTGGGTTCTGTGAGTCTGCTGCTGTTTTGATCCTTCACTTTCTGCTTTGTTCTTATACTCCAGAGATGAGTGCAATCACTTGGTACTTGTCTTTCTCCACCTGGCCTATTTCACTGAGCATAATACCCTCTAGCTCCATCCATGTTGTTGCAAATAGTAAGACTTGTTTTCTTCTTATGGCTGAATAATATTCCATTCTGTATATATAGCACATCTTCTTTATCCATTCATCTACTGATGGATCCTTAGGTTGCTTCCATTTCTTGGCTATTGTAAATAGTGCTGTGATAAACAGAGGGGTGCATATGTCTTTTGAAATTGGGCTCCTGACTTCTTAGGGTAAATTCCAGGAGTGGAATTCCTGGGTGAAATGGAATTTCTATTTTTAGTGTTTCGAGGAACCTCCATACTCCTTTCCACAATGTTTGAACTAATTTTAATTCCTCCCATCAGTGTAGGAGGGTTCCTGTTTCTCCACATCCTCGCCAACATTTGTTGTTCTTTGTCTTTTGAATCTCGGCCATCGTAGCTGGTGTGGCACGGTATCTCAATGTGGTTTTAATTTGCATGTCTCTGATGATTAGCGATGTGGAGCGTCTTCTCATGTGCCTGTTGGCCATCCGAATTTCTTCTTTGGAGAAGTGTCTGTTCAGATCCTCTGCCCATTTATTAACCAGATACCTGCTTTTTGTTCTTGAAGCATGAGGGCTCTCTATATATTTTGGATGTCAACCCCTTATCAGAGATGTCATTTATGAATATATTGTCCCATATTGTAGGCTGCCTTTTTGTTCTAGTAATCATGTCCTTTGCTGTACAGAAGCTTTTTAGTTTGAGAGAGTCCCACTTGTTCATTTTTTTGCTTTTGTTTTCCTTGCCCGGAGAGATAATGTCCATGAAAAAGTTGCTCATTTTTATATTCCAGAGAGTTTTGCCTATGTTTTCTTCTAAGAGTTTTGTGGTTTCATCACTTATATTCAGGTCTTTGATCCATTTTGAGTTTACTTTTGTGTATGGAGTTAGGCAGTAATCCAGTTCCACTCTCTTACCTGTAGCTGTCCAGTTTTGCCAACACCAGCTGTTGAACAGGCTGTCGTTTCCCCATTGCGTATCCATGGCTCTTTTATCGCATATTAATTGACCATATGAAAAAAATGAAAGGACAGCATAAAGTGGAATTAGATTTTTCTCTGCTTTGTACTCACCTTCCCCAGCCTTAATCATACGTGGGTAAGGCAGCCCAAAGTTTTGGAGTTGTGTCCTGAATCCCTTGTTTTCTAAGAACTTACCTGGTGGTCATGAGACATGATGTCAGCCCTCATGAGAGACTTTACATTTCTCCTCGTCAGCCTGGACACATCTCCTGCCCTCTTCAACTACTCAAAGGTCAGCCCTGACGTTTAACCCTGACGTGCTTCTTACTTCTGCCATTTCCCGCACGCTGGCTCCTTTTTATAAACCTGGAACATCTCTCCCCCTTTGACCTTCCTGCCCCTGGGCCGAGTTCCTTCCTCTCTCCCCAGTTCTTCTCCCTTTCCCTGACATGCTGTCCACCTTCCAGGGCTTTCTTTCTCGTAGAGCCTTTCATCCCCACTCCCACCAAACAGAAACCACAGTTAAAAGCATATTAAAACTCAAAAGGTCTCTTTATTACTCATCTATTAATTCTATTGCATTTATTGTTTTATAAAACCTATCAGAATAAATAGAGGAACTTGTATCTATCTGTCTATCTATCTACGTGCAGATAGGTATATGTACGTGTGGAAACTTTATCTACGGGCGGAAATCTATCTATCTGTCTATGTGTGGAAACATATCTATCTGTCTGTGTGGAAATTTATATCTGCCTGTCTATGTGTGGAAATTTATATCTGCCTGTCTATGTGTGGAAACTTGTATCTGTCTATTTACGTGTGGAAACTTACATCTATCTATCTACAGCTGGTGACCAAAGTGGCACCAACAATCCTATCAGCTGTTACGTTACGTAGCCATAGAAGTCAGCTCTTTCCATTTCCTTTCCCCTCTCAACGAAAGCCTGTACTTTGCCCAAAAAGGTGTATTTGGCAGCATTCTCACGCTCTTGTTGAGCCCGCATCTTCATAGCCTCCCGCTCTGGCCTCTGCTCTTCCGTGATGGGCTTTGACATTACTGGCCCAGAAATATCGGGTTTTCTCCATGGGCGTGGTTGGAAGCAGAATTCTTGGGGTGGAAGCTGGGTTTGAGGCTTGGGTGGAGGCTGGTGCTGGGGCAGAGCAGTGGGAATGGGCTCCTGCTGGAGAGAAGTGCAAGGTGATGTTCTGTAGGGCACAGGGCTAGAAGCAGCAGACTGGGGGACACTACTAGGCTGGGTGGAGTTGGTGAGGTGTGGTTGGGCTGAGTTGGTCGAGACTGCACCCAGAGATGGGCAGGCAGCATCTGTCAGATATGCAGGTGCTTGCCGGGACAAATCGACTGCAGTAGGTTGAGCTGCGTCAGTAGATCCAGGCCGGGTGGAAGAGGCCAATGCTGGCCGGTGTGAGGCCAGAGACTGTGGCCTCCGAGGAACTCGATGAGTTTGAGGCTTGTTCTCTCAGTCAGAAAAGGCAAAGGCGCCAACCTGACCTTCCCAGGAGGTGGCTGTTCATCCTGGGATGGAGATGGGCACTGTTTTTTGACATTGGCATCTGGTTTCTGGGCTTTGGCATGAGTTTTCTCAAGACCTTTACCCTCCTGTGGAGTATTCAGCCATGGTTTGGTGGTCGTGGGTGGCTGGGGGTCTTTGGGGTTCCTTGAATTTCCCAAGGTCTGGGAAGAAGTGAATCCAGCTTCCTTATCAGTCTTCTTCCCCGGTACGTGAAAAACCTGCACAGACTCCAGCACGTGCATGCCTAGCCTGTTTCGAGGTTTTTTAAAGTTCTCTTGGCTGAGCTCAGGTTGATTGTTCTTCCGCTTCATCCTGGGAATGGTTGGCTTTTCTTCTGCCCTCACTCTGCTCCCCCTCTTCAGCTTACCCTCTTCGGCTTTCTCGGAGTTGCTTTTTCTGGTTCTTTTGGTCTTTTCCTGTTCACGGCTCCTAGTTTTGCTGGTCCTGCCTGATGCAGCTTTTAGAGATTTGCGGTTAGAGTGCTTGGACGTGTTCACAGGAGCCTTGTCACCATCCACAACGCTGCGGATACTCATATCGCCCCCCCCGACACACCCTCCGGGTCCTTTGGCTGGATTTTGGCCTCGGGAGCAGCACTGAGAGGCTCAGAGGCTTTATGTTTGCTCTTCCTCGCCTGACCAGAGGACCCCATTTTCGTACGTGACCTTTCCCGTACCTGGTGTAACTCGATGGCTCTGGTGTCTTTGGTTTTGATCACCTCGGGACCTTTGGACCGATCAGGGTCTTTCCAGGAACTGAAGAGCGGAGGAAGGTGACTCTCCTCCACCAGGGCAGCAATGTTTGTCTGCAAACCCGCCGCTGGATTCAGTCTCGTGTCCAAGTGTCCCTTGGTCCTGAAGGCTCAGGCTGTTCTTTCCCGGATGAGTGTTTTCAGAACCAGGCTGCTTTTCTTGGCCAAGGGGATCAATGCAGGCCAGGAGCTGGTGAATATCAGGGATTTGAAAAGGGAGGAGTGTATCGTCTTGGTTTTCTGTTGGGGTCTGGGAGGCATCCAGAGGCTTTGAAAGCTTGGTTTTAATATCACCCAAACTGTTCTTCTCTGTTTGTTCCTCATCTTTAGCTGGAGGGCGTGCCAAGGGATTCCTGGAACTCTGGACTGAAGCTGTCACTGACGTGCCCCCAACCTCAGGTGGTGGGTTACTCTCAAGTGTGTGGAGGTTTCTGCTGCTGCAGGTCTTGGGGAATTCTGGAGGGTGCGGCAGACAAAATGTCTGGCCTGGAGGCTGCAAACTCAGGGAAGTCTCCATCGCTACAAAGGAACAAGGAAGAAGTCAGTCTTTGGTAAGTGAGATGCTTCTAGACACAGCACCGCAGTCATGCACCTGTTCAACACGGACAAGACTTGTTTCCTAGTTCTTAAGAATCACGGGCAGCACCCTGTGCTAGGAGATAGAGGAGGCAGCTGTTCCAGCTCTTACTGGTGATCACTTGATGTCACTGTTGCTTGGTTTCCTTTGTGCTTCGTAGGGTTTTTGTAAGTCAAATAAAGGGCAAAGGTGAGTTTTAAAATATGAAATGTTTTACAAGGCCTAGCAGTCTTATATGGAGTCTTCAATCCTCTGCGCTTTCCTGAGAAGTTCAAGAACACCTCACCCCATAGACGAAGAGACAGAAAGGGGCTCTTCCTGATGAAATGTATAAGCAAGGACAGGTGCATAGCCTGCTTGCTTTGGACAAGATGCCAGAACACAAGGTCTTAAATCCTGGTGTCAATGAAGGAAGTGAGGGAAAGTTAAACTGGTGCTAGCACAGTATGTGAAATGTCTTCCAAACGTCAGGAATAGATCAGGAAAAGGGAGTTCATTGCAGTGTGGGAGTATACAGGGGACCTGATGGGCCAGGGCTGTGAAAAGCATGGTATCCCTTGGCACGCTCTTGGGTTTTCTGTACATGTGGCATAGGCGGCCGTTACCGTGTCCCGCCTGCCCACCTCTATTAGGTCTGAAAATGAAGAGCACTGAGTGAGGGTGGTGGTTATCGAAGTCTCAGGACTTAAACTCTACCTGTCTGTGGACTCACTCCTTTCCAGCTGCAGGTTTGACCTTTCTTTTGAATGCTGACCTTACTCCTCTCCCTGCTTGCTGTTTGCACTCACCTTGAAAACGTGGTTGTGTGATGGTTTGAGCAGACGCAGAGTAGTAGGTCCCAGATGTGGAGCCTGGTGGTAGGGTATCTGCCGGCTGAACCTCCTTTAGCGCCGTCACCATTTCTGGTTGAGGGGCAGAGGCCCTACTTCCCATATATGATGACGCAGAACCATAGGACTGCAGGCAGGCGCCAAGTTCTCCAGATAGCAGTGGCCCCAGTGTTCCTTGATCATAATAACCTACCTGGCTCCCTTGCTGGTAAAGAAATGACAGGCGGTGTCCCTGATTTGCAATGTGAGATGGTGTTCCCTGAACAAGGCTGGCAGAAAGTGATGGATACAGAGGGACCATGTTATTGGCATCTGAAGTGTTACCATATTGGGTTGCCATAGACATGGCTGTGTCCTGTTCAGTGACGGTCATAGTGAAGTCTCCAAGGGAGGAGGACTTCTCTTCAGTGCTTCCTGTGATAACCCACTCCAAACCACATGAGTAGGAAGCAGCTGAAGTGGAGATCTGGCTCTGGCCAGTAACTCCAGTCAACATAATTGTGCCAGAATGTTGGTAAAGGTAGGCACTACCCATGAGTGGCTGGAAAGAGGTGCCAGAGGCTGATGGCAGCAGCCATGTCGAAGTGGCACTGGGAGCAGAGACCCTGGAGAAGTTGCAGACACTTCCTGTTAAGGAAGAAGCGCATGGCTCACCACGGGAAGAGGGAGCTGCAGAGAACTTGGAGTTCCAAGTAAAGATGGATTTTGGAAATTTGCTGTAGGGAAAAAAATGAGAGAGGTTGAAAATTCTCTATTGGAGGAGTAGCATTACCTTAAGGTTGCTGCTGTCAGGAAGACTCTAATACCAACTCACTGGAGATAGCAAGAACCAGTCCGTTTCTGATGGCTGTCAGTGCCAGAGCAGGCTGGTACCCTTCGGTACTGACTGCCCATGCTCCTAGCTTGGGCAGATGTGCAGAAGACCCAGGAGAGGGGTTCCTAATGGTTCTCTAGGCTAGAAGCAACCTTCCCCCTGCCCTTCTTCCCTGTGAGCCTGCATTAGCATCCTCTCCTGTGCTATTTCCTAGAATTGAAGCATTTTAGAAGTGGGAGGTCCCTCAAAAACTACAAACACTCCTGTTTTACAAGTGAGGAAACTGAGGCTTAGAGAGGTCAGATGGGCTTGTTCAAGTTCTCCCATTATGGTAGTGCATTACCATGTTGCAGGACCCAAAGTACCCTGACTTCCTGGCCAGGACTCTGCTCTGAGCACTGCACTGCCAGTTTCATATGGGCTTTTTTTTTTTTTTTGGTCCATTGGAAAAGGGCACAGCTGCTCCCGTTGTAATCCTCAGTGTCTCATTTTGCTTGTGCAGTTCACATGCTCTTACCCAGAGTTCACATATCGCTTAGTCCGGTTGGTAAATTGAAGGGTCCATTCTTAACCATCTTCAAGCCAGGTTTCTGATCCTCCCTCAAAATGACTACCTGATAGTGAGTTTCTCAAAAAGTGCTTTTTGAGAGAAAAAAGTTACTTTTTCTCTCTGTGAGCTTTAGCTTATTCATCTATAAAATGGTTCCAGTCGTAACGATAATGACAGTAATAAATCACACATGTATAAAAGTGATATATTACATATGATTTCTATAGAGGAAAATAATATTAGGCTCTGGAAAGATAGAAAACTTGTGGCCAACGTATCACAAAACAAAAGATATATGTATGGAGGAAGCATTACAGCATAAGTTTGCTAATAAATGGAGTTGTGTATCTTATGTTCAATACTATGAGAGGGAATATTGCCTACTGTATGTTAGTGAGTACTGCTAAGGAAAAAAAAACAGCCCACAGTAGAAGGTGATTTTCAATGAATTCCTAGACAGTACATTGAGACAGAAAAGATAATATCAGTAAAAAGTTGCATAAATAGCAGCAAAATGCAGTAACTGTGCAAGTACAGGTAGCTACAATTTTTGTAGACAAATATTTCAGTAATAATAGCTGGTACAAAGCAGAGAGCGAGATCCTAAGTATAGAGGAATTCCATTATTGCGCCGTGTCATAGCTGTCTGAATATTAGCCAGCACGTAACAGATACCAAGCCTAGTGGAAATATGTATATTTCAATTACTATAACAACAATAAGAGAAGAGAACACTTAAAAGTAACATGAATGTTTTAATATGTATCTTAAAACCTAGATATCACAGTCGTCTTCAACATCCGGGAAAGTGTCATCCCCGAAGCCCAGAAAAACCATCATGGCTAGAAATGAATTGATTTATGTTTGGTGTAGGAAAACCCAAAGGACTCCACACAGTTTTATCAGGTAAATGTGGAATTAAAGATGTGGGTGTTGCTTTTTCCTTCTCAGAATAGCTGATATGTAAAAGCAGGTAATGGCTGTTCGTTAGTGTGCCCTCTGTATTAGGAAGAAAAGAACCGAGGATGAAAACAGTCTTGACTTGGAACAACTTACTTATCCCAAAAGCAGTTTTAGTTCGTCCTGATTCAAGTTAGGAGATAACTATTTTTCTCCAAAAGACTGGATTTTATGTTTAGTAGGCAAAGCATGTAAGTAGTCTAAAATCAGAATGACATAAAATAGTGAAAATTCTGTTTCCTTCACTCTCCTAGATAACCACTTGAGTTAGTTTCGTGTTCATAGGAAGCACGATTTCTAAAACATACTTCTTAAATGTTTGTATTCAAAACTGTAAGGTGCCACCTGTGGTTCAGAGAGGCAATGGGAAAAACAAACGGTTGTGTGTGACTTGTGTGAAGCTCCTTTTCTTCTGATACGTGGTACCCTATCTGGCCTGGCTTTCCCTTCTGAGTCTACTCGTGGAAGCATGTGCTTAAATCAACTGTGTTCTGCCCTGCTCTGAGCAGATTTCACTCTATGCTTCTGCTTTAATTTAAAATCTTTGATTCCTTCAACATTCCACTCCAACTGCTCCTTTTTCTTGAGAGCTGCTCCATGCTTGCCTTCATTCTTGTCTTTTCTCCACCCTCTTGGTTCCTGTTGGCCTGTGCCGATGAAAACCATCTTCAACTTCCTTCCTTTGGAATAACCCAGTACTCTCTATCCTCTCTCCCTACTTTCTCTTTTCACCTGGTTTAGGTAGGACACTCCAAAATGTGTGGATATTACTCTTTGAACATCATTAAATTAAAACATCGTAAATTTGAAACACTAGTGGACGGAGGCCACCACAGATGATACATCTCAGTGTATAACTGCCAGTTTTCTACATCACCTTGTTTTCTCTGTTTCTGTGGAAACACTCTCAAGATGCCTCTGATTTCGTTTTCTGCATGGGTGCCCTTTAAGACTCAGTATTGGAAAAGAAAGGGACCAGAGGGAACCAATCTGCCCCCCTAATGTAACAGATGAGGAAAAAGCAGATTTTCTTGGAGAGTCAATGCCTTCTCCCAAGTCACAGAGCTAGTAAATGTCAAAATCAAAACTGAAATTAGGTCTGCAGATTTTCTGGTTCAATCCTTTCTCCCATTATTTCATGCTATTTTAAACCTGCTACTAAATTTAGGGGCACACAAATCTAATGAAAATCTTTTAAGAGTTTCTTTCCTTACCTGACATGGTCAGAGAAGAAGAGGAAACACCAACTGGTAGATACAAGAGATGAGGAGAAGATGCTAGAAGATGTCCGAGTGGCTGAAGCCAAAGAGCAGGTGTGTCCAGTACGAAGATCAACTGTCACTGGTCACTCGCGATGATCCAAGTCTGGTTACAGACAACTCCGTGGAAACCCCAAGATTCTACAGGTGGTGATAGGTTGGTGGGAGAATGATGTCACAAGCAGGCAGTTTAAAGGTACGAGGTAGCCAATAGGGAGGTCAGATTCCCAACTGGAAGACAGGAGTGGGTGGAGGCGGTAGTAGGTGAGCTAAAGCACCACCTAAATGGCTGAGCTCTGTGAAAGTGGAATCCTATAGGACAGGTGTGATTGCCTCCCTTTCCCTCAGGATCTTTTTTAAGTTTGTTTTGATGTCACCAATCTACAATCAAATGAGTAATATTATGGTGATTACACTACCCCCTTCATCAGGTTCCCCCCCACCCCCCCAACCCCATCACAGTCACTGTCCCATCAGCATAGTGAGATGCTATAGAGTCGCTACTTGTCTTCTCTGGGTTGCACAGCCCTCCCCGTGCCCCCCAACATTACATCTGGTAATCGTAATGCCCCTTTTTCCCCCTTGCCCCTCCCTTCCCGCCCATCCTCCCCAGTCCCTTTCCGTTTGGTAACTATTAGTCCGTTCTTGGGTTCTGTGAGTCTGCTGCTGTTTTGATCCTTCACTTTCTGCTTTGTTCTTATACTCCAGAGATGAGTGCAATCACTTGGTACTTGTCTTTCTCCACCTGGCCTATTTCACTGAGCATAATACCCTCTAGCTCCATCCATGTTGTTGCAAATAGTAAGACTTGTTTTCTTCTTATGGCTGAATAATATTCCATTCTGTATATATAGCACATCTTCTTTATCCATTCATCTACTGATGGATCCTTAGGTTGCTTCCATTTCTTGGCTATTGTAAATAGTGCTGTGATAAACAGAGGGGTGCATATGTCTTTTGAAATTGGGCTCCTGACTTCTTAGGGTAAATTCCAGGAGTGGAATTCCTGGGTGAAATGGAATTTCTATTTTTAGTGTTTCGAGGAACCTCCATACTCCTTTCCACAATGTTTGAACTAATTTTAATTCCTCCCATCAGTGTAGGAGGGTTCCTGTTTCTCCACATCCTCGCCAACATTTGTTGTTCTTTGTCTTTTGAATCTCGGCCATCGTAGCTGGTGTGGCACGGTATCTCAATGTGGTTTTAATTTGCATGTCTCTGATGATTAGCGATGTGGAGCGTCTTCTCATGTGCCTGTTGGCCATCCGAATTTCTTCTTTGGAGAAGTGTCTGTTCAGATCCTCTGCCCATTTATTAACCAGATACCTGCTTTTTGTTCTTGAAGCATGAGGGCTCTCTATATATTTTGGATGTCAACCCCTTATCAGAGATGTCATTTATGAATATATTGTCCCATATTGTAGGCTGCCTTTTTGTTCTAGTAATCATGTCCTTTGCTGTACAGAAGCTTTTTAGTTTGAGAGAGTCCCACTTGTTCATTTTTTTGCTTTTGTTTTCCTTGCCCGGAGAGATAATGTCCATGAAAAAGTTGCTCATTTTTATATTCCAGAGAGTTTTGCCTATGTTTTCTTCTAAGAGTTTTGTGGTTTCATCACTTATATTCAGGTCTTTGATCCATTTTGAGTTTACTTTTGTGTATGGAGTTAGGCAGTAATCCAGTTCCACTCTCTTACCTGTAGCTGTCCAGTTTTGCCAACACCAGCTGTTGAACAGGCTGTCGTTTCCCCATTGCGTATCCATGGCTCTTTTATCGCATATTAATTGACCATATGAAAAAAATGAAAGGACAGCATAAAGTGGAATTAGATTTTTCTCTGCTTTGTACTCACCTTCCCCAGCCTTAATCATACGTGGGTAAGGCAGCCCAAAGTTTTGGAGTTGTGTCCTGAATCCCTTGTTTTCTAAGAACTTACCTGGTGGTCATGAGACATGATGTCAGCCCTCATGAGAGACTTTACATTTCTCCTCGTCAGCCTGGACACATCTCCTGCCCTCTTCAACTACTCAAAGGTCAGCCCTGACGTTTAACCCTGACGTGCTTCTTACTTCTGCCATTTCCCGCACGCTGGCTCCTTTTTATAAACCTGGAACATCTCTCCCCCTTTGACCTTCCTGCCCCTGGGCCGAGTTCCTTCCTCTCTCCCCAGTTCTTCTCCCTTTCCCTGACATGCTGTCCACCTTCCAGGGCTTTCTTTCTCGTAGAGCCTTTCATCCCCACTCCCACCAAACAGAAACCACAGTTAAAAGCATATTAAAACTCAAAAGGTCTCTTTATTACTCATCTATTAATTCTATTGCATTTATTGTTTTATAAAACCTATCAGAATAAATAGAGGAACTTGTATCTATCTGTCTATCTATCTACGTGCAGATAGGTATATGTACGTGTGGAAACTTTATCTACGGGCGGAAATCTATCTATCTGTCTATGTGTGGAAACATATCTATCTGTCTGTGTGGAAATTTATATCTGCCTGTCTATGTGTGGAAATTTATATCTGCCTGTCTATGTGTGGAAACTTGTATCTGTCTATTTACGTGTGGAAACTTACATCTATCTATCTACAGCTGGTGACCAAAGTGGCACCAACAATCCTATCAGCTGTTACGTTACGTAGCCATAGAAGTCAGCTCTTTCCATTTCCTTTCCCCTCTCAACGAAAGCCTGTACTTTGCCCAAAAAGGTGTATTTGGCAGCATTCTCACGCTCTTGTTGAGCCCGCATCTTCATAGCCTCCCGCTCTGGCCTCTGCTCTTCCGTGATGGGCTTTGACATTACTGGCCCAGAAATATCGGGTTTTCTCCATGGACGTGGTTGGAAGCAGAATTCTTGGGGTGGAAGCTGGGTTTGAGGCTTGGGTGGAGGCTGGTGCTGGGGCAGAGCAGTGGGAATGGGCTCCTGCTGGAGAGAAGTGCAAGGTGATGTTCTGTAGGGCACAGGGCTAGAAGCAGCAGACTGGGGGACACTACTAGGCTGGGTGGAGTTGGTGAGGTGTGGTTGGGCTGAGTTGGTCGAGACTGCACCCAGAGATGGGCAGGCAGCATCTGTCAGATATGCAGGTGCTTGCCGGGACAAATCGACTGCAGTAGGTTGAGCTGCGTCAGTAGATCCAGGCCGGGTGGAAGAGGCCAATGCTGGCCGGTGTGAGGCCAGAGACTGTGGCCTCCGAGGAACTCGATGAGTTTGAGGCTTGTTCTCTCAGTCAGAAAAGGCAAAGGCGCCAACCTGACCTTCCCAGGAGGTGGCTGTTCATCCTGGGATGGAGATGGGCACTGTTTTTTGACATTGGCATCTGGTTTCTGGGCTTTGGCATGAGTTTTCTCAAGACCTTTACCCTCCTGTGGAGTATTCAGCCATGGTTTGGTGGTCGTGGGTGGCTGGGGGTCTTTGGGGTTCCTTGAATTTCCCAAGGTCTGGGAAGAAGTGAATCCAGCTTCCTTATCAGTCTTCTTCCCCGGTACGTGAAAAACCTGCACAGACTCCAGCACGTGCATGCCTAGCCTGTTTCGAGGTTTTTTAAAGTTCTCTTGGCTGAGCTCAGGTTGATTGTTCTTCCGCTTCATCCTGGGAATGGTTGGCTTTTCTTCTGCCCTCACTCTGCTCCCCCTCTTCAGCTTACCCTCTTCGGCTTTCTCGGAGTTGCTTTTTCTGGTTCTTTTGGTCTTTTCCTGTTCACGGCTCCTAGTTTTGCTGGTCCTGCCTGATGCAGCTTTTAGAGATTTGCGGTTAGAGTGCTTGGACGTGTTCACAGGAGCCTTGTCACCATCCACAACGCTGCGGATACTCATATCGCCCCCCCCGACACACCCTCCGGGTCCTTTGGCTGGATTTTGGCCTCGGGAGCAGCACTGAGAGGCTCAGAGGCTTTATGTTTGCTCTTCCTCGCCTGACCAGAGGACCCCATTTTCGTACGTGACCTTTCCCGTACCTGGTGTAACTCGATGGCTCTGGTGTCTTTGGTTTTGATCACCTCGGGACCTTTGGACCGATCAGGGTCTTTCCAGGAACTGAAGAGCGGAGGAAGGTGACTCTCCTCCACCAGGGCAGCAATGTTTGTCTGCAAACCCGCCGCTGGATTCAGTCTCGTGTCCAAGTGTCCCTTGGTCCTGAAGGCTCAGGCTGTTCTTTCCCGGATGAGTGTTTTCAGAACCAGGCTGCTTTTCTTGGCCAAGGGGATCAATGCAGGCCAGGAGCTGGTGAATATCAGGGATTTGAAAAGGGAGGAGTGTATCGTCTTGGTTTTCTGTTGGGGTCTGGGAGGCATCCAGAGGCTTTGAAAGCTTGGTTTTAATATCACCCAAACTGTTCTTCTCTGTTTGTTCCTCATCTTTAGCTGGAGGGCGTGCCAAGGGATTCCTGGAACTCTGGACTGAAGCTGTCACTGACGTGCCCCCAACCTCAGGTGGTGGGTTACTCTCAAGTGTGTGGAGGTTTCTGCTGCTGCAGGTCTTGGGGAATTCTGGAGGGTGCGGCAGACAAAATGTCTGGCCTGGAGGCTGCAAACTCAGGGAAGTCTCCATCGCTACAAAGGAACAAGGAAGAAGTCAGTCTTTGGTAAGTGAGATGCTTCTAGACACAGCACCGCAGTCATGCACCTGTTCAACACGGACAAGACTTGTTTCCTAGTTCTTAAGAATCACGGGCAGCACCCTGTGCTAGGAGATAGAGGAGGCAGCTGTTCCAGCTCTTACTGGTGATCACTTGATGTCACTGTTGCTTGGTTTCCTTTGTGCTTCGTAGGGTTTTTGTAAGTCAAATAAAGGGCAAAGGTGAGTTTTAAAATATGAAATGTTTTACAAGGCCTAGCAGTCTTATATGGAGTCTTCAATCCTCTGCGCTTTCCTGAGAAGTTCAAGAACACCTCACCCCATAGACGAAGAGACAGAAAGGGGCTCTTCCTGATGAAATGTATAAGCAAGGACAGGTGCATAGCCTGCTTGCTTTGGACAAGATGCCAGAACACAAGGTCTTAAATCCTGGTGTCAATGAAGGAAGTGAGGGAAAGTTAAACTGGTGCTAGCACAGTATGTGAAATGTCTTCCAAACGTCAGGAATAGATCAGGAAAAGGGAGTTCATTGCAGTGTGGGAGTATACAGGGGACCTGATGGGCCAGGGCTGTGAAAAGCATGGTATCCCTTGGCACGCTCTTGGGTTTTCTGTACATGTGGCATAGGCGGCCGTTACCGTGTCCCGCCTGCCCACCTCTATTAGGTCTGAAAATGAAGAGCACTGAGTGAGGGTGGTGGTTATCGAAGTCTCAGGACTTAAACTCTACCTGTCTGTGGACTCACTCCTTTCCAGCTGCAGGTTTGACCTTTCTTTTGAATGCTGACCTTACTCCTCTCCCTGCTTGCTGTTTGCACTCACCTTGAAAACGTGGTTGTGTGATGGTTTGAGCAGACGCAGAGTAGTAGGTCCCAGATGTGGAGCCTGGTGGTAGGGTATCTGCCGGCTGAACCTCCTTTAGCGCCGTCACCATTTCTGGTTGAGGGGCAGAGGCCCTACTTCCCATATATGATGACGCAGAACCATAGGACTGCAGGCAGGCGCCAAGTTCTCCAGATAGCAGTGGCCCCAGTGTTCCTTGATCATAATAACCTACCTGGCTCCCTTGCTGGTAAAGAAATGACAGGCGGTGTCCCTGATTTGCAATGTGAGATGGTGTTCCCTGAACAAGGCTGGCAGAAAGTGATGGATACAGAGGGACCATGTTATTGGCATCTGAAGTGTTACCATATTGGGTTGCCATAGACATGGCTGTGTCCTGTTCAGTGACGGTCATAGTGAAGTCTCCAAGGGAGGAGGACTTCTCTTCAGTGCTTCCTGTGATAACCCACTCCAAACCACATGAGTAGGAAGCAGCTGAAGTGGAGATCTGGCTCTGGCCAGTAACTCCAGTCAACATAA
>JAVSCE010022207.1:0-217500 GCA_032199065.1 Smutsia gigantea
ATGATACCCACCTTCTAAGATATCATGGAGATTAAATGTAAAGCTCTGCAAATGCTTCTTTTCTTCATTCACTGCTCTGTGAGACCCAGTTTGTTTCCCTCAGTTGCAAGGCAGTCTGCTCTCACCAGTCGCCAGCTCAGACAGACTGGAAACTAACCAGTGCTACTGCCCCCATTTCACTGAAATGAAACTCTTCTCTCTTGCTGGGGTGCGGGCGGCATAGTGGTGGAGAGCTTGGCTCTGGATCCAAACCACCAGGGGTGAATCATGCCCCCACCAGTAATTTGATCAAGTTGCGTGACAATCTGGGCGTCAGTTTTCTCCCCTGTAAAATAGCACTATTTTCATAGGGCTTTCTGAGGATGAAATATGTTCATATCTCTAGGGTACCTGGCACATTGTTAACATTATTATAATATTCTTACCCAAGTAGTAATCTACACTCTGTTTCAAACTTGTAGTTCTTCAAGAATTTGTTAACTCCCGAGGCAGAAAACTCACAATGGCTGCTCATCCACATCCACTAGCCCACAGCACAAAGCAATTTTTGTTTGGAGAGCTGAGTAGTTAAGAGTGTTGTTTCCATTAATTTTACTACCTTTGTACATCCTGGAGGCAGGGCAAGGCAGTTTAGTTAAACCAAACCAAACAAAGCATTTTAGGGGTTTATAAATGAGTACTTAGTTGTAGTTGCTCTAAATCATTCCAGCCAGATGGGCATGTTTTAAATATTTGCAAGGAAGAGATTTTTCACAAGCTCTCTTAGTAACCTTTCTTAATGCTTCCAACCCACACTGAAAGTCTTCTAAAAATCTAATGCCTCCAGGGGCAACTCAACATTTATCATCCAAACTGTGACGTTTTTAGGGGTATTAATAATTACCACAGGAACAAAGTGGGGCAATTTGGGGCAAACTGCTGGGACATACAGTCCCCCCACGAATGGCAACCCCTGCTGTTATGAGTGCTGCCCACATCAGTTTACTTGGTACTCAGTGGAGAGGAACAACTGGTTTCTCAACCTTATATTCATAAGCTTTTCCTTTTCTGCCAATTTGTGGAATGGAAAAAAAGAAGCAGATGTCCAAGGAAGCAAAACGGGAAGCAGTTTTTTTCCTTGCCTTCTTCCCACTTGATGACGATGGTAGTGATGCCAATGACAGTATTTACAGAGCACTTACTATATGCCAGGCACTCTTATGAGTGCTTTATATGTATTATTTTATTTAATCTTCAAAAAAGTGTATAGTGTCTTCATCCTTGTTTTGCAGATGAAGAAATGGGTAACAGAAAGAGGGAGAATCATGCCTAGGGATATACAGCCAGGATTTGCCCCTAGTAGGAGTCCAGAGGCTGGGCTTTTAACCAAATTCCAGGCCTTCTGCAAGACCGTGGAAAGCTCCAAACCTTTTGCTTTGGCGCCCCCCCACCCCCACCCCCACCCCCCGAGTGACTGTTCCAGTTCAGTGGGTGGATTCAGTTCTCTGCTTCCTGAGGAGGGACACAGAAGTGTCTGAGCTAGAGGCTCTCCCACGGAAGGGAGGTGACAGTCCCAGAGGCTTCAGAGGCAAGAGGAAAAGTGGGAAGAAAACCAGATGAGAATTATAGAAAGTGAAGTTCAGCCCAATAAAAGAGGTCTTCCTCCTCCTCATCCCACACTAGACTTAGCTGCCCACGGAAGTACTGAGTTCCACGTGGCAAAACAGACTCACACAGGGCTATGTGGTTAGCTTCTTGGGGAGGTCACCTGGGAGTCTGCCATCCACAAACACCTTTTGGGGAGCTTGTGACATTCAGAATCCCAGGTCATATCCTCAGAATGACGAGTCCCCCAAATCTGTATTTTTAACATGCTTTCTTGTTGACTCTGACCCAGCAGCCCTCGCGACACTGCTGCACAGGGATTCCTGTTTGGCGTGTGAGACAAGAGGAGGTGGAAAGCAGGGGTGAAGGGAGAGAGAGAAGAGCTGACATACATCCCTTCTGAGCTGAACCATATGGTTTGGGTGAACTTTACTCTTTTAGTCTCTCTAATATTAATCTTCTTTTTGGATGTTTATTCCTTGGTTTCCTGACAGAGAATGTTTGAGTGACATATGAGGTGAGAGATCTGGGGTGTAATAATACCATGTCATGGAAACACTCATAAAGCCATGACCCTATGGCATATGAATTCTGCGTGGGGTTTGCACAGGTATTAAATGTTCTGTGGTTGGCTTTTGGAAGCCTGCTCTATCCTGACACCAGGATTTCTAAGCTGGCCTGGAGGGAAGCAGGCCTGCAGCTTCCTGGTGTTTGGAGCAGATGGGGAAAGAGTCTGAAATATTCCTTGTCAGCACCTCCAGCTGACAGACCACAGGCAAAGGAGGCAACAGGGAGAAGTCAGACCAGTTGATCTGGGAGAAAAGAGAAATCAGTGGTGATGCTTTGTGAATGTTTCCTTCTTTGTGTTCCTCTCCAAATGGATGGATGGTGTGTGTGTGTGTGTGTACCAAATTGTGCAGCATTTGTCTCTGGCTGGAGACAGTAATAAATCAGGGGCTAGCAAACCACCACTAGCCACCTCCTGCAGGCCCTGTCAAAGAAACAGGCCTTCTTCAGCACAGCTGAACCGGCAGGATCCCCAGTACTGTGGCCCCACTGCATGGGATGAAAATCACACATCTGGGATCTTGCATGCCAGATGTGCAAAGGGCTAACACAGAAAAGACACTGCTGGGAAGACCACGTAGCTCTCAGAAACTTTAGTGAAGGGTTCAAAGATATTTATAACCTGAAGTCACCACAGTGCTTTTATCAGGCTTGTGTAGACTTTCTCTTACACATTTGGTTCTTGGTCCTGGGATGCCAAGAGGGATACAGAAGGATGTTGACTCTGCTGCGGCAGTAAAGATCTAGAAGCTAAATGAGTCCTGGTTGGAGTCCTGGGTTTGAAATCAACTCTGGCCTTATCGGGTGTATGACCCTGATCAAATTACTTTAACTCTGTGAGCTTCAGTTTGATAATCTCTAAAAAAAGAGGGAATGGCTGTACATATATACCTCACAGGGGTGTTGGGGGATTAAAGTATTTCTGTGAGATTACACAAAGTCACTAACTCAGGGCCTGGCAGTTAGAAGCACCATGGCAGAAATGGGGACATGACATGCTCCACTGCTCTAGAGAGGATGGGTAGAAAAAGAGAAATAACTTCCTGTTCAGCGAAGCCCCAGAAGGTCTATGGGGAAAGAGCAGTTGCATGATTGTCCCACAAGATTCTTGCATTCCTGGGGCTTCTGGGAGAAGTGCTGCCCTGTTATCTGCTCCACAGCCCTAACCTAGGTTGGCTTCTAATTCCCTCAAGGTCCGACAGTTCCCTGGGGATTCTCTTACCCATCCTTCCTTTCTGGGCTCTAGGACTTTTCCTCTCTTTTCCATCCCTGCAACTCAGTCACATCAGGCTATTTTTCCATAGAGCAGCAGTGACTTGGGATCTGAAGATTAATGAGAATCATTCAAGGTTTCTACCCAGTTAAGAAAGACAGAGAACTGCAGGCAACCAGAGCCTCCATTCTCATTGTGTTTGTGAGTTTTAAATTAAAAATAGGTTTGACTGCTGCTAATGGGCATGGGGTTTCTTTTGGGGGTGATGAAAATGTTCTAAAATTTAGACAGTGGTGATGGTTGCCAACTCTGTGAATATACTAAAACACACTGAACTGCAAACTTTAAAAAGGTGAATTTTACAATACATAGCTCTATAAAGCTGTTACAAATAAAATAGGTCAGATTATCTACTTAGCTTTCCATTCTTCTGTACCTCTCTAGTTTTAATTGAAATATAAATTATAATTTAATTATAAATTTAAATTATAAAGTTAAATTATAAAATACAAATTTATTTAAACTATAAAGTGCTTTAACATACCATATAGCATTTTGAACCAAGGTTAAATACAAACTCTACTCCTGGAAATATATATTCCTTCTCATTCTCTCTCTCTCCTCTTCATCAAGAACTATTGTACTCATTGAAACTCAATTCATCTTTTCAGATGTACCCCACAATGCTTTTCCTGGTCTCCACCAGCAAGCCTGCTCTCTCTAATCACTACTCAAATCTGGGCTTTGTCCCTCCTGTCTGTTCCACATGGGACCAGGCTCTAGAGTGCAGAGATGAGGGGGTAAAGGAGGATATTAGGACCACTCTTGGAGGCTCTTCCACCCAGAGGTCTCTCCCATTCACCTTTTCCAGGATAGTTCCCCAATCTCCGACTCGGACAAGGGCTGATGCCCACAAGACTTTCTGCCTACGGGATCCTCTTATTTCCCAGGCTTCTGAAGAGCTGCCACAAAAGAAATTTCCTCATACACCAATTCCACTTACATTCCTCTAATTAAAAACCCATCTGAGTGATAAGAGGCCACTTTGGACCAGCTGCTTTATATCTCACTAGCATCTCCTGCCACTTCCCAGCCTGCCCACTTGTGGCCTATGCAAGGGCTCTCGCTGGCAGGTGGAATCCTCTCTCCAGGCTGCTCCTTCCTTGTCCCTCACCCCTTCCCAAGGTCAGATTTGAATGGCTCTTCTCCTTGGAGGAAGTTTCCCCCTGAGGACTCTTTTTCCACACCAGCAGATCTTTCTTTGTTCACCTAACGGCCCATTATTTGCCTTTGCCGGTAACATCTACCTGGCATGGCTCCTCTGCTTTTATGTCTCACTGCACAGTATGATACACTGTACCCAGTAGGTGCTCAATGACTGTTGGCTGACTTGACTTTTCTTCTTTAAGAAGAACCTCCTGACTGCTTCAGAGCTCTCCTCCGGACTATGAGAACAGTTGTTCTGTTTTTGATATTGAAGTGTTAACGAATTGATTCTTTATTGTTCAATTTGCTAGGCACTGTGGGGTCTCTTCTCTTTTTTTTTTTTCAACCTGGTCTTTAGAACAGGAAAACCAGCAGCCAGTGGTGACCTGGTAGTGGAATTCATTTTGACTGCTTAGCCCCCATCTACTGGTTCCCTAACATTTTCATGTAAAGCAGAGCCATCAGATGGTTACCCCAGAAGCAGCCATTTGTACAATGTGACCCTGTGGACACAGATGGGAGGCCCAGGGGTGGACAACTAACCAGGACAGGTCAATTGGAGCCCCTTCTTTCAAACTGCACCTTGTATCTTCTGATTCTAAGTTTGAGGCTTGAAATAATCTATCCTGTCCAATTTTAAAATACTATTCCTTCCCATAGTCTATTTTCAACTGTATAGCATTAATTATTGTATGTTTAAAGTTCTTAGTACTGTACAGTGTAAAATCTCAAGTGTATAAACTGAATGAAATATGCTTGTTGTAGCCTCAGGGAGGGCAGTGGGACTGTACAACTTTCTTTTTAAAATATAATTTAGGCAAATAAAAGCATTAAGTTATACTAGTGCAATGGAAGATTTATTATCTAAACTTGGAAAAGTCAGGAAATTCCAGAGTTGGATTCCAGGAGAGAGATTCCTAGAAAAGAAAGCAGAAAAGACCTAATGCACATCAGTGCTTGGTGCATATGCTGCCTGGTACCATAACCCTGGGGATTAAGTTTGGGGATCATGTTGCACAGACTAGCCCTGTACCTTGCCCAAGGAGACCAATATTTAATGGATGATTGTTGAGTGGCTTTCAAAGGAGTAAAATAATTTAACATTAAAAAAAAGCATTTATCCTAAGGTAACTGACCAATAAAACTATATTATCCCTGTTACAAAAGGAGAAATTGAGGAATAGAAAAACAAAGTAACTGACTCATGTCTCCCAACATGTCCAGAGTAGACTACTTCTGAATTCAAGATTTACTTACTCCAGAGACTGGACTCCGATTTTGAAGTTACAATATTCATGGACTGCTGACTTGTTTCATGAGATGAACAACTTGTGAGCAGAATTGAGGGCATTGAAAAATGCCTCCAGAACAAAATTCCATAGAAATCTCACACATAATAATTGTAAGACAAGGGAGGATCTTTACGCATTGGCATTTAGGCCAGGCTTAGTTTGATTATCTACTCTGGACTCCAAGTCCTGGAGATCCAGCCCAGAGGAAGAGGATTCCTTTATCCGTTTTCTGTTCTTCTTTTTATTAAAGTATTATTGATATACACTCTTATGAAGGTTTCACATGAAAAAACAATGTGGTTACTACATTTACCCATATTATCAAGTCCCCACCCATACCCCAATACAGTCACTGTCCTTGGGTGTAGTAAGATGCCACAGATTCACTATTTGCCTTCTCTGTGATACACTGTTTTCCCCGTGATCCCCCACACCATGTGTACTAAACATACTACCCCTCAATCTCCTTCTCCCACCCTACCCACCCGCCCTCCCACACCCCTCCCCTTTGGTATCCACTAGTTCCTTCTCGGAGTCTCTGAGTCTGCTGCTATTTTGTTTCTTCGGTTTTGCTTCGTTGTTATACTCCACAAATGAGGGAAATCATTTGGCACTTGTCTTTCTCTGCCTGGCTTATTTCTCTAGCATAACATCTTTCAGCTCCATCCATGTTGTTGCAAATGGTAGGATTTCTTTCTTTCTTATGGCTGAATAGTATACCATTGTGTATATGTACCACCTATTCTTTATCCATTCATCTATTGATGGACACTTAGGGTGCTTCCATATCTTGGCTATTGTAAAAAGTGCTGTAATAAACATAGGGGTGCATATGTCTTTTTGAATCTAAGAAGTTGTATTCTTTGGGTAAATTCCAAGGAGTAGGATTCCTGGGTCAAATGGTATTTCTATTTTTAGTTTTTTGAGGAACCTCCATATTGCTTTCCACAATGGTTGAACTAGCTTACGTTCCCACCAGCAGTGTAGGAGGGTTCCCCTTTCTCTGCATCCTCGCCAGCATTTGTTGTTCTTAGTCTTTTGGATGCTGGCCATCCTTACTGGTGTGAGGTGATATCTCATTGTGGTTTTAATTTGCATTTCCCTGATGATTAGTGATGTGGAGCATCTTTTCATGTGTCTGTTGGCCATCTGAATTTCTTCTTTGGAGAACTGCCTCTTCATATCCTATGCCCATTTTTTAATCGTGTTATCTGCTTTTTGGGTATTGAGGCGTGGAAGTTCTTCATATATTTTGGATGTTAACCCCTTTTCGGATATGTCATTTACAAATACATTCTCCCATACTGTAGGATGCCTTTTTGTTCTGTTGATGGTGTCCTTTGCTGTACAGAAACTTTTTAGTTTGATGTAGTCCCATGAGTTCAGTTTTGCTTTTGTTTCCCTTGCTCGAGGATATGCGTTCAGGAAAAAGTTGCTCATGCTTATATTCAGGAGATTTTTGCCTATGTAGTCTTCTAAGAGTTTTATGGCTTCATGACTTACATTCAGGTCATTGATCCATTTCAAGTTTATTTTTGTGTATGGGGTTAAACAATAATCCAGTTTCATTCTCTTGCATGTAGCTGTCCAGTTTTGCCAACACTAGCTGTTGAAGAGGCTGTCATTTCCCCATTGTATGTCCATGGCTCCTTTATCATATATTAATTGACCATATATGTGTGGGTTTATACCAGGGCTCTCTAGTCTGTTCCATTGGTCTATGGGTCTGTTCATGTGCCAGTACCAAATTGTCTTGAGTACTGTGGCTTTGTAGTAGAGCTTGAAGTCTGGGAGCATAATCCCCCCAGCTTTATTCTTCCTTCTCAGGATTGCTTTGGCTATTCGGGGTCTTTTTTGGTTCCATATGAATTTTAGAACGATTTTCTCTAGTTCGTTGGAAGAAAGCTGTTGGTATTTTGAAAGGAATTGCATTGAATCTGTAGATTGCTTTAGGCAGGATGGCCATTTTGACAATATTAATTCTTCCTATCCATGAACACGGGATGTGTTTCCATTTATTGGTATCTTCTTTAATTTCTCTCATGAGTGTCTTGTAGTTTTCAGAGTATAGGTCTTTCACTTCCTTGGTTAGGTTTATTCCTGGGTATTTTATTCTTTTTGATGCAACTGTGAATGGAATTGTTTTCCTGATTTCTCTCTCTGCTAGTTCATTGTTAGTGTATAGGAATGTCACAGATTTCTGCATATTAATTTTGTATCCTGTAACTTTGCTGAATTCAGATATTAGATCTAGTAGTTTTGGAGTGGATTCTTTAGGGTTTTTTATGTACACTATCATGTCATCTGCGAACAGGGACAGTTTAACTTCTTCCTTGCCAATCTGGATGCCTTTTATTTCTTTGTGTTGTCTGATTGCCATGGCTAGGACCTCCAGTACTATGCTGAATAGAAGTGGGGAGAGTGGGCATCCTTGTTTTGTTCCCCATCTTAAAGGAAAAGCTTTCAGTTTCTCACTGTTAAGTATAATGTTGGCTGTGGGTTTGTCATATATGGCCTTTATTATGTTGAGGTACTTGCCCTCTATACCCATTTTGTTGAGAGTTTTTATCATGAATGGATGTTGAATTTTGTCAAATGCTTTTTCAGCATCTATGGAGATGATCATGTGGTTTTTGATCTTCTTTTTGTTGAAGTGGTGGATGATGTTGATGGATTTTCGAATGTTGTACCATCCTTGCATCCCTGGAATAAATCCTACTTGATCACAATGGATGATCTTTTTGATGTATTTTTGAATTCAGCTTGCTAATATTTTGTTGAGTATTTTTGCATCTATGTTCATCAGGGATATTGGTCTGTAATTTCCTTTTTTTGTGGTGTCTTTGCCTGGTTTTGGTATTAGAGTGATGCTGGCCTCATAGAATGAGTTTGGAAATATTTCCTCTTCTTCTACTCTTTGGAAAATTTTAAGGAGGATGGGTATTATGTCTTCACTAAATGTTTGATAAAATTCAGCGGTGAAGCCATCTGCTCCAGGCGTTTTGTTCTTAGGTAGGTTTTTGATTGCCAGTTCAATTTCTTTGCTGGTAATTGGTCTGTTCAGATTTTCTGTTTCTTTCTGGGTCAGCCTTTGAAGGTTGTATTTTTCCACAAAGCTTTCCATTTCTTCTAGGTTATCCAGTTTGTTAGCATATAATTTTTCATAGTATTCTCTAATAATTCTTTGTATTTCTGTGGTGTCTGTCCTAATTTTTCCTTTCTCATTTCTGATTCTCTTTATGTGAGTAGACACTCTTTTTTTCTTGATAAGTCTGGCTAGGGGTTTATCTATTTTGTTTATTTTCTTGAAGAACCAGCTCCTGCTTTCATTGATTCTTTCTATTGTTTTATTCTTCTCCATTTTATTTATTTCTGCTCTAATCTTTATTATATCCCTCCTTCTACTGACTTTGGGCCTCATTTGTTCTTCCTTTTCTAGTTTCATTAATTGTGAGTTTAGACTGCTCATATGGGATTGTTCTTCTTTCCTGAGGTGGGCTTGTATTGCAATATACTTTCCTCTTAACACATCCTTTGCTGCATCCCACAGATTTTGCAGTGTTGAATTATTGTTGTCATTTGTCTCCATATATTGCTTGATCTGTTTTTATTTGGTCATCTGTTGGTTATTTAGAAACATATTGTGAAGCTTCCATGTGTTTTCCATGTGTTTGTGGGATTTTTCATTTTCTTTGTGTAATTTATTTCTAGTTTCACACCTTTGTGGTCTGAGAAACTGGTTGGTACAATTTCAATCTTTTTGAATTTACCGAGGCTCTTTTTGAGGCCTAGTATATGATCTATTCTTGAAAATGTTCCATGTGCACTTGAGAAGAATGTGTATTCTGCTGCTTTTGGGTGTAGAGTTCTGTAGATGTCTGTTAGGTCTATCAGTTCTATTGTATTGTTCGGTGCCTCTGTCTCCTTACTTATTTTCTGTCTGGTTGATCTGCCCTTCAGTGTGAGTGCAGTGTTGAAGTCTCCTAAAATGAATGCATTGCATTCTATTTCTCCATTTAATTCTGTTAGTATTTGTTTCACATATGTAGGTGCTCCTGTGCTGGGTGCATAGATATTTATAATGGTTATATCTTCTTGTTGGGTTGACCCTTTTATCATTATGTAATGTCCTGCTTTGTCTCTTGTGACTTTCTTTGTTTTGAAGTCTATTTTGTCTGATACAAGTACTGTAACTCCTGCTTTTTTCTCCCTATTAGTTGCATGAAATACCTTTTCCATCCCTTCTCTTTTAGTCTGTGTATGTCTTTGGGTTTAAGGTGAGTCTCTTGTAGGCAGCATATAGATGGGTCTTGCTTTTTATCCATTCAGTGACTCTATGTCTTTTGATTGGTGCATTCTGTCCATCTATATTTAAGGTGCTTATCGATAGGTATATGTACTTATTAGTATTGCAGGCTTTAGATTCGTGGTTACCAAAGGTTCAAGGTTAACTTCCTTACTATCTAAGAGTCTAACTTAACTCACTTAATATGCTATTGCAAACACAATCTAAAGGTTGTTTGTTTTGTTTTTTCCTCCTCCTTTTTCTTCCTCCTCCATTCTTTATATATTAGGTATCATATTCTGCACTCTTTGTCTATCCTTTGATTGACTTTGGAGATATTTAATTTTTGCATTTGCTTAGTAATTAGCTGTTCTACTTTCTTTACTGTGGTTTTCTTACCTCTGGTGACAGCTACTAAACCTTAGGAACACTTCCATCTGTAGCAGTCCCTCAAAATACACTGTAAAGATGGTTTGTGGGAGGTAAATTCTCTCAACTTTTGCTTATCTGGGAATTGTTTAATCCCTCCTTCAAATTTAAATGATAATCTTGCCAGATAAAGTATTCTTGGTTCAAGGCCCTTGTGCTTCATTGCATTAAATACATCATGCCACTCCCTCTGACCTGTAAGGTTTCTGCTGAGAAGTCTGATGATAACCTGATGGGCTTTCCTTTGTATGTGATCTTATTTATCTCTCTGGCTGCTTTTAATAGTCTGTCCTTATCCTTGATTTTTGCCATTTTAATTACTATATGTCTTGGGGTTGTCTTCCTTGGGTCCCTTGTGTTGGGAGATCTGTGCATCTTCATGGCCTGAGAGACTATCTCCTTCCCCACATTGGGGGAGTTTTCATCAATTACCTCCTCAAAGACACTTTCTATCCCTTTTTCTCTCTCTTCTTCTTCTGGTAACCCTATAATGTGAATATTGTTCTGTTTGGATTGGTCACACAGTTCTCTCAATATTCTTTCATTCCTAGAGATCCTTTTTTCTCTCTGTGCCTCCACTTCTTTGTATTCCTCTTCTCTAATTTCTATTTCATTTAATGTCTCCTCCACCATATCCAATCTGCTTTTAATACCGTCCATTGTGCTCTTCAATGATTGGATCTCCGACTGGAGTTCATTCCTGAGTTCTTGAATATCTTTCCATACCTCCATGAGCATGTTAATGATATTCATTTTGAACTCCTTTTCAGGAAGAGTCATGAGGTCGATGTCATTTAAATCTTTCTCGGGAGTGGTATTAATAATTTTACTCTGAACCAGATTCCTTTGGTGTTTCATATTTGTGTATGGCACCCTCCAGTGCCCAGAAGCTCTTCTCCCTGGAGCTGCTCAGCCCCTGAAGCAATGTCAGGGGTTGCAGGGGAGTGGTATTGGAGCCTGGGGGGAGGAAAGAGCTGTTTCCTGCTACCCAGCTGTTGCTATGCCTGTCTCCACTGCCTGAACCAGTTGGTCGAGCACACAGGTATAAGCCTCTATGCTTTGCATTTGTAGTTGCTGTAGACAGATCTTCCCTCTGGCTGGGCTAACGCCAGGGTAGGGTTTGCTGGTTTGCAAGCCAGGTGGGGCTGGCTGGAAGAAAGGCGCAGTAGGCTGTGTATCACAGAGGGGGTCCTTGGAGCTGCGTAGCCAGCCAGGGAGCTGGAGCGCCTGAAGATAGTCTAAGGAGGAAGATTTCTTTTTCCTCCTTAAATATGAGAGTCTATATGGCAAAGCTCCCAACCTGCTGGGCAGAGTGCACCCAGACAATTTTGTCTACCTGTCCTCTCTCCTGATCAGTAAGCTCTGTGCAATCCTTGTCCCTTTAGCAGCCTTCTTGCTAAGGGCTTCCTTGTTAAGTTTCTCAGGCTACCCACCTTTCTTTTGTCCCAGGGCAGCCTGATACAGATCCCTGCTTTCCACAAGCGGCTGGAATCTCAGTCTCTCCAGGAATTCTGCCTATTTTAGCTTTCCAACCCTATAATCACAAGAGTGTCATGCAAGCACCATGAATTGCAGGTTTGTGCTCCCAAAGCAGATCTCTGGAGTTAGGTATTCAGCAGTCCCAGGCCTCCACTCCCTCCCTGCTCAGTTTCTCTTCCTCCCACCAGTGAGTTGGGGTGGGGGAAGGACTTGGGTCCCACAGGGCCACAGCTTTGGTATGTTACCCTGTTCTGTGAGGTCTGCTCTTTTCTCCAGGTTTATGCAGTCTGGCGCAGTCCTCTTTCCTGTTGCTCTTTCAGGATTAGTTGTCTTAATTATATTTTTGTATTATATGCGGTTTTAGGAGGAAGCCTGTGTCTCACCTCTCATGCCACGATCTTTAATCCCCTCTATCCGTTTTCTGTTCTTATCTGGCCTTATTTTAATTTCAAACAGCTTTCCAAATACAGGGTCTCCCTTCCATTGAGATGAGAGGCTATAGTTGATGAGTTATTTTCTGTCTGGAGGTAGCATCTGTGTGTTCCAGAGTTCAGTTTCATTTGTTTCCATTAACATGTCACCATATCTTATTGTGCATCTTTCTGCTTTGGCCACTGCTCTAATTTTCTCCCCTCCTTCCTACTCTGATTCTTACATGCTCCTGTGCACTAAGGATGACTGGGGCTGGGTTTCTTCCTTCTGAGGGTACTTTGTTAACTCCTGTACCTGTCATTTGCACCCTGCCAACTGCATCCCCCTATCTCTTCACTTTTCTGCTTTCTTGAGAGTGAATTCACCTTCCATGCCTATTGCAATCCAAAAGCGACCTTTATGCTGATTCAGCAGATTTTAATTTCCTAACATTTTCCTTTAGACTCTTCCTAACATTCTCTTTTTAAAACGAAAGTCCCCTTCTTGGAGTTAATGAGACACTCCTCCTATTCACACCCCTGACAGGGAGCTGATACCTCAGGGGGTACACGGCCATGCTCAGGCAAGACTTGCACAAATGAAGTAAAGCAGAGGGTTCCAGGAATGCACTTCTCCTGACATGCACTAGGAGCCAACTGTGGGCTAAGCACCCTGCCAGTGAATAACAGATTGAGTAAGACCTCTGCCCTCCAAGATCCCTCAAGTTCTTAGCATTATGTCCAAGGCTAAAATACATAGAGGACAGCATGAGGGAGTGGAAAGGGCACTAGCTTTGGGGCAACAGATCTGCATGACCTCGGGCCAGCTTCTCTTTAGAGAGCCCACTCTAGGAAGTGTGTGGTTCATCGCCCACACCCACAGGATGAAAAGGAGGACATTGAGTTTGTTGCCCTCATTCTAGAATCACAGTGAAATGTGGTGAGAGTGACTTCCCTGCTTGACTCCTGCTTTCAGGATGGATGCTATAAACCACCAGGAACTCTACACTGCTCAGCCCCTGTCTACACTGCTCTTCCCTTACTTTCTTCACAGACATCCTGAGTTACCGAGGTCATGGCTCAAACCTAAAAGGACTAACTGTTGGGAGATCAGGCTTGTCAAAGAACGTGTTACTTGTGTAGAAGAGAAGCTGAGGTTAAAAACTACCAAGAATGGCTTGACTTCCGGGAAGATGGCGGCATGAGCACGACGGCAGAAATCTCCTCCCAACACTATATTTATCTACGAAAATACAGCAAATACATCTATTCCTAAAAGAGAGACCAGAATACACAGGAAAGCGCATAGCGTGCAGCTATAACAGAGAGGAATCGGCACCCCAAGAGGCGGGTAAGATACGGAGCCGTGACCCGGCGGGACCCGAGCACTCCCCCACCCCAGCGCACCAGTGGGAGGAGAGGATTCAGAGCCGGGAGGGAGTGGAAGTACACCCCGTGAAGTAGCCAGCCCCGGTGATCTGCGCGGGGAGCGCTGACCCACATCGCACGGTGTAGCGGAGACTGGAGAGACAGAGGGGCAGGATCAGAGCGAGGAACGCGCCAGGGTGCTTGCAGCCGGCTCCCAGGAAGGAAAAAAAAAAGCACACGCTTTCTTCAGCAGGAGCCCAGCGGAGGAACCAGATCGCCCCGGCACACTCAGCCCAGCAGGCTGGGAGTCCTGGGGAGTTTAAGACGCCTTAGCTGGCGACTGGGGAACCGTTGCTGCACTTATGCTTCTGAGATCAACAGCCCCCCATTCGTTCCCACCCCAGTCAGAGCGATAAAGGGCCCTGCGGAGCGCCACAGCCACTGCAGCGGAATAGTGAGGCAACAGCGCCACCTACAGCATTCCCACAGAATCTATTCCTGGTGGGCGGGGTTTTTTTGTTTTGTTTTGTTTTTTGTTTTTTGTTTTGTTTTGTTTTTTGTTTTTTCTCTTCTTTCTTTTTTTTCCTTTTTTCTTTCTTTCTTTTTTTTCTTTTCTTTTTTTCTCTTTTTAAAGTCTTAAAGAGCCCAGCTGACATACGTGGCAACTACCAGCGACCACTTCTATAGCCATGAAAAGACAGAGGAATATGGTTCAGACCAAAATCAACCAGGCAACCCCACAGAGGGAGCCTGAAGGGATGGAAATGCACAGACTTCCTGAAAAAGAATTCAGAATAAAAGTCATAACCATGCTGATGGACCTACAGAGAAATGTGCAAGAGCTGAGGGAGGAAGTGAGAGAAGTGAGGAAAGACAATGCAGAAATCAGACAAGTGATCGATGGGCTTAACAGCAGACTGGATGAGATGCAAGAGACTGTTAATGGAATAGAAATGAGAGAACAGGAATACAGAGCAGCTGAGGCAGAGAGAGATAAAAGGATTTCTAGGAATGAAAGAATATTAGGAGAACTGTGTGACCAATCCAAACGGAACAATATTCGCATTATAGGAGTACCAGAGGAAGGAGAGAGAGAAAAAGGGATAGAAAGTGTCTTTGAAGAAATAATTGCTGAAAACTTTCCCTCGCTGGAGAAGGAAATAGTCTTGCAGTCCACGGAAGCCCACAGATGTCCCAACACAAGGGACCCAAGGAAGACAACACCAAGACACATAATAATTAAGATGGCAAAGATCAAAGATAAAGACAGAGTATTAAAGGCAGCTAGAGAGAGAAAAAAGATCACCTACAAAGGAAAATCCATCAGACTATCATCGGACATCTCAACAGAAACTTTACAGGCCAGAAGAGAATGGCATGATATATTTAACGTTATGAAACAGAAGGGCCTCGAACCAAGAATATTGTATCCAGCACGATTATCATTTAAATATGATGGAGGGATTAAACAATTTCCAGACAAACGAAAGTTGAGAGAGTTTGCCGCTCATAAACCACCACTACACGATATCTTAAATGGACTGCTCTAGATGGAAGCACTCCTAAGGCCAAAAGATATCACCAGAGAAAATAAAATCATAGCAAAGAAAGCAGACCATCCAAATACTAACTAAAGGCAAAGAATAAAACACCTAGTATATAAAGAATGGAGGAGGAAGAATAAGAAGGGAGAGAAATAAAGAAACATCAGACAGTGTTTAGAATTACTTAACAAGAAAGTTAAGTTAGACCGTTAGATAGTAAAGAAGCAACCTTTGAACCTTTGGTAACCACAAATCTAAAGCCAGCAATGGCAATAAGTACATATCTATCAATAATCACCTTAAATTTAAATGGACTGAATGCACCAATCAAAAGACACAGAGTAACAGAATGGATAAAAAAGCAAGACCCATCTATATGCTGCTTACAAGAGACTCACCTCAAACCCAAAGATATACACAGACTAAAAGTGAAGGGATGGAAAAAGATATTTCATGCAAACAACAAGGACAAAAAAGCAGGTGTTGCAGTACTTGTATCAGACAAAATAGACTTCAAAACGAAGAAAGTAGCAAGAGATAAAGAAGGACATTACATAATGATAAAGGGGTCAATCGAACAAGAGGATATAACCATTATAAATAAATATGCACCCAGCACAGGAGCGCCAGCTTATGTGAAACAAATACTAACAGAATTAAAGGAGCAAATAGAAAGCAATGCACTCATTTTAGGAGACTTCAACACACCACTCACTCCAAAGGACAGATCAACCAGACAGAAAATAAGTAGACACAGAGGCACTGAACAACACGCTAGAATAGATGGACCTAACAGACATCTACAGAACTCTACACCCAAAAGCAACAGGATACACATTCTTCTCAAGTACACATGGAACATTTTCCAGAATAGACCACATACTAGGCCACAAAAAGAACCTCAGTAATTTGAAAAATACTGAAATCCTACCAACCAACTTCTCAGATCACCAAGGTATAAAACTAGAAATAAATTTTAGAAAGAAATCAAAAAGGCTCACAAATACATGGAGACTTAACAACACTCTCCTAATTAATCAATGGGTTAACAAGCAAATCAAAACAGAAATCAAAGAATATATGGAGTCTAATGACAACAACAACACAAAGCCACAACTTCTGTGGGACGCAGCAAAGGCAGTTCTAAGAGGAAAGTATATTGCAATCCAGGCCTATTTAAAGAAGGAAGAACATTCCCAAATGAATAGTCTAAAGACACAATTAATGAAATTGGAAAAAGAAGAACAAATGAGGCCCAAAGTCACCAGAAGGAGGGACATAATAAAGATTAGAGAAGAAATAAATAAAATTGAGAAGAATAAAACAATAGAAAAAATCAATGAAACCAAGAGCTGTTTCTTTGAAAAAATAAACAAAATAGATAAACCCCTAGCCAGACTCATTAAGAGAAAAAGAGAATCTACACACATAAACAGAATCAGAAATGAGAAAGGAAAAATCACGACGGACCCCCCCAGACATACAAAGAATTATAAGAGAATATTATGAGAATCTATATGCTAACAAGCTGGAAAACATAGAAGAAATGGACAACTTAGAAAAATACAACCTTCCAACACTGACCAAGCAAGAAACAGAAAAACTAAACAGAACAATCACCAGCAACGAAATTGAATCGGTAATCAAAAAACTACCCAAGAACAAAACCCCCAGACCTGATGGATTCACCTCTGTATTCTACCAGACATATAGAGAAGAAATAACACACGTTCTTCTTAAAGTTTTCCAAAAAATAGAAGAGGAAGGAATACTTCCAAACTCATTCTATGAAGCCAGCATCACTCTAATACCAAAACTGGGCAAAGACCTCACCAAAAAAGAAAATTACAGACCAATATCCCTGATGAACGTAGATGCAAAAATACTCAACAAAATATTAGCAAACCGAATTCAAAAATACATCAAGAGGATCATACACCATGATCAAGTGGGATTCATCCCAGGGATGCAAGGATGGTACAACATTCGAAAATCCATCAACATCATCCACCACACCAACAAAAAGAAGAACAAAAACCACATGATCATCTCCATAGATGCTGAAAAAGCATTTGACAAAATTCAGTATCCATTCATGATTAAAACTCTCAACAAAATGGGTATAGACGGTAAGTACCTCAACATCATAAAGGCTATATATGACAAACCCACAGCTAACATCATACTTAACGGCGAGACACTGAAAGCTTTTCATCTAAGATCGGGAACAAGACGGGGATGCCCACTCTCTCCTCTGTTATTCAACATAGTACTGGAGGTCCTAGCCACAGCAATCAGACAAAAGAAAGACATACAAGGCATCCAGACTGGTAAAGAAGAAGTCAAATTGTCACTATTTGCAGATTACATGATACTGTACATAAAAAGCCCTAAAGACTCCACTCCAAAACTACTAGAACTAATATCTGAATTCAGCAAAGTCGCAGGATACAAAATTAACACACAGAAATCTGTTGCTTTCCTATATACTAACGATGAACTAACAGAAAGAGAAATCAGAAAAACAATTCCATTCACAATTGCATCAAAAAGAATAAAATACCTAGGAATAAACCTAACGAAGGAAGTGAACGAACTGTACTCTGAGAATTACAAGACACTCCTAAGAGAAATTAAAGAGGACACTAACAAATGGAAATGCATCCCATGCTCTTGGCTAGGAAGAATCAATATTTTCAAAATGGCTATACTACCTAAAGCAATCTACAGATTCAATGCAATCCCTATCAAACTACCAACAGCTTTCTTCAATGAACTGGAACAAATAATTCTAAAATTCATATGGAACCACAAAGGACCCCGAATAGCCAAAGCAATCCTGAGAAGGAGGAATAAAACAGGGGGAATTACACTCCCTGACTTCAAGCTCTACTACAAAGCCACAGTAATCAAGACAATTTGGTATTGGCACAAAAACAGACCCACAGACCAGTGGAACAGAATAGAAAATCCAAACATTAACCCAAACATATACAGTCAATTAATATTTGATAAAGGAGCCTTGGATACACAATGGGGAGATGACAGCCTCTTCAGCAGCTGGTGTTGGAAAACTGGACAGCTACATGTAAGAGAATGAAACTGGACTACTGTCTAGCCCCATACACAAAGGTAAACTCAAGGTGGATCAAAGACCTGAATGTAAGTCATGAAACCATAAAACTCTTAGAAAAAACCATAGGCAAAAATCTCTTGGACATAAACATGAGCGACTTCTTCACGAACATAACTCCCCGGGCAAGGGAAACAAAAGCAAAAATGAAGAAGTGGGACTATATCAAGCTGAAAAGCTTCTGTACAGCAAAGGACACCATCAGTAGAATAAAAAGACATCCTACAGTATGTGAAAATATATTCATAAATAACGTATCTGATAAAGGGTTGACATCCAAAATATATAAAGAACTCACGCACCCTAACAAACAAAAAGCAAATAATCCAATTAAGAAATGGGCAGAGGACATGAATAGACACTTCTCTAAAGAAGAAATTCAGATGGCCAACAGGCACATGAAAAGATGCTCCACATCGCTAATCATCAGAGGAATGCAGATTAAAACCGCAATGAGATATCACCTCACACCAGTGAGGATGGCCAACATCCAAAACACAAACAACAACAAATGTTGGAGAGGATGTGGATAAAAGGGAACCCTCCTACACTGCTGGTGGGACTGCAAATTAGTTCAACCATTGTGGAAAGCAGTATGGAGGTTCCTCAAAAAACTCAAAATAGAAATACCATTTGACCCAGGAATTCCACTCCTAGGAATTTACCCTAAGAATGTAGCAGCCCAATTTGAAAAAGACAGATGCACCCCTATGTTTATTGCAGCACTATTTACAATAGCCAAGAAATGGAAGCAACCTAAGTGTCCATCAGTAGATGAATGGATAAAGAAGATGTGGTACATATACACAATGGAATATTATTCAGCCATAAGAAGAAAACAAATCCTACCATTTGCAACAACATGGATGGAGCTAGAGGGTATTATGCTCAGTGAAATAAGCCAAGCCGAAAAAGACAAGTACCAAATGATTTCACTCATATGTGGTGTATAAGAACAAAGAAAAAAATACTGAAGGAACAAAACAGCAGCAGACTCACAGAACCCAAGAATGGACTAATAGTTACCAAAGGGAAAGGGACTGGGGAAAATCGGTGGGAAGGGAGGGATAAGAGAGAAAAAGGGGCATTACGATTTGCAGACGTAATGTTGGGGGGGCATGGGGAGGGCTGTACAACTCAGAGAAGACTGGTAGTGATTCTATAGCATCTCACTACGCTGATGGACAGTGACTGTAATGGGGTTGGTGGGGGGGACCTGATGGAGGGGTAGTTTAATAACCATAATTTTGCACATGTAACTGTAGATTAATGATACCAAAATAAATATTTGAAAAAAAACTACCAAGACTGTTAGGCAGTCCTTGGAGACACCCTCTAATTTAGTCTTGATGAAGCATACTTAATGAGATTATTACCATATTTCTTTCTGCAGGTTTATTGAGATATAGTTCATATACCATACAATTCATTGATTAATGCATACAATTCCATGGCTTTCAGTATATTCACCGAGTTGTGCATCAATTTTAGAATATTCATGCCCTAAAAAGAAACCCTGTGCTCTTCAGCCATCATTCCACGGCACTGCTCTGCTCCCCACCTGCAGCCCATGAAACCACTAAACTACTTTCTGTCTCTATAGACTTGCCTATGCTGTGCATTTCATATAAATGGAATCATATAATATGTGGTTCGTTGTGACTTCTTGCATTTAGCAGTACTATATTTCTTTGAGACAGTGCTATCTTCAGTGTTTGTCAAAAGGGGAATTGGTAAATAAAGGTGAGTACAGCCACACTGTGGATAACTGCAGCACTTTATTAAAAAAATTAGGTAGATTTACATATATTAATAATGGCCTCCAATATATGCATGCAAATATGAAACCTGAAAGAATACACATCAAGATGATAAAAGTGGAGACCTACAGAGAGGGGGAGAGAGGAATAAGACTGCGAACATAACAAGGAGTCTTTTTATTTGGAATATATTAATTTTTTTCAAGGTTTGTTTATTCATGCATTTATTACTTTAAAATTAAAAATTATTTAACATTAGACTTCTGGTTTCCAGATCCACATGTAAGACATGTGGAAGTAGATACTCTACCCTAATAAGTAAAAAGCTGAACAGACTGAAAAATTAACAACTCTTCTTGGATCCATAAGAGAGGGGAGGACACAGTGCAACCACTGCCCTCAAGGCTGGAAAGTCAGGAGAATACAGGTCAGCACCGTAAGAGGAGGAGAGATGTGGGAGCAGAAACTGTGGTGGGAACCAGTGCCTTGGGAAGGAAACCTGAACTATAATTGACTCTGAGACTTAAAAACTGCAGAGGGATGCAGCCACAGAGGGGACCCCCAATATTGTGAGATTTACCTTCAGGAGCTCTGTCAGGTTCCCACAGTAAATACCAGAGAAAAAGTCCCTTGAGCTTCTGGCGGGGGTGGAGTACCATTTTAAGATGTACCAGAACACTGTTCTTCTTAACAAGACCTGCCTTCAGGGAAACCAGTTAAGCAGAGTCTAACCTGCCAGGGTTTGCTTTATCAGAGCCTCACGGACCTGGGGAAGGAGAATACCCATCTCCAGCCCACTCCTGCCAGCCCGGCCCACCTAAGGGGGAAGGAAAAACTTGAGAAACATTTGTGAAGTTCACAGTCCAGAGGCAGAGGCTCACTAAAAAACTGAGACCCAACCATAAGACTACAGGACCCTTCCTCTCCCCCAACCTCACCACCCCATTACTAAAAGCCTTTTACCCCATATATCATGTCAAGCTACCAAGAAAAATTACAAGGTGAACCAAAGTCAAAAATAACACCATTTGAAGAGTCAGAGCAAGCATCAGAATGAGACATGGTAGGAATGTTGGAATTATCAGGCCGGGAACTTAAAACAACTATGATTAATATACTAAGGGCTCTAAAGGATAAAGCAGCATGCAAGAATAGACAGGCAGAGTGATGGAAATCCTAAGAAAGAACCTAAAAGAAATGCTAAACAATGTAATGAAAATGAAGAATGACTGCTAGACTTATTAGTAGACTGGATATGGCTGAGGAAAAATATCTCTGAGCTAGAGGATTTATCAAGCTAGAATCCTTGAAAACTGGAAAGCAAAGAGGACAAAGACTAAAAAAGAGAAAATTAGCAATGAGTGAGAGAGAGAAGCAGGAACTTCCCGTGCAAAGCCCAAGAAGGAAGCTGGACAGGAAGTCCTAGGTGCCCCGACCCTCCTGGAGAACATGGAACCATGTGGGTATCACAGACCCACCCAACTGACCCAACATGAAAACCCGTTGGACAGGAGTCGGCCCTGAGCACAGCTCAGAGGGGGTGACCTCCTTCGTGCCCTGGAGTCAGAAACAAGGTCTACTTCAGCCACAGGACAATCCTGAGTTGTCCTCAGTTTCCTACTAATTAAAGGGAAGTGGGTGACTGGGGACTTTGGGCACTGAGAGACTGTCAAGATCTGAGAAACAAAAGGGAGGCAGGAACTACATTACCCAGGATGGTTGCACAAGGATTGGGATCCAGTCTCTAGAACCTTGGAAACTACCTCAACCTCAGCAGTGTCCATAGAGATTAGAGGAGAAGTTCTTAAAACAAAAGAGAAAAGGGGAACTTCTTTCTTTTCCTCTTTTTCATTTCTTTCCTTCTTCCCTCCTCTCTCCCTCCTTCCCTTTCTTCCTTCCTTCTTTTTAAATATTTTCTGGAATAGCAGGGAAGAGAGAAGCTGGGGAGGCTAATTTTGTAGCCAGTCACTATAGGGGAGGTTCCTTTAGAAAACAGGCCGAGCAACCTTGAACAGGAAAAATATCAGACTAGATCCTGGGCTTACACAGCTAATTATGGATCATGAGAATAATTTAGGTTCATTTTCAAGAGACACTGATGCTGCTTAAGACGTGAGAACAACCGAATTTATTTACAAAGTGATGTAAGAAGGGATGTCTGTTGTCTACCTACCTGGGGTAGGATACAAAGCACCACATAGCCATGGTGGTCCGTGGAGGATCTTAGGTGGAAGAGAGCAGAGTTGGAGCATCAAAAAATATAGAGGTAAGATAGAATTCATCTTTCTAACGGATGCCCAAATAGGTAAAGTCACTTGCCTGAAGCCCCGTGGTGAATTTCTGGTAGCAACAATTATAAAAATGACAAAACAGTTAATTGATGATGAAATAGTTAATATTTATTGAGTGCTTACTATGTGCCAAGCACTATGCAAAGCATTTCATATTCATTATTTCAATTAGTCCTCATAACAGCCTTATGATGTAGATGTTATGATTATCCCCATCTTACAGATAAAGAAATAGGAGCTCAGAGAGATTAAGTAATTTGCTGACTGTCATATAGCTAGGAAGAGGCTAGAACTACATACACCTCATGTCTTCTGATTCTAGTCTATTACTGGTATGTCAACCATGCCAGTGCTTGACTTTCTTGCCCTGTGCTGCCTACAACCACCAAAATCTTAAATTCCATTTAGCTTCTAAATTGGAGACAGGCTACTCAATATTTTCTTGTCATTTGTTAATTGTATATTTGAGCTAGATTCATTTAATAAAGGAAAGAGTTTATTTTAGTCAATAATTATCTGCTAGACTTTTGCTCATCCAGTGTGAACCTCCAGTTAGTTTTCATATCTTGACATTTATAATCTAGGTGTTTTTGTCACTGCTTAACTAAAAATTGAAATTGACTTCTGAGTTTATAGGTGGTCTGAAACCCTCGCTTCACCTTTTACTGGAGGAAATATATGTAAAGGTAAAAAGTGAGTTTAATTTAATAATTTGAATATTATATACTATATTAATTTGAAATGATTTGAATATTATATACTATGCTACAAAGTGATCAACATAGGTTATCACAGATAAAATCTAAAGTAGGTTAAAATAATCAAAGGTGTCACAGAAGAGCACAAATCACCAACATAACAATAAAAATTCTGTCACATGAGAAGGCAGATTACATTTACCAGAGGAAATAGTGTAGGCTTGGGGGAGGGGAGAGAGCCGAGTCTTTGAAGACCACTCATCCACAGAATGAAGTCAACAACTGAAGACCACAGAGACATAAAAAGCAGCTCAATTTGGTTTAATATTTTTTTGTGAGAAACAGAAAATGTTTAACTCATCTGCTTTTTCAATTATGAACAGGAAACATAAAACTATAGTCAATAAATACAGCAAAAATTGTAATAAGAACTACTCCAGGCCCATGTAACAGCCAGTGAAAGAGGAAAAGGAGAAGCGGGGGGGGGGGCGGGGGGGTGTGCAGGGGAGAGAGCAGAGGGTACCCGGCAAGACCAGCTCTCCCTCAGAGTGCCCTCCTCCGACCGTCCTCTGTCTTTGTTTCCTTGCTGCCTGAACTTCTCCGCAGTCCCGCTTCCTCCCTTTGCCCCGTGTGCTCCCCAGTCCCTCCTCCTCCCCTAACCCCACTGCTCTGAGAACACTTGGGGAGGATTGCCAATGACCTCTTCTCTAATGATAACCCTGCTTATCCCTGGCCTTTGTCTGGAACTTTGAATTGCTAATCAGCCTTTCCTTCTTTATTCTTTGTTTTTAATTACCAATGAAATGTATATTCACATGGTTAAAAAGGACCAAAAGGCTTATAGTGAAGAGTGCTGCGTCTCCCACCAAATATACTACTATTTCTTAATTCTTTGTTTGAGGAATTATCCCTGATTTTCTGGTATAAAAGATGAGGATTTAGCTCTTTAAAACCCAAGGCTCTATTCCTTCCTTCCTTCTCCCAATAGGATTAAATTCTTACTTCTACTGTTTATCTCTAGAGTTTCAAACAACATATTTAAACATATAATTTTTTGCTAGCAACCGCGCACAGTTATCTACTGCTACTCCACAGGGAAAGGAGACGAGCTACTTCTCTTTATTATTTCACTGTCTTCATCAACACAGCTTTTTCTATTCCAGGAAGCTCTCACCCAGGAAGATGCAACCTGAAAATAAGTTCCTTGTTTGTTTCAGGAACATTGAAATAAGCTTCTGATGCTCAAGTTTTCAAGAGAGAGTATTAAATGATTGTTTACTCTCTGAGACTCTTGAAACCCTCACCTCAAAACCCTTGCTTTGCTAGGTTCAACAATCCTAAACCATTATGTCATGATACTTCCCCAGTCCTTAACAAGCCCGCACATGGAAAGACTATGCTTTTATATGTCCTCTGTTTTTTCCTAAAATCTCTAACATTCTGCCAGTTTCATCGAATTGCCATTGTCTCCCCAGAAACCTTTCTCCAGGAGTCCTCCATCTTCCTGTTCCAGTATGGACCACCTGCTCTGTGGATTTGCCACCCAGCTGTACTTTTTGGACTTCTGAAAATTTCTGTACATTGCCTTCGTATTTGATTAACATAACTATAGTGTAATATCAAAACAAGGCATTTGACACAGGGATAATGTGTGTGTATTCCTCTATGCAATATTCTCCCATGTGTACATTTGTGTAACCACCACAATCAAGATAAAGAAATATTATGCCACAAAGCTCTCCCTCTGGCTACCCCTTCACAGTCACACCCACCCCACAGCCCCCTCCCCATCTCCAGTCCCGGGCAACATGAATTTTTTCTCTATCTTTATAATTTTGTTGTTTCAAGAATGTTATATAAATGGGATCATATATTATTTGGCCTTTTGACATCTGCCTTTTTCACCTAGCACACTGCCCTTGAAATCCACTCAAATTGTTGTGTGTGTCGATTGTTCACTTCTTTTTATTGCTGAGTAGTATTCCTTGGCTCGGATGCACCATAGTTTAACCATATACCTACTGAGAGACATTTTGGTTGTTAACAGGTTGTTAACTATTACTAATAAAGCTGCTATGAACAACAGTGTATGTTTTTACATGGATATAAGTTTTCATTTCTCTAGGATAAAAGCCAAGAATATGATTGCTGGGTTGTATGGTAAGTGTATATTTAGTTTTTAAGAAACTGTCAAACTTTTCTCCAGAGTGTCTGTATCATTTCACAGCAATGTGTGAGAGATCCAATTTCTGGCATCCTCATCAGCAGTATAAAGCATGTTTAACTGTAAAGGGTAGACAAATCTGAGGCAGGTTGTTGTTATTACCAGAACTACAGAAATGCCGATTTTTCTCTCTCTTCTAAGCTCCTGAAACTTCTATGTACTGGGCCATTCTCCTAGGCTGAACAACAGGAAAAAGAGAATGACAGGGGACTGTGTGGTTATGTTGAAGCCAGGTGGATAATGGGATGGTATGTCGTGCTGAGTAGAGTCAGGAAATGGAGGTAGAGAAGAATGTCCAATTCAAATCCCGGCTGAACGTCTTGACAGGCTGGGTTACCTTAAATTGTTCACATTAGATTCCATTTGCAGCTCTCAGACTCCCAGCCATGAAAAAGCATTATGATCTCAGGAGGGGGTGGAATAGCTAGACTAGTTTTTTGTGTTTTTTCCCTCAGATGTGAACAGAGAAGTCATGAAGAAAAGAATTTAGGTGACAATTTCCATTATAGTATAGTCTACTTAAATTAATATGAAAATCCTAGAAGTAAATATTTGTCACTGTAGATCCACACACTAGGCAACTTTAGCCTACTAGGTCACATGGATTCATAGGTTAATGGTATCAGGTTAATTTAGAAAATAAAATGCTAATAAATTACATGGACTCAAAAGCTGATGACTAGGATCATCTGGAGGCATTTTTACTCATGTACCTGGTGGCTGATGTGGGCTGGGACCTCAGGTGGGCCGTTGGTTGGAGCACTCACACACGGCCTTCCCAGATGGTCTCCCTGTGGAGGCTAGTTTGGGCTTCCTCACAGCAGGGAGGCTGGGATATAAGACTGTCTGAGAGAACAAAGCAGAGTGCCTCCTGTTTTAATGACCTCATCTTAGAAGTCACATAGTGTATCTCCCACTGTTCTCTATTAAGAGAGCCAGTGACAGCGGCATGCCCAGCTTCAGGGAGAGCCAACCCAGAGCCCTCCACTCTATGGTGGCAGTGTCAAGGTCACAGGGTAAGAAGAACATGTGGGATGATAGATATTGTTGTGGTAGTTTGGAAAACAATAAGGTACAAGCATACTTCCAGGTTTTTGTTGAGTGTATTTTTCATTGATTTGAGTCCATGTAGGAGCAACTTTACTTTTGAGAAGCAGCAGTAGCTTTTCTCCTCTCACCCATCTGATTTTGCTGTGGTTGAGAACTTCAGGAGCTGGGGAAGGTGGCCTGACGGCACTTCTTCCAGTGAGGCTGAGCAGGCCCCTGGAACAGTTTTCTGAGGAAAGGAATGTCAGGGGAGAGGGGCCTGTTGGCTTCCCTAATCCTGCTCTCAATGGAATCAACCAGGGTAAGCATGTTTTGTATACCAAATTGTGGACTATTGGAATTAATGGGATAAAATTATAAAACACTACATGTCTCAAACTCACTCTTGTGTAGAGCTGAGCAGAAAGAAAAGGAGATTTTAGGGTAACAATTAAAATTTGTGAAGATCCCATTTAAGTGAGGTTGACAACCTGTTCTACAGAAGCAACTCATGATATGTAAGCTGCCAATAATCCTGGAATTTCCCATTAATTGAATGTTGTACATATGAGGTACTCAGTAAATATTGAGAATGAATGAGGTTTTAAATTACTTCAATTTAAAATTGAAGAATATGAAAATAAAAAGTAAACCAAGTTTTAAACTCTGTTGAATGTCTTCCCTCTGCTCCACCAGTACTTCCAACACTGCACACATACATCACCAACTGGAGAATCCCTGAAGCCCTTCAAACTCAGTGTGATGTCACCTCCTATATGGAGTTTCTTTCAGCCCATATACAGCTAATTACCCCTTCCTTGATGTTCTTGCAGCTGTCTGTAAATTTTAATATTCCAGCAATAACCACACTGAATTATCAGAAGTTGTTTATGTGTCTGTCTTTGCCACC
Source organism: Smutsia gigantea (assembly GCA_032199065.1). Classification (NCBI taxonomy): domain Eukaryota; kingdom Metazoa; phylum Chordata; class Mammalia; order Pholidota; family Manidae; genus Smutsia; species Smutsia gigantea. Next base: position 27,420 of record JAVSCE010022207.1, read on the forward strand.
AGACTGAGAAATCTTTGAGGGCAGAAATGATAACTTATTTGTCTTTGTAATCTACTACTTAGGATAGTGCCTGAAATATAAGAGGAATTGAATAAATGAAGAATGAAAAAAAAAAAGGAAGGGGGAAGGAATGCAGATAGAAAGGAAGGAGAAGGGATGGATATTTTAGTTTTTCACACAAACTTTTTAGATTTCTAATATATGAGTAAATTATAAGAAGTCTCTAGAATTCTTAATGATTCAAGTTATAGGATTAATTGACCTTATTTTCCATATATACATATATTTCTCTTATATTTCATACCACTCTTCCGTTGAAAATGAAACCCACATTGTATGCTACTAGAAGTTGTAGTTTCAAATGCTTTTCTATAGTACTGCTATAATTATTTGCTTATTATTATTATTCCTCTTTTCATGTGTATTTTTTTAATTAAAAGATTTTGAACATTTAAAACGAAAATGGGTGTCGAATGCCCCAAAAGCTCAACATCTGGCTCTAAGTAGTTTGTAAAAGTCAGTCTTTTCTTCTTAATGAACAAAACTAATTTTTACCTGGAGAAATTTATTTTAACTCATTACAACTTAGTATAGGCTTTACGGCCTCCATGAACTTAGACGTCTGATAAAAACTAACCTTCTAATTTGTATACTAGGATTATTTAACAGACATAGCAAATTTGGATTTAATGATACACTTTTTCTACTCTTAGGTTAACATATTTTATTCACAGTAACTATAGTTATTAGAATATATAAGTAATCATTTACCATGGATACAGTTAAATCTAAAGTCTATTTATGGTGGGAACAGCGTGCCCTGGGTATAGGCACCTCACAGGGTGCATCATGTGTAGAGATTTTAAAAACAATGATAAAACCAACTAAAAGTCAGCATGCTCTTCATTATAGGCATGCCCCAACAATTCTAAACACTGCTGGTGATAAAATACTCCCCCCTGAAATACGTCTTTGTTAGTCTAACTTGGAAACAACCATAGTGATTACTGTTGATTTTTAATATGGTATGTGGTAAGCTTCAAATTAGCACATTTTAATAATTTATCTGTTAGTAAATATTGTATTCTACATGGAAGTTAATTCTGAGACCTCCCAGTTATTCACTGGGTCCCCTACTCACATAGAGTTGGCTATATATTTTCCTCTTGAGAGTAAGTATGTAGCAGTGTGAAGTGCTCAGAACTGTGAGCACCCCTCAAGTCAGCATTCACAGTCTCCCACCCCAGCGGCACTGCCTAGTCCTACATTTAAGTCACAGGCTCTAAATAAACAGCAATTGCATGGTGAAAAAACAGAACTAGAGTTATTTCAATTCCGTCGTTTTATGTGACCACTTGGAGATTTTGTGTTTAAAATTTAAACAGTACAACAGAGCACAAGCTGCGAGGTATGCTATTCCTGTTTGACAAATGCAAGCTTTAGTTCATACTAAAATCTTTTACTGACTTTGAGCAATCTCTTGAAATAGAAATATCTTTAAAATAAAAAGGTATTCACCTTTTAAATGGTCAACTGTTTCAATATCAAGAAGGCATCAAGAAAATAATGTTATTACTGATCTGACTACAAATAACTGTCATACTGAGGAGTGGGGATGTTAAAAAATGATCCCCCTGGGGCCAAAGACACTGAGCATGCCCCTGTGTGAGCTGGCCAGCTGCTAGGGCAAGCCCAGGCAGTGCCGGGGCCAGCTGAGGTCATGGTGCCAGCCCACCAGCTCTGCAGGTGTTTCCTCTTTGAGGCCCTGTTCCTTCCCAGTCCAATCCAAGACTCCCTTTTTGAAATTATGTTATCAATAATTGGTTAATGTATTCTTTCATAACATGGCTCGCACTAAAGAGTATTTATATTTTATGGGAAATTTTTAAAAATGCTTTATTGAGATATAATTCACGTATCGTACAAATTCACCCATTTAAACCATACAATCTGATGGCATGTTCACAGAGTTGTGCAACCATTGCCACAACCAATTTTAGAACATTTTCATCACCTCAGAAAGGAAACTCCACAACCGTTAGTAGTCACTCCTCATTTCCTCCACTCACCCTCTCCCTCCTACCTGCCAGCCCCAGGCAACCACTAATCTATTTCCTGTCTCTATATTTTTGCCTATTCTGGACATTTCACATAAACATAATCATACAATACATGGTCTTTTGTGACTGGCTTTTTTCATTAGCATCTTGTTTTCAAGTTTCATCCATGTTGTAGCATGTACAATAATTTGTTCCTTTTATGGCCAAATAATATCCCATTGCATAGACAGATTTTATTTTATTTTTCCATTTATCAGTTGATGGACATTGGGTTGTTCCCACTTTTTAGCTGTTGTGAATAATGTTGCTATGAATATCCATGTACAAGCTTTTCCCACTCCTAATATCTAGGAGTGGAAGTGCTAGGGCATATGGTGACTGTTATGTTGAACATTTTGCAAAACTGTTTTCCAAAGTGGCTGCATCATTTTACATTCCCATCATCAGTGTGTGAGGGTTCCAGTTTCTCCATATCTTAACAGAAGCCTTTGAAAGCAGGGAAGGAAACAGGAGGAACAAGGGAAAGAACACTTGCTGAGGACCAGGCTCTACAAAATTTATTAACTCCTAAACCTGGGCAGTTTTTGCTGTGCTACCCTGAGGACCAAAAACCTTCACTGGAAGGAATCCTCAGTTATGTAAGGGCAGAAACAAGGAATCAAGCTGTTGGGTGGTAAGAACGGAAACTATCTGTACCTGCAGAGCTTACCATCTGGTAGCTTGACTTTACCATTGCACTGTCGTCATCAATATGACTTTACTTCCCCATGAAATTCTTGCCTAGGAATGACCAAAGTTGGAGATAATCTTACATTCCAGGAACTTCCTGGAGGACACACCAACCCTTCAACAGGGAGCACCAAACAACGGTCTATACTCCAAGGGCTCCTTTGAATCCCTGCCCTCAAAATCCTTGCCTGGCTCTATTCACCAATACTATCAAACCTTGACACTTACCCAGTCCTAACCAAGCTCCCACACTGAAAGACCCACCCTAAGCCAGACTTCAAGAATTCCATGAACTTTGCCTCCCCAATCTGAGAGGCTACCAAGACTCTACTTGGCTAGTGTTTTCCTTATCAGCAGAAACAAATTCAGTTTTGTCTCATCACCAGGCTGCTTTGGAGATATTCTGGGAAGCTAGCATTCAATTGCGGGTATTTGTGAAAGGAAGCCAGCAACCCCAGGTATTTATGTAGACAGGTGTCTTGCCTTCCTACCTGAAAGGCCAGACCTGTCTAGGAATGAGTAGTAAAAGGCTCCTATATTACTTTTCAAAAAGTGACACAGAATACTCCGGTAGTAAAATGAGAAAAGCAAAGACAGAACCCAAAATTTAAATTTTCTGTAAGAATATAAATTATCTTGGAGGTTTCCAATCTCTTGGAGGTTTGGCTCAATCACTCAAAAAAATATCCCCTGCAGTTTGGTCTATTGCTACCAGGTGGTGATAGTGTGACAAAACTGTGAGGAGACTGCCTTAAGTCACGTGGTTTGCCATGGATCTTGGGTTAGCTGCTACATGGAAAGTGATCACCATTAAGAAAGGTGCCAAATTATACCACAAGCACCTCTGGGTTTTAAAAGTTGTTCTAAAGTAGTGTCTTTGAAACAACCATCATTTGATGTTTATTTGATGCTGAATGTTTTATATTAAAAAGGTGTATTTTTGGTTAGTGACAGTTTGTGAATGAGGTAGCAGAAACTTCTACCACCTTGGGATAAAGACATACCTCTGCCTTAAGTCTGACTTCTCCCTTTTTGTCCTCAGCCTTAAGGCTAGCTCAGTAACACAGCGTGTAGGGATATTGTTATTTATGGCTTTGGCTGTATTTCTCTATTCACCTCCCCAAGGTGTTTGAATTAAATCATAAGAAGGTTTCAATTCTCTTTACCTGAAGAAAACAAGATCCCTGATTCAAGAAGACATGCACCCCTATGTTTGTCGCAGCACTATTTACAATAGCCAGGATATGGAAGCAACCTAAGTGTCTATTGTAGATAAAGAAGATGTGGTATATATACACAATGGAATATTATTCAGCCATAAGAAGAAAACAAATCCTACCACTTGCAACAACATGGATGGAGCTAGAGTGTATTATGCTCAGTGAAATAAGCCGAGTGGAGAAAGACAAGCCAAATGATTTCACTCATTTGTGAAGGAACAAAACGGCAGCTGGGTCACAGACACCAAGAAGGGACTAGCAGTTACCAAAGGGGACGGGAGGGTGGGTGGGGAGGGAAGAGAAGGCGTTAAGGGGTATTATGATTAGCATACACAATATAGGTAGGTCACGGGGAAGGCAGTACAGCACGGAGAAGACAAGTAGTGCCTCTATATCTTATTACACTGAGAGACAGTGACTGCAATGGGGTGAGGTGGCGGGGGGCTTAATAATTTTGGGTGAATGTTGAAACCACAATGTCACTCATGTGAAATCTTTGTAAGATTGTATATCAATGATACTCTAATTTAAAAAAAAAGGCCTCAGTTCTCTTTCCTACCTCCCATCCCTCAGAGATCCTCCTCCTTTTTTGTACAAATCACAGAAGAGAGAAAGAAACAAAGTGACGGAGGGCAGTTTGCTCCAGGGAGCACAATGGTCTTGCTTTCTACATAAGAAGGTTTAACTATCACCAAACTCCCTTCCTTTGTCTTTCTCAGAAATTTAACTTATTTAATTGGAAATGAGTATAACTCACTTTGCAGATAAGTTCTCATATATTTCTCTTATTATTATTTTGAAATAACTGGAAAAAGTCAGAAATTTTCCTAAAAATACATTTCTTCAAGGAGGTAGGCATATCTCACTATGGGGGCATATTTTTCAAACTAGAAATCAGGCTCATTCTTCCCCCACATTCCCTTCTGAGAAACTTGTGATAGGGTTTGTTCGCATAAAAGGCTTTTGTAGGGATGGAAAAAACTTTTCCTCTACCTTCTTTGGTTTGGCATCTGGGGCCTGTGAATTAATTAGATCAATAGGAGAGAAGGCATACAATTTTACTTGATGTTAATTTTTATATGTGTGGAGATCTTCATAGAAAAGAAGTAAAGACCCAAAGAAGCAGTTAGACGAAGAGATTATATACCATTTTAACAAAGGGTGGTAGGTTTACGGAGAAGTGGCAAGACCAGGGAAAAGTATATTGGGCTTCCAGGAGTAGTAAACTGTGGGAAGGGACATATAGGGGGAGCTAGCATATCTAAGAGGAGAGAAGGTTTATTCCAGTAAGGCTTGCTTGTGCTGACCTTCTGTCTCCAGTGAAATCGTTGTTTATCCTCCCCCCGGTATGGGAGAGGGGACGGAGCAGACTTTCACAGAGAGGAATTTATGTCCCCCTTCTTATGGCCTTTAGCCCAAAACAGTCCTTATGCTAAGGTAGCATATTTTGGGGTGGCATATTCTGATTCCCTTCACCTTCTTCTCTTACCTACTTACATAGCATGAACCGTTTCTAATTTTTAATTAAGGTTATAGCAGCTTCATACAAGAAAAGGAAAGGAGATTTCACAATAGACAACAAAAAAGACAAGGACACTACTTAATACCAGTCCCATCCCTATTATGAAAATTATAAAGTAAAGGATTTGTGTGTAATAATAACATTGCCAGTTTCATGCCTCAATACCCACCATGCATATCTTAGTTCCCCAAACTGTTCACTGCTTCCAAGTACATCATATTTTGATATGCTTCTAATTTTATGAGTCATTTCTTCTCCTTGGAGTGCTCTTTTCCCTTCACCACCAGCAGCTCTTTCCCATCATCACTGTTCATCTAGTGAATCTCTATTCAGTAAGGTATAGTGCCTTAATGTCCCAATGCCTCTCATGTAGGCCACTATCACATATTCATCATCTATTTCTGTTACTATTGTCCCAGTATTAAAAAAAAAACTTTTAAACTCCAGTGTATAAATTGGAAACTTCATTATCAAATTACATAATTTTTTTAAAAGCATTGTTTTCCATAACTAGAAATAACCATAAAAATAAGTACGATGAAAAAATGCATTGTTAAATTAAACTAGAAAGCTACCAAATGCTCTGAAGCTGAGGCTTTTTGCAAAATGGGAGACTGGCAAGATCAAAGAGGTGTAAGGACACATGCCATCAATCTGAAACTTCTCTTAGACTTTAACAGAACAATGAAATGGGAATAACTCCCCCACTATGGGATTCAATGTTATGTAATGTTATGCCATTCACACTCACAGCACACTTAGACTTCTCTCCTTTATCTTCACTGGTCCCACATTTTGGGAAACATTGGTTTATAACAATGGTGGTCTTGGGAGCCAGACTGTTCTCCCAGACTGAGCTTGAATCTAAGCTCTGCCATTCATATATTTGGCCTCTGTGAGCTTTACTTTCTTACTTCTTCTTAAATAAATAAAAATCTATTTCAGTGGGTGCTATAGACTGAATGTTTGTGGTCCTCCCTGCAAAATTCAAGAAATCCTAATCTCCAAAGGTGATGGTATTTGGAGGTGGGGACTTTGGGAAATGATTTGATCATGAGGGTAGAGCATTCATAAAAGAAACCCCAGAGAGATCCCTCATCTCTTCCTCTATGTGAGGCCACAGAGAAAAGGCACACATCTATGAACCAGGAAGCAGGCTTCACCAGACACTGAATCTGGCAACTTGACCTCAGACTCTTCAGCCTCCAGAAGTGTGAGAAATTACTCTGTGTTATTCATCGGCCAGCCAGTCTACAGCGTTTCTGCTATAGCAGCCCAAATGAAGACAGTGGGATAGTTTGAGATAATGTGTATATGGAGTGGCTAGCACATGACAGGTCTAAAAATGAATAGTAGCTTATATTAATATTATTATTTTTATAATCATCATTACCATCCTTAAAGGTATAAGTGAAATGTCATTCCTTCTGCAAAAATGCCACTTTCTTCACTGACACTTTACAGCACTCGGAATATACTTTCACCTTGACAGAATAATCTGTTTATAACTGTCTCACCCATCATTTGGTGAGTTCTTCAAAGGCACAGCCCAGCATGGCAGACATTGATTGAAAGCTTACTGTGTTCAAAGCTTTTTGAGTCATATCATTATTTGTAGAAATTTGCAAATGTAGTTAAGGAGAGACAGAGGACTTAAAATGGGTTATGGCTACATCACTAGAACAGTTAGTTGCTCAGAAAATAACCTTTCACATGCTGAACAGAGCAACTGGTTTATTTTTCCACTTTGCAAATTAAGAAACACTTAAGGCCAGAGAATTTTCCACTATGGTCCCAGCATGTTCTTGTCTCCCACAGCTGTTCCTCTCTACTCTTAATAAAATTCAAATTGCCCAAACAATGGCCACTAACTCACAAGTACAATTCCTTCCTCTTCTGAGAACTGTCTTGATCCAACTATTTCAGAAACTAGGTGAACTACGGCTGACCCCTCCTGCTAACGCCCCATTCAAAACTTCTGCCTTACTTTCCCCAGGTGAGAACTCTTCTTCCTAACCTTCTCTTGCCTGGCATTTTTGAATAAAGACTTATGCTAACAGGCTCTGGTTGATTTTCTTTACTACAAAATGCAGTAAATAATGAGAATCATATTTTAAGATCTTAAACAAATGTCTTTAAATTTTGTTATTATAAAATATTTCACTGAAACAAAAGAATACATAAAATACCAATTTAGTTTTCATTCTCTGTAACCAATTTTAGCTTTCATTCTTTGTAAATCTTGCTGCCCTTCAGCTTTTTATATACAGAATCAAGGACATTCAAACTTCTTTAACAGGTCAGAAACCACTTAGAACGGAAGGGTTAATACTGAGCTTTGAGTTTCAAATTAGCCTAAAAAAACTTAGTAAGGCAAAGTTGTGGAAAACAGGTTTCGTTGTCCCCCACCCACCATCCTTGCTAAATTCTTAAAGCTTTTCTTAAAATAGCAAAGCTCAGAGGTCTGAACACAAAGTTTCACTGGAGGCTTTACTATAGAGAGGATTGAAGCTATGACATAGGTAAGGTTTGGAGGGGATGAGACCAGCGCTAGGAAAATTGCCTGGGTTACAGAGAAGAGACCCAGTGTTCCTCTCCGTAGTTCTCAGGCTGCCAAGAAGGAGAAACTGAAAGAAGAGTGCACACGAATTCCACTTTTCCTATGGCATTATGGTGGGGAGACTTCACAGACCACATGGGGCAGCTCCAGCTGCAGCACCAGTGGCCTGGAGCGGTTCTGTGAAGGGTGGGCCTGAGCCAGCGCTTCCACCTGCTGGGCCTGCACTCAACGGTCAGCTGTCAGAGATCACGAATTCCCATGTGCTGTGTGAGGCCACAGAGAACTGCAAGGTGCCTAGTGTTCTGAAGAATCTAGGTGACAGCACAAAGAAGTCCCAGAGTACGTGGAGCTTAGCGTGGAGCGATGGCAGCGCTCATGCTCAACAGCGGGAGCCAACGTGAAGCTACAAGGACCTGGTAGCGCCCACTACAGCTCAGTGAACCCCAGGGCAGCACGCCAGGTAATCGGGGGATGACTGAGTGAAGGCCAGAGAGTAACCAGATGACAGCACATGAACCACACTCCCCTCCCTTTACCAGCACATGTCAGCATTCCTTTGTACCCAGATGGCATCTAGGAGGAAGAAAAGAGGGAGAAAGATTGACACTCAGAAAAGTCTGCAAAGTCAGGAAGAAAAGTCAGGAAAAAAACAAAACAAAACAGAACCTGAGCTACCTTTAACTGGCCAGTTGATTTTTGTTTTTTGTTATGTTATTCCCAAGCAGGATTAGGGGCTCAGGAGTGATCAGTTAGTAAAACAAAATTTGTTTTTTAAAAAAATATCGGAGTTGTAGGGTATAAATTCAAGCCCTACTGTTAAAATAACATAGTGGTTAAGATGTAGTGCTCTGGGGGTCAGACTTGGGTTTCAAATCCTGACTCATCACTTTTAGCGGAAGTTGAAATCCTTCTCCTTTTGGCTTCCACCCAGGGGTGCAGTTCTGTGCCTTACAAGAAATCTATGGCTTATAGAAGAAATCCAAACTCTCCTGAACATGATAGCCTTTCAGATGTCGGAAGATAACCTTCACATCACCTGTGAGTTTGCCCTTCATTCACCTACTTTCCCTGGACTCATGTCACATGACTCATGGTCTCTCAACATCCAGGCTGCTCTCCCTAGAAGCATTTGCAAATTGTTTACATTCCCTTCACATTCATCCCAAATTGTTGCAGATCACTGCTTGAGATGACTTCACTTTCATCCTCAGTTTTGATTGGGATGGCTCTTTTTATTCCCCGTGGATCCTCATCTATGACTGAACTACTTCATGGAAGTACTGCAGAATTCAGTCAGCCTGTCAAGAAATGGCTGTCTGGCAGCTGTGACTCAACTATCCAGATGTTCACAATTTTTCCTGCCTTGTCTCCATTGAGCTGTTTGTTGGATTTAAACAAGGAGAAGGGCTGAACTAGAAGGTCGGCTGTCAGGTCCAAGTCTCCTGGATACTATTTTTTTGTAGACCAAGAACAGGAAAATAAGAAAGTAAAATAGGGGTGTCTGCACCAAACCCCAAAACCTGTTCCCCTTTCTAATCAAAAAGATAACTTTCCATTCTCTCCATTCCCCTTTAAGAAGACAGCAGCAGCCATCCTGCCAATGGGAATCTCTGTTTATGCTTCTAGGGGTCAAATATTGTGCTTTTTAAAATATCACTCCTTATTCTGTCACTTTAGAATTTGCTTTACATCCAGGATTCAACAGTCACAACAGTGGCTGAGAACAGAGTTATCCATTTAGTCTGGAGTCACATTGTACCATCTGCTGATAGGTAAGTCACTTAGCTTTTCTCCAGAACAAAAACATGCACTTACTTGCCATCTGTACCCCAGGATCAGATACATACAGAATTAGATGCCAACTTCATTCTGATATAGCTTACCCTCATCCAGAACAATAATAGTTATGATAAAGTATGTTCTAAATTCAGTAAAATGTAGTGCTTAGAGAGTAAGCCTTGGAGTCAGATTGGCTGGATTTGAATTCCTGACCTTCCATTTACTAACTAGTGGGCAAGTCACTTAATACCTCTATAGTTGTTTCTCTTTAAAATGAGAGCAATAGATCACCTCATAGTATCAATGTGAGCATTAAATGAGTTAATAAAGTGCTTAGATCATCTAACAATCAAATCAACAAGGGATTTGAATTACATAAACAGAACTTTCAACAAGCTATAGTAATCTTCTTTCCTATAAAGTTATACCAATAAACTATGAAGTCATTTAGATACATGAAGAATACTGAGTTAGGGGTCAGAAGAACTGTATTTGAGCCCCTGACCCTGCCACTAGCTGGCAAATTATTTGTTATTTCTGTGCTTCAGTTACTTTGTCTGTAAAAATGAGATATAATATCTAGTAGCTGTTGAGAAAATTATGGGACTATTTATATAGTGCACCATATAAATGACAAAGCATTGTACAAATGTAAAAGAATATTATTGATCATTATTATTTTTCTCATACTTCACTGGGCATCCAGAGATTTTTTTGTAAGATCAAGATACCCTGCCTCTTAGAAAGCAATAGATCATTTTCTTCAACTCTTTTTTCTAAACTTAAAGAAAACCTCTTTGCATTTCCTTGGCATTAGTGCATTTGGTCTTCACTTTAATGTACTTGTATAACACTGCATGGCCCCATTTCCAAGGTCAGAACTTGCCTGTAATGACTGTACTTTAGTTTGGCCTATTCTATGTCTGGTATCTTCAGAAAGTGTTTTCAAATGACAAAGAAAGTCAAAACACTTCTAGGAAGGTCTCCTGTGGATGGCCCGTAATGCATTTACGGCTTCAAACAAAGATTGTGTCTTTTCCTAGTGGAGATATCCCATTTGAACTCAAGCTTCAGTTGCTCTTGCTTTAAATCTCAGACTCCATCTTGCCTTTGGACAAGACTACAATCTCGACTTTGGCCATTTCTTTCCTTATGTGGAAAAGTTCGTCCAATTCTAGCCATACCATTCTTTGGCAAGGTAAATCTTGATATAACTAAAAGCAAAGGCTTTGTTTATGTTCTTTGGGCAATGAGTACATTTCCTATTCTATAGTCCAGCACCTTTTCTCTTGTATCTTCAGGAATGAGAATGACCTGCCTTCTATCACATGGGCCATGCCAAACAGAAATCACCCTAAATGTCTTGTAGTCTCCATGACTTTATTGGGTTCTCCCTCAAACAAAATATCTCTGTTTCTGATTATTTTGCCCCAGATGTACCTGGAGCACATTTCAAGCTGAATCTCATTTTCTTATTTCCTGTCCATATTTCTAACTTCCCAGACCCCCTGGATAATTTATCTATTGTGTTAATATTTGGAGTTAAAGAAGTAGAGACCTGCTCCTTCTTTGTCTTTGGGCTCAGGAAGTATCTCCAATCATTTTTCAATCATTTGTGGTCCACAGAGAGCCAAAACATGCCTTTTCTGGGGAAATTTAATCCACATGTTTATGATTAATTTATATGCAAGTCATTACATTGGTGTTTCTAAGACATTTCATTTGACAAGCTACCTCTCTCTCACTCTTCAGATCCCCTCTCAAGTCTTATTCGAGTTGGACAGAGCCACTGTACCTAGATGCTTTTCAGACTGGCAAACACTTACAAAAGTCACGAATACATCTGAGAGGCCATTCCACATTGTAATTGATACACAATTGTCTGAATGGTTGGTGTCTTACAGTATAGAGAGTGATAAAAGAATTTATAATCCGTGCCCCTTTTGGCAGCAGCTGTAATTGTTCCTCGGAGTGGAGTATGGCTTCTAATGGCTTATTCACCCAAAACTCATTTCAGTTTAATTCCAGCAAATTTAATAATCTTTCCTTATGTACCTATTAAAGCACAATAAGTCATAATATTCCCTGCCTTCAATTTGCTCATTGTCTAAAAAGACAGACTGACCTATGTATTTATAACTATGATAGCATTGTACAGTGAGGACTAAGTGTAACATATGGGCAAAGTGCTATGATAGGACCAGAATGAGAGATTCCTACTGGGAACCCTAGAGAATGTGGCAGTGGGGATGGGCTTTGAAACAAAGTTTTGGGTATCTTGGTGGTGAATGAGTAAGTGATCCAATGGAAGACACATAATCTGTTAATGATTGGTTCAAAATAGGACTAGAAAGGCAGGGCAAATCCAGGTTATGAAAAACCTTGGATGCCATAATTAGGAGCTGAGGACATTATGTAGTCAATGGGGACCCAACAAAGGTTTTTGAAGGAAGGGAGTGACATGACCACATCTCTAACTGATACTGTGGAAAATATATTGGATGTAGGAGAAAATACAGGCAGTGGAACCATGAGGAGGCCACTGTGATGATCCAGACAATAACTAAAGAGGCACTGCATAATGACAGACTAGATTAATGACAGTGGATGGCTTGGCTATGAGACACATTGTTGAGATGGACCCCGAAGGGATTAGAGATGAGCAAGATATGAAGATTAGGGAGGCTATGAGTGATCTCTGGGTAAATTACCTGGGCCTCTGTTTCCTCAACAGTAGATTAAAAATAGTATTTCCAGTTGTCTCTAGGATTAAAAAATGTGACATGAAATGACTTAGTTCCTGGCATATAGCAGGCTTTCATTATATGCTAGCTCAGAAGATGGAGATGATAATGAGGTGTATGAATTAGGATTTTTAGAACAATTCAAAACCCATGCTATTGGGTCTCTGAAACTTTTCTGTATTCTATTTGTAGGTCTTTCACATGTATGCTTTCCTGTAAATATCTAGTTATTGGTTCCTTTTAAAGGCAACCAGTCATTAAAGAGATGTGTGCTAGTTAAAGTAATCATTAGCAAAAAGGCCATGTTTCCTAAAGGGAGTCTAACTGCTAATAATTAGAAACACCTTGAAGAGAGAAGCTATAGGTAATTAGCACATTTGCACCAGTGATTCCCTACTCTGGCTTGATACAGCCCAATTCAGGAAACAGTTTTTGAGTGTCTATTAGGTACCAACTGTGTTTGGGTGCTAGAGAAGATATAAGGATCGGTACACCAAGTCCCTACTCTGAAGGAACTTATAGTCTAGAAAGGGAAATATGGTAAGTTTGTAAAAGACCTTAGATCTTTATGATAACACCATACCTACTAAATGCATGAAGGGATACACATAAAATGTTAGTGAGGTTCAAAAGCAGGAGTGAAGACCTTCACTTAGGAGAATTTCAGAAAAGCTCTGAGAAAGAGTTGATCTGTGAGATGGACCCTGACCTGAAAGGCAGCTAGTCTATTTTGTTGGCTAGAGATGTTGGGGAGGGAACTATGATGACTCCAATCATGCTCTCATACACTTAGTCCTTCTCTCATTCAACAAACCTTTACTGGATGTCTACTATGTTGGAGGAAGACTGAGATTACTAATATAAAGTCTCAGCAGCTAAGGTTTCACAGTCTCTTTCATCTCAAAGAAAAAACTTTCTCTCCATAATGAAAGAGGAGGAGAGAGAAGGATGGGTGAATTGTAACACACAATGATTAGTATTTTATAAAGATCTGTTGATAGTAACTTTAATGAAAAGCTACATGTATTATTAGGGTTTTCTAGAGAAACAGAACCAATAACCAATAGGATAGTTATGTGATATCTCTATATCATCTATCTATTTATCTGAGAGATTATTTTAAGTAATTGGTTCATACAATTGTGGAAGCTGGCAAGTACAAAATCTGTAGTAGGCCAGCAGGCTGAAGATTCAGGGAAGAGTTATGTTGCAATTAGAGTGTGAAGACAGTCTGCTGACAGAATTCTTTCTTGAACAGGGGAGGTCAGTTTTGCTTGTATTAAAGCCTTCAACTGATTAGATGAAGCCTACCACCTTATGGAGGAGAATTTTCTTTCCTCAAAGTCTACTGATTTAAATGTTAATCTCATCTAAAAATATCTTCACTGAAATATCTAGAATAACGTTTGACTAAATATCTGTGTATGATGGACTAGCCAACTTGACACATAAAAATTAATTGCCATACTGTATGAAACAAAGGGAACAAATTTGGTCACAGCCTCTGTCAGTCAGATTAATCAGGATGGCTGACAGGCTGGCATATTCAGGTACAAATATGAGTTGGGTCAAGAACCTGTAGGGCTGGGAGATAGGCTGTTGGGAGAGGCAGTTGGCCAGTAGCCCTGACTGTCCCTGGTGTTTTCTTGAATTTGAGTATAAGTGTGCCAGACTTTCTTCTGACAAGAGTAATTTATACAGGTACTCACACAGTCAACTAAGTGGGTCAAAGTGACCATAGCATGACTACCATATAACTGCTAACTTCTGCGAGGAGAACATTAGCTTTTTTGCTGCTTGCTACAATGTTTGCTGCTTGCTGGAAAAGTGCTGAACCCTTGGTTCTGAATTTCTCAGCAGCAGCTTAAACCCACTGCATTTGTACCACATTTGGGCACACTGAATTGTCCCTGTGGACTTGGCAGCCAGGAGAACCAACACACATATATCAATATTCATGCTGTTTGTGGTGCATGAGTATATAAAGTCTTTTGTCTCTAACTCAGGAGTCTTGTGTCTTCTCTCTACATTTATGAAGCAGAAAAGGCTAACATATTAGCTTACAAGGTGGGTAAAATCTCAGGCCCTTGACAATTCCTGACAGCTATGGTGATGAGGATGGGATGTTGACAGTGACATGACTTTGTGGAAGAGGAAGGATAAGGGCTTTGTATGTCTGGTTCAGGGATATAAGAAGATTGCCCAGGATCTGGTAATGAATGCTCTCACCCAAATACTTGGTGAGTTTGTGGAGCAAGGGACCCCCAATGTCTTGCCTGTTAATGAGCAAAAACTTAATATTTAAAGGCTTAGTGGTGAGAGGTAGGGTTGAAACAAGTCACCTTAACTGTTGGTCACTCTTCCCAGGTAGGGAAGGGTGTCATTATTATCGTGACAATGGGGCAGCAAGCCTTGATACACCAAACTAAAGTCAGTGTGGCTATTGTTACTGAGCCACATGTTTTCTAAAGTTAAAATAGATAATGCCAGTAATGATGACCTTGACATCTGATATGGGGCTTTGGGTGGACTGAAAACACCAGAAGTTCATTTGGTTGAGCTATGAGCAGCTACCACACCATTCAAAACTGAAAGTAGTAGCTAAAACAATCTTGAAAATGAAGAATATTTTCTTTTTGGGACTCATATTTCCCAATTTCAAAATTTACTACAAAGCTACAATAATCAAGCAGTATGGTACTGGAATAAAGACAGACAAATGGATCAATGAAATAGAATTGAGAGTCTAGAAATAAAGATTTGCATTTATGGTCAATTGATTTTCAACAAGGATGCCAAGAAAATTTAATGGGAAAAGTATAGCTTTTTCAACAAATGGTGTTGGGACAACTGTGCCCACATGAAAAAGCATGAAACTGGATACCTACCTCATATCATATAGAAAAATTAACTCAATATGCATCAGAGATCTACATGTAAGAGCTAACCATAAAACTCCTAGAAGAAATCATAGGAGTAAATCTTTGTGGGTTTGTCTTAGACACCAAAAGCACAAGTCACAAAAGGAAAAACAGATAAACTGTATTTTGTGAAAATTAAAAACTTTCATGCTAAAAGAATGAAAGGACAACACACAGAATTGGCAAATATGTTTGCAAATCACATATCTGATAAAGGATTTTGTATTATAAAGAACTCTTACAACTCTACAAGAAGAAAACAAATAGCTCCCCTTAAAAATGCAAAAAATTTGAATAGAAATTTCTCTAAAGAAGATTCATAAATGTTCAATGAGCTCATGAAAAGATCCTCAACATCATTAGTCATTAGGGAAATGCAAATCAAAGCCATAATGATATACCACTTCATACCCACTAGGATGACTATAATCAAAAGACAGACAATAATAAATGTTAATGAGGATATGGAGAAATAAGAAACCTCATACATGGTTGGTGGGAATAAGAAATGGTGAAGTCACTTTGGAAAACAGTTGGGCAACTCCTCAAAAAACTATACACATCACCCAGCAATTCCGCTCCAAGATATATACCCAAGAGAAATGAAGACATACGCCACACAAAAACTTGTACACTCATGTTTAACAGCAGCATTTTTCACAGGAGCCAAGAAAGTAGAAATAGGTCTAATTTCTATCAGCTGATGAACAGATAAATAAAATGTAGTATATCCACAAAATGAGTATTATTCAGCAAGAGAAGGGAATAAGTACTAATACATATTACAATATGGATGAACTCTGAAAACATGGTTAAGTGAAAGAAATCAGTCACAAAAGGTCACATATTTATGATTCCATTTATATGAAATATCTTACACAGGAAAATCTACAGAGATAGAAAGTAGATCAGTGGTTTCCAGAAGCTGGAGAAAAAGCAGAATGGGGAGTAACTGCTAATAGGTATGGGGTTTCCTTTTTGGGTGATATCTTAAAATTGATTGTAGTGATGGTTGCACAACTCTATACTATAAACAATTGAACTTTACACTTTTAATGAGTGAATTTTACAGTAGCTGAACTTTATCTCAATAAAACTCTTTTAAAAAACCTAAATTAATGTGAATGCAAAGCCTTTCTTACTGGTGAGGAGCTGCTCTCTCCCTCAGCACCCCTGCTCCTTCCCTTCCCTCTATCCCAACTCCAGCTGTTTTAAGGAGATAGATGACTAGAGGTGGGACTGAGGTCTTCCTGTCTCCATGGGGATTAAAGGCCATATGCATCCATTCAAGTTTTCTGGGAAACTTCATGGAGGAAGGAACTCAAACTCTTATGGCTTTGTTAGAAGCAGGTGCTCAAGTACTGTCCTACTTGTCTTTTTTGGGGGAGGAAGTCTCCTGAATTCATTTAATAAGGTTTGGACAAGGTTCCCAGTAGGGAAAATAAATCTAAAATGACCTTGTGAGTGAGACCCTTTGGACCAACTCTATATCCTGTTGTTGTGGTTTCCAATATATATTCCTTACTGAATATATATTTGCATTGATGTTTTACATGTTTGTGCTGTGAAGGCTCATAATGTTTAGAGGGGATTCTCCTAATGGATAAGAGTCACATGTAGAGAAGCAGTGGGACATGTAGTGGGACATGCATATCATTCCTCAACCTGCCTCCCTATTCCATGTTGTCCCACAAGGAGAAAGGTAAATCACAGTCTTGATTAAGATCTAAAAGGTGGTAGGGATAATAAGAGATGTAGTATCTCAATACAGCAGCCCTGTACGTCCAGAGGAGTGGGAACTAGGGACTTATGGCAGATTATTGCCAACTGAATTAAGTTGTTATTGCTACAGCCTCAGCTGTTCTAGATATTGTAACTGTAACTGAATCCATTGCATAGACTGTTGGCACATGCTATTCTGTCTTGGATATTGCCAACACCTTCTTTCCAATTCCAATTCCACTGGCCCCCAAGGGCAAGAGTTTAGATCAGTTTGTATTCATGACAAAGCCTCTTATACATGTTTGCAGTACCTCCCAGGAGGTAAAATTAATGAATGGGCATTAATGATCTTTCATCTTTCAGAGCCACCCTGGAAACTTCCTCAAGAAGGAAAATCCCTGATGTGGTTCTCCCAAATAATTTAATTGACTTCTGGATCTGGATCTGCCATCCATTATCAGATAGTAAAACATTAGGGATGACCCAGATCCTGCACTGTTCAGGTTCTAGGGGTGGAAAGGTCTTAAAGTAGTCCCATTTTCAAGAAGGTAGACATATACTTATACAATAATGGGGCAAAATGGTAACTGCCATACAAAAGGTAGGCACAATATTGCTCTGTTAATAAATTCAATATAAGTAGTGCTCACCTGTTGCTGCATGAAATTGAAAATTTGTTCCTTTCTTCCTTTTTCTTCTTTCATTATTCAGTAAAAATATGAATCTGTAAGTGTCACACAGTGTTAAATCCCAGGTTTTATCTCCTGGGTCATTTTATTTTATGTTGAAGCCAGCTTTTCTGCTTCCCCATTGCCATTTCTATCCACCTTGACTGATAGCAGATAGAGTTATGAATTCTTGACTTGACAAAGCTGTGTCAGAGCCAACCAGAAGAAGTCTCAGTGGTGAAGAAGAATCACAGAACTCAGAACCACTGGCTCTACCTTGCTGTTCCCTTGATAAGTTGCTGGACCTCTCTGGCTCCATTTTCTTCTCTGACAAATGGGATGTGTGTCTGCATCCTACCTGCCTTATCAGGAAACTGGGAAGGCTAGATGAATTAATGGATGGAAATAAGCTGTGGAAACTTATGTGAGATACAGAGTAAAGTCAAATAAACCAAATAAGAAAACCACTATTATATAGGTTTGTGGAGCATGAAATGAGATGTGGAGGACCTTGAAGATTCTAAAACAATCTATATTTGCTAACTAACATTATCATAACTGAAATATTTCCTGTTACTGATAGTTTGTAAGTACTACTTGCCTGCTGGGTTAGTTACTCCCCAAGAGTTTCCATCTTTCTTAAGATGTCAGAATTTCATCCAACTCCAAGGAACAGTTTTCAAATATTTAGAATAGATAATAATGGAAACAATATTATATACTTACTAAGAGTCAGACACTGTCTTAAGCATTCACAAGAACCCTGTGAGGTTATAGACTATTCATATCCTTATTATACAGATGATGGAAAATGAGAGAATCTGCCAGATATGACACAGCAAGTGGACAGCAGAACTGGGATTCACACCAAGATCTGTCTCTGGAGCCCAATTTCCAAAGCACCAAGCTATATTGCCTCCCTGCACACAGTGTGCACACAATACCTGACAATACAAGCCTGCCTTCCATATTTCCATTATTGAGCAGTGCACTGCAGCCCCCAGAATCCCAGTCACTGAACATCTTTGAGCAGGGCATTATGGGGGATATAAAGATAGGACAGATGGCTTCTGTTTTCAAGGAGCTTACATTCAGACAGAGGAAACTGGATGTAACCAAACAACTCTAATAACAAAAGAAAATGATAACGGCTGTAACGGGGCTGCAAAAGAGAAAAGAGGGATTACTCCATGAATGATTTAAAAATGAAATAGTGCTGTTTAATTTTATCTTAAAAGGCTTTATTAATGTAAGTTCAGCTGGGAGGTCTGTCTGAAGATATTGGTGTGGAAATCTTGAAGATGAATCAGAAAATGTCAGAGCTAAAGGGGTCCTTTAATGATTAAATTCAATACCCACATTTAAGATGGACCCAGAGGCTCTGGTGCCCCAGGATGAGTGAATTGATGGCAGAAGCTGGATTCAGATCCAGAATTCCTGGTTCTTCCTTGCTACTGTCTCAGCACGGCAGTGCCTTGTGACGAGGGGCTCTCAGGAAAACATACTGCTTGGTAAGTAATATTACAAATGTCCACTAAGGACATCTTGTTGCACAAAGATTCCCCAATTCTCCCCTCCAGCCAGCAGTAGTATCTCCTACTCAGAGGTTTGGCTCTGGAGATACTAAGTGAACTAGATAGACCTTTACGCCCATCATCTACTAGCTATCTCTCAAGGCTCTGTGTTTTGTCACTTCAGATTGTAAGCATGGAGAGAAGGAATCTGATTTTATTTTTTTATGTCCCTAAGCAACAAAAGCAGTGCTTTGCTAAATTTCGTGTATGTTATGACATCCTCGCATGAGGACATTGTGAAAAATTATCACTGAAATTTTAAAACATACACAAAAATAGGACTGTATGACCAACTCCCAAATGTTCACCACCAGCTTCCACAAATATCACTCTTCTGCCATTCTTGTTTCAAAGCCTGCTGAGAGGTGACAGAGGGTGTACATGGAGATGGCCAGGGTAGTGACAGGGAGAAACAGTGGGCATTGGGCTCAGTCGAGGATCCCAGACACAGGGGCAGGCAGTGGGATGCGCCGGCAGTCTTCACACGAGACAGGAGCAAAGGGGTCTGCCAAGCGTTAGTGGCACAGGTAGAGTAGGGGATCAGGTGCAGGGAGCGTGAGATAAATTGTGCCAAGCAGTTGGCTGGCTGCCTCTGTGCCTGGCCCAGGTGGACGAGGCCTCAGGGTGGTCTGAGAGGCACTGCGTAGCTGCTGAGGTTGGCTGAGCTTCTCCCTGCTCTAGCCTTTGCAAGTGCTTCTCGCTTGGAAAGAACACTTCACGCTTCCACAAGCTCCCCTGTGCCGACTTCCTGTCCATACTTTCTCAAGAGGTATCCTCTCCTCGTTATTCTTCAACTTGGCAGCCTGTTCACTTCTTACACGCCATTCTGAATTTTATAATGAATTATTTGGTAGGTTGTTTGCTTAGTTTCAGTCTCACATACTCGAACGGAACCTCCAAGGAGGGCAGGAACCTTGTCTTTCTCTTTCACCTCTATTTTCTCAGAAACTAGAGCAGTGTATGGCACATAATTGATACTCAGGAAATATTTGTCAAATGAATTAATGATAGATAGTATTAAAATTTTGTCACTATCTTGTTAATTGGAGCAATAGTGGAGTACAAAAAAGTAGAGGGAAAGGAAAAGGTAATTTCTGATTTAATTAGGGTACCTGGAAACTTCTAACCCATGGTTCTCAATTCTGGCTGCACATTAGAATCACTAGGGAGCTTTAAAAGATACTGACACCTGGGATCCTCTACAGACCAACTAAATCAGAATCTCGGGGTGGTGCCTTAGCATAGGAATTTTTTAAAAGCTCCCTAGGTGGCTATAATGTGCAGAGGCTTGAGAATTACTTCTCTAATGAAGAAGGGCTATAAGGATTTTGACATCAAGATGAGAGCAGTGAATTCCAGAGTAGAAGGCAGGTCTACTCAAGTCAAGTTTAGAGTGAGTCAGAAAGATGTGCTCTATTCAAACCTTTCAATGTTTAAAACCAAATCATAGATGAAATAAAGAGGTTGGTGATAGTTAAAAGTGAGTGAATTACCTAACTACTGATAGCTTTTTAAAAATTTATAAACAGTGTAGTTCATTTAAATGGGAATTAAAAGCAGAATTTATGTGCATTATTTCTATTTTAAAAGACTTCTGCTTTTACTTAAATAAACAACAGAAAACCCATAAATGAGTTAGAAAAAAAATAATGTTTTATCACTGGTCACTTCTATCAGAGGCCTATTTGTTGGTTCCTAAATGTCATAACCAGATATCACTGCGTCCTTAGTATTTGCAAACGTAACGTTTAAGATGAAATAATCTTATATTTGTCATATTGCAGCACTCAACAAAAGATCTTTCCAACCCACCAAAGCGCATTTCATTTTCTTCTCTCCCTTCTTTTTCTTTTTTCTCCTCCTTCCCTTCCTTTCTTTCTTATCAGATTATTTTAAAATAATTTTTTAGTGTGTTTTAGGTGAACTGATGAGGTTACGGGAGGTACAGATTCTCTCATTTCCGTATCTTGCCTCGCCCTCCATCATCTGAAGGTGGTTTGGAGGATTGCACACTCTGCTCTAGAGCTCAAATGCAGCAAGGCCATAATTGCTTCTTCTCCCTAATTTATTTAGGTTGCTGTGCAATTTGCTGTAGCTGTAATCCCTCAGTATTACAATCGGGGAATCATATAAATGGTTGCTAGCAGGGTGAGATTTTCAATTGGTGCTTCTCAGTGATTTACATAATGTACTGTCATTAGCACTTTTATGTGACATATCATGATTTCCAGGGCTTATTGGGCCATTTATAAATACCACATGAAGGTGTTTGGCTGGGCAGAGCTGGCACTGCAGTGTGGTTACTGCCTTAATTGCCTGCATTAGGAAAGCTGGCAGCATCTTCTCTGGAGGAAAATAAAATGCAATTTTTAGTTTTTTAACCTTTTGCCATCAGTTGCTTTCAAGTGCAGGAATCACAGCTTTTCTTCTTCATTCCTCTAATTTTCTAGTAATTTAAATTTTATAAAAAATATCTACTTTTCATACTTCAGTTATCTTCACTTGATTGACTTTCAGATACAAATATTCAAAAATATATTCTTATCACAGTTATGTTCAACTTATTAATGATAATTGTTACTGTAACTTACACAGTTTTACATTTTGCAAAGTAACTTTATAAATAATAATGACCACTAACATTTGTTGAGTACTATGTGATAAAAGGTCCATGTGCATTGGCTCATTCAGTCTTTGAGATGGATACTATTATTGCCTCATTTTAGTGTGCAGGGACACAGAGCTCATAAGTGGCAGAGCTGGGTTTGAAATTCAGGTCTGATTCCGAAGCCAATAATTCTAAGAACTATGTTGAAATCCTCCCCACTTGAGACCCAGCACAGTGAGCCCCATGTTACAAAGCAGGAACTGGGGCCGCTGTGGTGCTGCACTTGGTCCCTGTCTCTTCTGACTGCAGGGGCAGAGCTCCTTCTGCCTCCCGGGGGTGAGGTGTTATGGCTGCTAACGGGTGTCGTGTGTCGCTGACACCCCATGGGCACCACCCAGGTTGATAAATGAGCAAAGGAGGAGGACTGGTAGTTAAAAATCAGAGGTGCTTCTATTTAAAGCACTTGGGGCAAAAAAAAAAGCTGCCCTCCTAGTCAGATGGTGCAGCCGCAGACTCTGCTCTGAGAGGCCAGGGTTTAAGGCACCGAGGGGGAAAGAAGCAAGTCACACCCGCTGGGCATGCAGCCCAGGCACTGGGGCCACAGACCGGGAGCCAGCCAGAGTCCTGGCGATTGATCCTGCAGCTGAGGACGCCCTTCTCTCAGGAGCCGCAGGGGCCCACAAAGGGAGGCTGCACATGGAGCAGTCTTTGTCAGGGCCTCTAATGAGGGGATTGGGTTTCACATCACAGCTCTCTGTAACCAGGTACACTCTGCTTCTTTCATCTTCCTGAGGGCTCCCACGGGAAAGAAAAGAAAGGGAAGGGAAGCTACACCATGAAACCACTCACAGGCTGGTTTGGCTAGGTTTTTGTGTCTCCCCCGTCCCACCACCTCCAGATCTGTAGCTTTGAAATTCTTTAATTTTTACACACCCTGGGTGGCCACTGGACAGCAATGGGAAAAGCTCTCCCAAGAATTTTTCATAAGCCAGACACCATGATGCTCTGGAAAATTAATGCCTTTGCCCCTTTGCACATGCTACTGCCTCTGTCTGCAAGATCCTCTTTAGACCCCAGAGTCTTCTTCCTGTGGCTAACTTGCCCTTTTCTTTCAAGATCCAGCCCAGGTGTTGTCTCCTCCAGAAAGACTTCCCTGATGCCCCGCACCTGCCCTCCAGGCAGGCAGGCAGGCTTCGGTTCTTCTTCTGTCCTGCTAAACCTCTTCTGCCACAGTCCCTGCTGACTCATCTGCCTCCCATCCACACTGTAAGCTCTTTGAGGGCAGGGACAGCATCTCCAGTGTCCATCACAGCACCTAGCACATAGCACCAGCGTAGTAAGTGTCTATGGATGAATGAATCATGAGTGATAAATTAATTAAGCTGAAACTATTTGAAGTACTCAATTATTTAAAAACACTGTTTTTCTTTCAAAAAAAAGCCTTTACAACAGCAATAATGCTGCTTGTAGCAATTTTACATACAAAAAGTCACAAAGAAGAAAATTAAACACTGTCATTTCACCAAAGAAAACCACTTTTACCATTCAGATGTAGTCCCTTCCAGAAATTTCCTATGTGTACGAGTATATATGAAATAAGATTCCTATTGTTCTATCTAATTTTCTCAAGGATTGCAACAGTATCTTTTGGACTAGACAGAGACACTTTATCACAACTTTAAGTGATTAGAAAACTGGAACCCAAAGATACCCACTTAATCAATGGCGGAACTTGGACTAGAATCTGCGAATCTTGTCATTGTCCCAGCTCCTGCTGCCCCCCATGAGGCCTCCTAATTAGGTGGTGTTCTTCTTACAAGAAAAACCTGTGCGTCAATCTAGCATCAGGTATGTGGATTTTTAACTGAATATTCTTCCTCTGGAAACCGACAGATCTAAGTTGATCCTGTGTCCATATCATGGTCGTGCAGTGCATAAGGGGCACTGCTAACATTTCAAAGTGAAGCAAGGATGGAGCATGCAGGATCTCATCCCTGCGACTGCTGACGGCACAATTCGATTCACAGTCTTTCCAATCACCACAGTAGTGGTGGGAATCAGAGCATGCTGCCATGCGAACTACAGCCCTAGGTTCAATCCATCATGGACTAGTGAGCTGTACTCCGCTCCGTGACCACTGACTGTATTCTAGAACAATGTACACAGTTAAGTGCTCAATAAGTGTGCACTGGGCCTAGTTGAATGCTTATTATTATTCAGCAGGGATAGTCAGCAAAAAAGAATGTGACAGCAAATATAAATACCACCACCACTATGCCCAGTATAGGAAAGATGATCCAATGTGAACTAGCTTTCTGCTTTATTCTAAATAGAGGACTACACTGTAATCCCCCAAACACAGACACACACCAGGTTATTAACTCTGCAGATGAAGGAACCATATCTTATTTATCTGCGTGTCCCCAGAATACCCAGCACAGAGCCAGACACGTTTGAAGTGTGAATGTTTTTTGAACTGAATTATATTGCTAGGCTGGCGTGGGAGTTAAGATGTTGACTAGTAATTCACCATTCCTTTCCCTGGAAGCTCTGTAAATCATGCTCTTAAACAAAACAGCAAGCTAAATTCCCAAACCCTCTCTTAGGAGAAATGCCCATGGCTGGTGGGGTCTGGACTATGTCCACTGAATGTGCAGATTTCTTCTGCACAAACATCGCTGACTCCCAAGGGAGCCCATGACTGGCTGACTGGCTGTTGAGACCCACATGTTCCCTCTTTCCCAATGGCAGGGGGGTCAGGGGAAAAGGGTGGGAGTGGAGTGATGAAGCACTGCTGAACCAAATGTTCTCCTCTTCCCAGGAGAAGGAAAATGTCAAAAGAGTAGGAGTGTTGGCACTTTTCTAGAGGAACCACCATAAAGAACGTGGGTTGTAGTTGAAAACGGGCTTTTCTGAAGACAAGTTTCCTTTTTAAAGGGCCACCTTCATTTTCTCTCTTACCTTAGATTGGAATGGCACTATTGGAATGGATCTGTCAGACCTAGGCTGGAATCCCACAAACTGGGATCAAAGTTGACTGGGTGGGTGGAAGGGTAATATGGGATGTGGGTTGAGGAACCATGAAGCCAAGACCTATACTTTTTCTGAATTTATATAAGAGTACTAACCAAAACAAAAACAGAACAGTATTTGCTAATCAGATCCTTTCCTAAAATGTACTGAGCTGAGTTTGAAGGAACTGGAATAGAAAATACTGATTTTTCTGGGAGGCAACCAAAATACAACTCACTAATCCCCTAAGCTCTTAACAAACTCTCTTGAAGATTTAATCACAATGTAAAATCCACAAGTTTTTATTGGCAGTGTTTGGTTATCAACTGTACAACTCTCTGAAGTGGCAACCAATACGATTCCCAGGTCTGTCTCCATTACACATTCCAGGGGCCTGCTGGCAAGGTCTGTCAGATTGGTGCCCTTCAGCCTAGTAAATTCTTTTCAGGGGGGACTTAGGACACACTCTCTCGGCTGCCAAGTTCTTTACTATAAGGTGCAGAATTTATTAGCGCAAAAAAAGATAAAAAGAAAGCCTGCTACCTTTTTAAGTGCTTTTACATACAGTTCCTTTATTAGCGTTTGGTGTTTCCAGAAATACAGCTGCCCAGCTCATTTGAGCCTTTGTGCTAAATCAGTGGGACTTGTTTCAGCTTCCTACGAACTTCTGTGAGCTCTGCTGCTACCACGTATCAGCTAAGATCTCTTGTGCCATGCTTTTAAAGGAAGTCATCCTCAGAAATTCTTATTTGGGAAGAAAAAAGCATCTTTAAAACAGGCTTGTGTCTTTAACCTCCTCCCGGCCAGCAAAGGTACAGAGATGATACAGAATCCAGGTTTGGCCAACTCTGGAAATCAAGCCTGTCACCCAAAGAGCATTTTTTTCCAGCCTAGGTTTCCATCTGCAGACCCAACTCTGAGGCAAATATTGGCCTCAGACCACAGGACAGATACCACAGTGAATACCACAAGACAGACTGCAGTGTGCTGAAAAGAAAATCAGATTTAAAATGGAAAAACTCTAGAGAATTCCAGCTCTTAATAATTGTCTAACCTTGGATAGGTTACTTAGTAACTCACAGAACCCTAGTTTCTTTTCAGCAAAATAGGTATAGTTATAAATCTAACCAGACTCTCTTCAGAGCCACTATGACAAAGCTTTGTTCATATATTTATTATTTCCCATTTTTCAGTGTGCTTCCCAAGATTATAAGCTCTAATTGTTCAGGGACCTTGTCCTTTTGGGTCATTACAGTGACCCACTGCCAGAACTGGTGATTAGCACATAGTATAAGATCAAGAGGTGTGAGGGAGATTTGAATGAGTGAGGGAAGGAATAAAGGACAGAAGGAAGGACAGAGGAATAAAGGAGAGAGGGCTGAGGGTTTGCAGCATGACTGAGGTACCATGTATGAAAGTGGTCTATAAATTATTAAGTATTTGCCAGGTTATTAAAATAATTGTGACCAAAATTTGATGCACTAATTATACTAGGGTGATGATTTTAAAATGTAAGTTAAATCATGTTACTTCCCCGTGTGAAGTAACATGGCTTTTCTTACTAGATATAGTAAAAGTCAAACTCCTTTTCATTTCCAAAGCCCTGTGTGATCTGACTCCCGGGGTTGTCATGTCTAACCAGTCTGTCCCTTCCCTGCCAGGCCCCTGCCACTCAAACATACCAAGTCTCTTCCTGCTTTGGTGCCTTTGTGCGTGCCCCTTCCCCTGCTTGGAAGCTCTTCTGTAAATGCCATGTGGCTGGCTTCTTGTCACTGGGCTCCTGGCTTACACATCACCTTCTCAGAGGCGCCCCTTATATATGCACTGTAAAGGAGCCCTCACAGACTCCTTGTGATAGTACTCATTTATTTATTTATTTATCTATCTATCTATTACTAGTCCCCTCCCCAGTGCCTGATAATCTGTATATATTTGTTTTTGCATAACATATTTGTTTAATGCTTACATTTCATAAAGACTTTTCTAATTATTATTTTATCTCCACAAGATGAAATAATAATTTATGGACTCAAAATAAACAAATACACACAAAACCCTATGGTTTGCATCTGAAAGCTCCCTCTCCACCCTATGCCAGCTCCCACACACTTTGAGAGAGGTAACCTGACCCTGTGAATAAAAGTAAGTGTGCCAGTCAGTTTTAGTATTTGTGATTTCACTGGAGCCATGTACAGTCCATGACTGCACTTAGTACTCTAACCTAGAGTGATTCTGGGAGACGTGGGAATGGCGTTTTTGGGTGTCAAGCCATTTTCTGTTCTGGGTTGGAGGCCTCCTAGCTCAGAGCAGGGGTAGGGGTGAGGGGTGGACATAGGCAGAAGGAAGCAAATGGCAGGAACTCTCACTGGTTCCACTTAGGCTTGTTTACTGTGGACCCAGCAGCAGTAATTCTGTAGGAAGAGCACCGGACCAGGGCACAGGGACAGGTTCTAGGGCTGGCTCTACATGTCCCTTCTCTCAGCCCTGGGGTATCAGTTCCTCTGCTGCATGAGGTGGAACTGGATCACCTCTAAAGGGAACCCCAGTTCTGACAATCTGTGAGTGAATGAGAAGCATCTGACCTTTCGCCATGACCACGACGTCTGTGAAAAGGACACCCCATATAACATTTCTGATAAATGCAGCTTCTCTGGACTATGAGATTTCTTTGATTGGTCAGTAAAGTCATCAGACAAACCCAGATCTCTGCTCTTGCCATTCTTTTTAGCTTCCCCTTTCCTTTGCTTTCCTATCTATATATGTATATGCACTCATGCATATGTGTAAATATAGATGTGTGTGTGTGTGTGTGTGTGTGTGTGTGTGTGTAGTAAAGCCAGAAGTCTGTGAAATGGATGAAGATAACAAAGACAAGAAGGCTCTGTACAATTTATGAAACTAACTAGTAACAGAATGAGGAGAAAAAGTCTCCCAGTGTGGGCCAAGGCACCATCAAAAAAACTGAGTGACAGGGAAAAGGAGTTGGGAATCTTTATCTCACACTTACTGGTAATGGGTTGAAATTCTGGTCCACGAGGTGATTGTACCCATGGTCAAAAAATGAGTGCCGTATCACAACATCAATGCCCTGATTGGCCAGCATTCCTAAAGTGTTCAACCATCTAAAAAGCAGGAAAAAAGCTACATCAATACATTTTTTAAATGGCATATAACAAGCTCTATAGAGAATGGCTAACATACACACATACACATCAACCCCCACCACCAGATTTACCTAGTACTTTAAAGAAGATTATTTTAAGCATCAAATACACAACTAGGAGAGATTTTAGAGATTAGCAAATCTAAACTCTTCATTTTATAGTAAAAGTGACAGAGATCCAGGGGAGTAAAATGAATTGCCCTTGGTCATAAAATAGCCTGTTGCTAATGACTTGCCTCTTCTTCCTGTAATAGTAACAAATAAAATGAACACCCTAGCCATTTGTAAGCCTAATTATCACTCCTCCCACCCCACCCTTGGCCACAGAACACACACACAGGGAAGCACATGTGCTATATTTTCCATCACTCAAACTCCCCGGTTTGCACCCTATCACTGTACATGTACCTTCCAGGTGATTCTAACGCATACACTCCATGACCTACACAAGAATGGTCCAGTCATTTGTATCCCTCATATAGCACTGTCGGCAGTCTATGCAATAACAAATGGCATTATAACTAACTATACAGATATTCAAGGATGCTACCATCACACACATTACAGCTCACACACTTAGCACACACTGCGCTATGCCAGACACCCATTCTCCAGGGCATACTTCCGACTCATCTTTCAAAAATACTGTGCTCTTGCTCTTGGTTCTTCCAACACTCACTGCTAACTCTGCCTTCATTATTTACACATTCAATTCATTCACTCATTCATTCACTCATTCGTTTATTTTTCTTTCTCTCTTTGTATCCCTACTTCTGAAACTTAGGGAAACTTCTAATTGTAATAATATATGTGTGATAAATGTGACATAGAGCTTCAGTCTTCTCAATATCAAAGTTAGGGCATTTCGGTCTTTCCCGAGCACACATGTCTGGCTTCACCTGTCATTTCTTCCCTATTCTCTCACCCTAACCTTCATTCTCTAGGTCTAAGCCACAAAAAACTATCTTGGCTGCCCAAATACACCATGCACTCACCAAAATCTTTATACATGTTTTAACTTCTGCTTAGAATTCCCTTATTCTAACCCACCTCATTGGCAAGCTTCTTCCCATCTGTTAATTTCCAAGTCAAGTGTCATCTCCTTCTAAACTCTGCTGCCTGGGTCAACAGTGACACCTTCCTCTCTGTACGTCCCCAGAGCCTCATTAACACCCTCTGCCAGCACACAGATGATACATTTACTTACTTACTTTGCAGTCCCCTATTGGTTATGAGCTTATCACAGACACAGTGTTTTAGCATCGTACACAAAACAGCCTTACAGTTCCTAGCACAGTAGATGCTCAACACTCTCTGTTACATTTAAATTGCTCTGGATAAAATTAGATTCTATGAGTTTTGAGAAGCGCTATTCAGCATACTAGGGACAAATTATGCATAGTTATTTCCCAGATCTGAAACCATATGGAGCTCCAAACCAGTGACTTAGAGAACTAAGGTTTTTTTTCTTTACTGGAATAAAGAGCATTGCTAATTTTTATCTTATGAATGAATATTACTACTATTTTCAAATCTTTTTCACGTTGACAATTACATTTTATTTTCATAAAAACTAACAAAAGTTTACTGACAATCAGTTACAAATAAAGCAAAACCAAAAACAAAAGTTTTAAATCAAAAGGAAAATCTGACAATAATATGATAGAACCTTTGCTGATGTTGTTCAGACTGGGACATTGTGACCCAGGAAATTAAAATTACTTCTGGAATACATGCCATTATTATTTTAATTAATTAAGCAACCCTGTGAAATCAGGGTAACAGATTTAGCTTCTCCTTTACCTCTGAGACACAGTATTAAATGTTCTGTGGTAGAACTACAACATGAATTCTGGACTGATGTCTCCTAAATCGGTGTTCTTTCCCCTGAAATTGAACAAATTTAACAGGGTCTATATCTAATAAGTGTTTATAAAAACAAGTATGTCTTATTCATTCTTCTATCCTTATGTTGGTTGGATCAGTAAATATGCAATCACATATATGTGAGTCCCTACATCTAGCAGCATCTGGATATAAATACAAGTCTGTATTTTGGTATTTTTGTATGTGAAAGATCTCAGGTGTTCATTCATTCATTATTTATTCAATATAAATCAATGAACTATAAGTGCAGGCCTTGTTCTCAGCATTGAGGATAGATACGAAAATGCTTGTGTGACCATGTAAGTCATTTGCACAGCAGAGGGTAAATACCTGTCTATACACATTTATAGGAACAGTATCCAATTCCTACCTGTGACTTCTACAAAGCCTAGCACAGTAACCTGCAAAGAATATATACTCAACAAATAAATATTAATTAGTAAATCTGATTTTTTGGCTAGCATATAGGGAGTTTTTGAAGCAACTCAAAAGTGAGAGAAAAGACTATGCATCCTCCTCTGCAAACCCACATTCTATCTGCACATCCAGGGTCTGGGGCATTCAAAAATTACTACAGCCAGAACCCCTGCTTCCCCATGTCTTTTCAGAGTAGAATGGTTACTATCGAAGTTATCTCCATTTTCCTCCTGTGATAAAAGCTCCCCAAGAGGGAAGAATAAATGGTACTCAGAGTCTCCCTTGACGCATTAAGTAGAGAAAAGTGGCAAGATGACTGGTATATCCCTCCAAGGATGCTACTGCAGCCATCATCTTCCATTCCACAAAAATGTATGAAATATCTACTGTGTGGCAGACACTGCTAGGTGCTGGAAATACAGCAGTATGCCAAAGATGTATCTGTAGTGCATCAAAGCATCTCAAAGTCCTGACAGGGAAAACTACCCATGAATACTTGGTAGCAGAGAATTCTGATTTGTGAATGCATGTGTATGTGTCTTAGTAAGTTCACATATATATTGAAGAAGGCTGAAAAATGCCTTCTTTCCAATTCCTTGCTAGCCTCCTGGAGCTCCCCAAGGTGCTTTACCTTTTTTTTTCCTCCTAGGAAGCAGTTTATGCCCTTTGTAGAACTGGACTCAGAGGACACATTGCTGGTCATTGCCAGTAGAGTTGAGAGCAAAGGGGTGATACAGAGGCACAGAATGGGCTTTTTTCATTTGATCTGTGTCAACTAAGCATTGGATATTTGAATTACAACCAAAATCTAAATGACTATGTTCATCTGTGTTTGCCAAGTGACTGCAGAGATCTATGCATATTTGACAGATGCTCATGAAAACATAGCTTTCTAGCTCCCTCCACGAAGATCTGTGGTATTTCTCATTTCACATCATTCCCTAAAGGGAAGAAGACTCATGAGAAACTCAGACAATTGGGCTGCCTGCTGGGCCCTGCAGCAGAGTCCTTCTGTGGGGCTGAGCAAAAGCCACTCCTGCAGATTCCAAGGGAGTGCCTGCAGTGCTGACCGCCACAGGCCTCTCACCTTGCCCAGAGCTCCCAGTGAAACCACGTGGGGGAGTGGATTTTTGAAAGGAGACTCTTGGCCACATTGTACCAAGTGCTGATTCATTCCATTTCATTCACTTGAACCATGCTCATTGAACAACTGCTCTGTGCCACTCAATGTTGGGTGCCACAGGGATGAAAGACCCAAGGTATCATCATCTAGCACTTTGATCATTATCTTCATCTGTGTTTTCCATCTGTAAAGACCATCTACTTGACCAGCCTGCTCTGTCCTTTCCAAATGCATTAGCAAAACTGCTTTCAGACAGGGGAACCACATTTGTATGACTAGGAATGGCTGTGAGTAGGAACACGCATAGCCGAGGGCAGAGTGGCCACGTTTAGGAGGAACTTACTCAGCCAAAAAGCAGGGCCACAGGACTAGACTGGACCAGGAACAAATCACTTGGTTAGTCCATGGTCCTGGGGGGGCCTGTCCTTGCCACATGACACTGGAAGGCCAGCCAGAGAACCTCATGCTTCTGGCTTAAGTCATTCTCCAGATGACTGTAGTAGCCTTCAAATCCATTTTCCCATTTTTTGCCTCTCCAAACTCATGTGCACACCATTCCCAAAGCCAACATTTTAAAACACACATCAGATGGAAGGTCTCTCGTCCTCTGAAATCTTCAGTGATTTACCACCAAGTATAGAACAAGGCCTCATTTCTTCTGTCTGGTTTTCAAGCCTTCTATGATGTGGTGGTAAGCCCCCTCCCTAGTTTCAGCCCTTGTCTCATTCTTGCAGGTAATGAGGCTTTCATCACACACATCATTTCCCCTCACCTGTGTCTTTCCCATACTGTTCCTTCAGGTTAGAATGCCCCCCTATGCCATCACCACCATTCTCCACTTACAGAAATTAGAGTAATCTTTCTGTGTTCCACTCAAATGTCACTTTTTCCATGAAGCCCTCCTAATCCTCCCAGTCAGAGAAATTCTTGATTCCTTTGCATGTTTACCACCCTCCTTTTTGTGGGCAGACCAGGCAAAGCAGAGACAGAGACGGTCAAATGTAATGCCAAAGAGGCTGGACTCTGGAGCAGACCGCCTGGGCTTTAGTCTGATCTCTCACACCTATCTCACTGGGTTGTTGTAAAATAACAGTATCTAGCTCACTGGTTGCTAAATTATTAAAAAGCATTATAAAGCATTTAAGAGAGTGCTTGACACATGTACTTTGATAAGCACTATATAAAGCTATTATTATGATAATAATAACTTCTCCTCCTTTACCTATCTTCCATCTCCATTCCTCCTGTTGTATAAGTTCCTGGAAGGGTAAAACCCTGACTTATTCTTACCTGTCTCCCAGGACTATGATGAAAATTAGAGAAAAAACATGTGTTGTCTGCACTGTGTTTGCATTGTAGATATTAAATAAAGGTTGTATTACCATTATGATTACTACTACTACCACTGTTACTATCTTTGCTCTGACGCCTGTGCCAGGCAGCTCAGTATCTAGAGAAGTCACTGGTCACTGCTGTGGGGTGGTTGAACACATTCACAAAGGAATGAATGGAGAACTTGCAATGGGAAATGAACCCTCCCCCTCCAGTGGGCAGAATACTGAGCAGGGCTGTAGTGTTGCTGTCCTTTCCTCAAAGCCCCTTGGGCCAAAACTGCAAGTGTTACTCACAGGAATCCTGCAGCATAGGAATCTGATAGATTGTTTGTTCCTCCAGCTGAGGTGGTCACCACACCTTCAAGCCAAATCTTCTTTCCTGGGGTGTATGTATTAACCACCTGTTCACACAAAAAAGCAGAAGGGGATAATGAGATTTTTAAAAGCTGTTCCCAAAAGACAAGGGACACAAATTCCTTCCATCCCCTGCTCCCGTGTGGTCATGAGCTGTACTTTTTCATAATGATTCACCCCATAGAGCACACTGGCAAATATACCCACAGAAGCATTAACATTGACACATGTCCATTCAAATAAATAATCACGTTTTTCCTAAGCAAACCCAACTGATAATATGGCAGGAGAGCAAGTGCATATTCCAGGACATAAACTGATTGCGACACCCTGCATTAGAAAACATGAGTCATATGATGTTTCCATATCAACAAGTGTTGAGAAGCAAATTCTCTTAATACTCTGTACCTCCACGGATGAGTGCACTGTCCCTGCATCAGGAGTCATGAGTCATGAGGGCAGTGGTCAGTGTTTGGGAGAGGCATTTTATATAATTACCAGGGCATGAATGTATATTGCAATCACCTTTTGAAAATAACTGCAGTAAGTGTAAAAAAGAAAAATCAACCACAGCTGAAAGATCCTGCACAGGGAGCAGCCTTCCCAGCAGACACAAAGCCTCTTGTTAAAAGGTGGCCCTCTGGAGTTTTGAAATGGCCTGGTCTCTCATCCACAATTTGGATATTTGCCAAACTCTTCAGATTAGAGCCCAGATCCTCTGGAAAGCAATCTAGCAGTACTTAGGGATAATGCTATACTCTGCACAGTCCCTGAAAGCAGAGCCGGAGACAAAGGCTTGTCTATAGGCAGTTCCTCTGGGAAGTAATAACAGGGAGCAGGAATGGGGACCAGGGGCACGGAATGAGGGATGAAGGAAAAACCAGGACAAGGATATGTTTTCATGTTGGCAACCACTGCTGGCGACCTGTACTAGATCCCACAGGGATCTTGGTTAGAGCCTATGAACCATGTCTCAGAATTGACCCCCAAAGGGATACAAGGGGAAGCTTGTACCCTTTGGCTCCTATCCGCCAAAGGCCAAGAGTTGCCTCATGACTGTAAACCTCCCCCACCATTACCCCATTTCCTTGTGCAAGATTCCCATATGAGTGGTGAGCAGCCCCACATCTCCACCTTAGAGAAGTCCCAAGGCAGGAAATGAGAGGCAAGATGCTACCACATCATGCCAGCATCAAGCTTCTTACAGCTTGTGTGCCTGCCTAGCTCCGATCTCTGCAGCCATGATTAGTGTAGAGGGTAGGACTGAGAGGATGCTGGTTATGCCCAAGAGGGGCTGGATAAAGATAATACTTATTTAGTGTATTTAGGCCCAATGGCTCACCAATCTCTCAACTAGACATATTGGCCAAAGGAATTCTTTCTCAGGCCTCTAAGGAGACAGGTATGAGGATGTTCGCTATGTTACTGCTTGAGACAGGTTTCCACTACTAGAGGAATGGAAAAGTAAAATGTGGTGGATACATACCGTAAAACATTATGTTGCAGTTAGTACAATAGATTCAATATAAATCCAGCAAATGAATAGGCTTTAAAGATTAGGTGGTCAGCTTAAAAAAACAGCAATAGATGGTGGGACTGCAAATTAGTTCAACCATTGTGGAAAGCAGTATGGAGGTTTCTCAAAAAACTCAAAATAGAAATACCATTTGACCCAGGAATTCCACTCCTAGGAATTTACCCTAAGAATGCAGCAGCCCAGTTTGAAAAAGACAGATGCACCCTATGTTTATCGCAGCACTATTTACAATAGCCAAGAAATGGAAGCAACCTAAGTGTCCATCAGTAGATGAATGGATAAAGAAGAGGTGGTACATATACACAATGGAATATTATTCAGCCATAAGAAGAAAAACAAATCCTACCATTTGCAACAACATGGATGGAGCTAGAGGGTATTATGCTCAGTGAAATAAGCCAAGCCGAAAAAGACAAGTATCAAATGATTTCACTCATATGTGGAGTATAAGAAAAAAAAAAAAAAACTGAAGGAACAAAACAGCAGCAGACTCACAGAACCCAAGAATGGACTAATAGTTACCAAAGGGAAAGGGACTGGGGAAGATGGGTGGGAACAGAGGGATAAGGGGAAAAGGGGCATTACGATTAGCAGACGTAATGTTGGGGGGGCACGGGGAGGGCTGTACAACTCAGAGAAGACAAGTAGTGATTCTATAGCATCTCACTACACTGATGGACAGTGAGTGTAATGGGGTTGGTGGGGGGGACCTGATGAAGGGGTAGTTTAATAACCATAATATTGCACATATAATTGTAGATTAATGATACCAAAATAAATTATATTAAAAAAACAGCAATAGAATGAAATTTATGTCACAATATTATTTATTACTTTTGTAACTACTCACTAATTACACACCCAATAACACTAAACAATGTATAAATACATGTCTCTTAAGGATATATATCAAACACATAAGGAAGGCGTGCAGAAGAGGGAAGTGAATTCAAGTGGGAATTAGAGATCAAGGTGAAAATTAAAACAAAAGCAGGGCTTTGTATGAACTGATGGTAATGGTTTGCTGTAGTTGAGGAGTATGATTTTAATTTAATTTTCTGTATCTTGGGTCCAAAAAAAGAAAAAAAAAATATGTGGGATTTAGCATAACTGCCAGAACTTTCCTCTTCTCAAACACATAGGCAGACATTAGCAAACAATCATATTCTTCTTTTCATCTCTCCCTAGGTTCAACTACTTGCCCTGTCCCCGATCCCATTTATAAATGAACTTATATTATTTGAGGCCTGTTTTAAAATCAGAGTTGGCAAAGTGTTGACCCTTTTAGGAATAAAGTTGTATAAATACATCACAAATTTAAGATAGAAGTAAGGATTGTGATCAAGAATGGGAGGAAGAACCTGAGAATTAATAGTAGAGGTCAAACTGGAATGTTATTAAAGATTAAATAAGAATTCTCCTTGCACACTCAGAAACAGATGAGTCGTTGAAGGTAACACATGGTAATCCTCTCCTGCTTCTTGACACTCAATCACAGTACAGTGTCCAACCCAAGGGGAACCACAAATAGTATAAATACAAAAACAAGAGAAACATCTTTAGTGATCAAAAGACAGAGCTATATGGTAAAATTAAAGGACTATATTGATGATTTCCCTTAAAATTAGTATTAGAGAAATATCTGTGCTCTTGATAAACTGTGTGCTTCCTGTATGCCTAACTAGTGCTGTGTAATATATTTGTGCTTTTCTTTTCTGCCTTTGGATTCCAGAATATTCAGAAAAGACAGATTAATTTTTGCTCAAAGACAGATATCGAAATGAGGCAGTGAGAGAAAGGGGATTTGATTAAACACAACAAAAAAGGTGAATGATTAAGCTAAGTGAAAGAAGCCGGACACAAAAGGCTACATATTGTATGAGTCCATTTATATGAAATGTCCAGAATAGGCACGTCCCTGGAGGCAGAAAGTAGATTAGTGGGTTCCTAGAGTTGAAGCAGGGGAGGGAGGAAGGAAAAGGGGGCAGTTTGGGGATAGGGAGTGACTACAAATAGGTATAGGGTTTCTTTGGGGGCTATATACATGCTCTAAAGTTAAATAGCGGTGATGGCTTTACAATTCTATAAATATCCTAAACACTACTGAATCACATACTTTTGTGTTTGCACAGTGTTATGGCATGTGAATTTTATATCAATAAAGCTGTGTGTGTGTGTGTGTGTGTGTGTGTGTGTGTGTGTGTGTGTGTGTGTGTGTGTCAGGAAAAGGAGAGCTGGAGTCTAATAAGGCAGATAACTACCAGGGAAGAGGAACGTGCCCTGGAATTTTGGGTTCTACCACACACTAATTATGATACTTTTGGCTCATTTTTATCTTGGACTTCTGTTTCTACATTGACATGGAAAGCCATGAATGTGGAGTAGATGAAATCTAAGTCCTTCCAAATACAAAATGCTAAAATGTATTAAAATTTTGTAATTCTAATATAGGTCCCCTTGGCTCCTATCCCTCAAAGGTCAAGAGCATCTTTGACTATGTAAGTTAAAATTACATGAAAAATAAATATGGGAGATAGAAAAAAAAAGTCAAATACAGCTTAGGGCTAGTCATCTCAGAAACAATGATCTGGGCTAGAGGTAAATAGTGAGAGTGGTAGCAAAAGCCACAAGAGTAGATGAAATGACCTAAGGAGAAAATAAGAAAATGAGACTAAAAAAGGGCTGAGGGTTTCCATCCAGAAATATTAAGGCATTATCAAATGCATTTATTCATTCACTCAACCAATATTTATTAAACACCTGCTACGTGCCAAGCAGATTCTAGGGGCAGGTGAAATGGAACAAGGCTTAAACTGGTTTACATTTTAGTCAAGGCAGGCAGGCTAGTAACAAACAAAAGAAGTAAGAGTTAGGAAAAAATGAAACAGAGTAATCTGATAGAAAGTGACT
This sequence comes from Smutsia gigantea, assembly GCA_032199065.1. Classification (NCBI taxonomy): domain Eukaryota; kingdom Metazoa; phylum Chordata; class Mammalia; order Pholidota; family Manidae; genus Smutsia; species Smutsia gigantea. The sequence goes on from JAVSCE010022207.1 coordinate 65,264, forward strand.
TGACCGGAGGGGAGGGTAGATACTTTAGACAGTGGTCAGGGCACCCTGTGAAAGGTGGTATCTGAACTGAATAGGGAACCAGCCCCTGAATGGATCTGTAGGAGCAGCCCAGAAAAGGACCTGAGAAGGAAACAAGACTGATGTGTAGAACCAAGAGAAAACCACAAGGTGCAGTGAGTAAGGGAATAAAAGATGGAAAAGGCGAGAGAAGAAAGGAGGGTGTCTCTTATTCTGAGTGTAATGGAAAGCTATAGGTGGGATTTAAACAAAAGAGTGGTATGAACTGATTTATGTAAGGGTGACTATAGCTGCTATGAGATTGTATATATACATACATATACACATACATATATTATCTATAAATAAAACAGATATTATATATATAAATATAACAAAAACTAACATTATAGACACCATTAAAGTTCTGTCATTTCTGTGACTACTCTGAGCTTCCATTTCCTCACTGATGAAATGGAATAACAGCTGACAGGGTTGTGCTAAGGATCCTGGCCACTAGTCAGAGGACATATAACATTAGGCCAATCGTGGGAAGATCCTGAGAACTAGTGGTAAGTAAGACAGATGTTAACAGATAACACCTATCTGGGTCCCTCTGAAGTGATGCATGAGTTCAGAGGAATTAATGCAAATACACTTAGAGTTTGATGGTGGGATTCTGAACCATCATTTGTGATCCAACAACGATGTCCAGAAGTCTATGGACTACTTTCTAGAAACCATGAACTATCAGCTCTTTGGCAGGGATCCTGTATTGTTTACTTTTGCATTACTTCCTAGCAGAGCACCTGGCCCAAAGTAAGCACTTAACTGGAGACTGTGGTGCTTTAGTCACACAAACAAGTCAATGGGATTCCAAACCTGCCCATGTACAAGCTCACCAGAAACTATCACTCTTCAAAGAAGCTATATGCCCTAGGAAAGGGCAACTAAATTGGTCAAAGAATTGGAAGCAATACCTTGGCTGCAAAAATAACTTTCGTGATCAGGAGAAATAAAGGCAAACCTACAACAGCATGAAAGATCTAGACATGAGCAACACATGTCTACTGGTTAAAGCTCAGGATACCAAGCCTGAGATCTGCCCCTTGAATTTTGAAAGATGGAGATTTTGGAGAAGGAAAGGAAACAACTGCTTTATCAGGTAATTTATACATGGAATCTAAAAACCCCAGAAGTGGAAAAGGCAAATCACCATCTAGTGTGACCGGGGGACCAGAAGGATTTTATGATGTGTCAAGCTCATTATAATGATACTGAAGATAAAGAGACCATCATATGTTTCTACAATCTATTCAGTGAAGACCTTTGTTAATGGGTACTTAGTTGGAAGGTGGCAGGCCTACCTCCGAGAGGCAGTTTGTATGAGATGGTTGTAATTTCAAAAGGAGTTCAAAGTCTAGCTCCTTTAAATGAGGACTTCATTCCAGAAAATGACTGGATTTATAAAATACTGTGTACACAGGACTCTGCAAGGACATAGACACTGTGTAAATAAAAGTACATCTGAAAATTCTCTTTTGACTGGCAGGAAGATTTGGAAGGAAACCATCTAAAAATTGTTATTGGTGGTGAGGTACTATTGAGTAGTGGTAGGGGCATGGACTCTGCACACAAGATTGCCTGTGTTTATTTGTTTTTATTGAAGTATAGCTGATATGCATTATCATACTGGTCTCAGGTGCATATAGAGTGACCCAACAATTATATACATTACTAAATGCTCACCATGGTAAGTACAGTTACCATTTGTCACCATACAAAGATAGTACAATATTATTGACTCTATTCCCTACGCTGTGCTTTCATCCCTGTGCCTACTTTTATAACTGGAACTCTGTACCTCTTTGTTTCCTTCACTATTTCACTCATGCCCCACCCCAGCCTCCCCTATGGCAACCACCAGTCTGTTCTTTGTATTTATGAGTCTGTTTTTGTTTTGTTTCATTTTTTTTATATTGCCTGTGTTTAAATTCTGGTTCTATCATTTACTCACTGCCAGACCTCTCTGTGTCTTAATTTCCTCAGCTGTAAAATTAATAATAATAACACCTGTCTCAGAGCATCTTATGATATTTAAACAACCTAATATTTGTAAAGCACTTGGAAAGGTGTCTGGCATGTGGTAAGCTCTTAAATGTTACCTAGACCTTGTTCAAAGCCTGAGTTGTATTTGGATTAAACTAATATTAGAGTTGTGTGCTGACAGGTAATAGCACAGATGTATGCTAAGTAGCAAGGAAATGTGCACTTAGAATTTAAAATGCACATCGATAAATTCACATTATCACAGTTAGCATTCATGGTAGTCCTTTATTCACTCTCAGCGTGAGATGAACTCCTGTTTTTTTCTAGAGAAGCTATGTGAACAAAAAGCACAGTGAGGCAGAACTTTGATACACACCCTATATCATTATGAAATGTTCTATGGGAAGGAGATTCCTAGACAATATTAATGTTAAAGGTTCTGGGAGTAGTTGGTACAAATGAACAAGGATTTTCTGAGCATTTACTGTCTGGGACCTGGAGAAAGGCTTGATGAATTGTATGGCTACCATGAGCAGGGGAGCCCATCACGGTGACAAGTGGGGAAGGTACTGAGGCTGGTGCTGGTTAGAACTGGGGAAGAAATCAGTATGGGCAGAAGAGGAAGAGAGAAAAAAAATCAGGAAAAGCTGATGGAAGCAGCTGCAAAATTCCCTTAGAAAGTGAAACTCTAAGAAACCGAGGGTTATAGTTCAACACTGTGGTTTTCTGAGTAAATATGATTCTCCCTGTGCTGGAAGAGAGAAAATTGGAGGACTGGAAAGAACAAGGGTACAGTTCCTGGTGAGAAATGATGTGCCACTGAAGGTTATTTTGAGGAACACACTGTCTGGGGAGGGAGAAGACATACAAATGCTGAGGTCACTGAAGCAAGGGTAGAGGGAGGTGGAGTGGCCTGTTCCCTTTTGTCCCCAGCAGATTTCAAATCTTTGGGCCCAAATGGACAAGGGGGCTTTGAGGCACCTACAGAGCAGCCCAGTAAGTGGCCAGTGGTGCTCAGAATCCTTGGGCCTGCTGGGGGCAGGGTGGCATGAAGAGAAACCTAGTTCCCTTCCCTCACATTGCAGGGGTTCAGGATATCAGGACTTCATGTGGCCATGTTGAGAGAGGAGGGGTGAGAAAGAAGAGAGAGGTTAATACAGAACAGCATTGACTTTTAAGCTTTTATTCCCCCTACCACTTTGAATTTTTTTTAAAGGAAAACACAGTTAAAATATGGAAACAAAGAAAGTAGAAAAAAATATGAGAAGTATGAAAATAACCATTTATGTGGCACATTTTCAAACTTGGGCTTCCGTTTCCTGTTTCTTCAAAACTGTGATCTAAGTCTTTAAAAAAGACTCCTGAGAGCCTGGTTTCAGCCACTGGCTGTGCAAGAGATGGTAGCCCTGTAGCCTCAGACATGTTGTTTATGGTTATCCAAACCCAACACCTTCCTTAATGAGAAAGGAAGCAATAAAACAGGGAGAGTGGACAGGCCAGCTGGGCTAATCAGCCCTGGCAGGAGGCCCACCATCCAAAAGAGGCTGGAGACCATTAATTCCAGCATCTCTACTTGGGAATCAACCTTCCCCAGGACTTCAGGAAGAGCAGTAAGTAGCTCTTTGAGTAACCAGAACTGGCCCCCGATACTGCTGGCAAGAAGGAGCTGAATAGCTTCAGGAAGTTTCTTAAACCTTACCTATGCCCTGAGCTCTTCTTGGGGGTGCCTCTGCCTCTTTGTTCCTTACGTATTTAATAAGAGGTCCAGATGAGAGCTGTGGTCCTTTCCATTCTTCTTGTGTGTTTGAACTCTCTAAGCTACCTACAATATTAGAGAGGAGGGGATCATTCAATTCCCCCTTCCTTCCGCTCTGCCTCTTCCTGAGTTCTGGATCTTATCATTTCTCCCTTGGTTTTCTGCCCCTAATCTCTTCTTCCTCCTCTAGTCCATCCTCCACACTGCTGCCATTTGTTAACTCGACAAGTCCCTTCCCAGCTTCAGGACCTTCACTGGTTCCCCATTACCAGCAGCAGTCCTCACTCATTGCTCACAGACAGGTCTGAGTGATCAGCTGGGAGATGTGCTATGAGTGGTAATAGAAAACAGTGATCTGGGGAATGATTTGCTTAAAAATAAAGAGTGGATTTTTCAGAGTTGTCACAGTAACATTCTTTGCATTCACCAGAATTTTGAAATGTTTCCTCAATGGGAACAAAAGCTAAGGAGCTGGTAATTGCACACAACCCATAGTCTATTTTATCCATTTGTCCTTGGTAGTAAAACATGGTGGAATGACAGTGAGAACCACCGACCCATAGGCTACAATGCCACCTGCCTGATTTAAGCTGGTGTGGAAAACCCTTCATAACCACCCCTTAGCTGCCTCTTCTCCCTCCCTCCCCACAAGATCTATGTATGGTTCACCACACAGAATGGGCTCATTTTCCTACTATATCATCTTTTAGGATTTTACTAATCACCTTCTCCCCTACCCACTCCTCACCCATGTTGTCTGATTTTTTTTTGTGGCTTATTTCAAATGTTACCTCCTCTGTGAAACTTTCCTCAAACCTTCAGAAAATTAATTCTTCTCTCCTCTGGGCTCCAAAGTTCTTTGAACCTATCTTGGACCTTGACCTTATTATACTGAGTTGTAATTTTCTGTTTGCCTGTTTGTCTTCCCTGCTATACTGTAAGAACCTTGAGAATGCCACATTTTTTCCCCTTTTTGTATGCCTTATAGAAAGCTTAATAGTTACTCTGCATATTACAAATTTGTTAAATAATAAGATATGAAATAATTTATTTGTTAACAAATGAGAAAAGTAGTATTTTACTGATGAAAAGGCTGAGTTTCAGAGAAGATAACTAATGACCTCAAAACCGTAAGAGCAAGCACCAAATCCTCACAGGTCTAGTTCAGGCTCTGTCTGCTTTCTATGAGAATTTTCCTGTTGTGGAGACCTAGAAGCTTCTGAGTGACTAAACTGCCTCCGTATTTAATATGTCCTTAGATGAGACCAGCCAGGCTATTCTGAGCTCAGCTATTCCAATATCTCATCACATTCTTCCTGATGTATGTCTTCTGCCTAATGTGCTTCCTGTCAGTTATGTTAATTTTTTTCTGTGTAATTTCTTTTATTATTTCCTGATTCCAGAGTGCCATATTTGCCCATTTTCTTTTGGTAGCAGATCAATTTTTAATTTGTGGCTTCTGTTTCTGTGACATTTTTAGGATTTAAAATTGCATTCTCTGGCTCGTGTTATCTCAAACCACAGAAAAGCAATTGAATATAGTTGCAACAAAACATAAAATTAAAATAAGAACATACACAGAAAAAGATAAAGTCAAGGGGAAGGAAAGGAAAATATGAACAAACATGACAAAATAAGGAAGAAAGTTTCACAGAGTACCAAAGCAATACACATGTTTGAGGATAAGTGCTAGTGGAAGGAGAGGTTGGACAGCAGCTACTTGCACATACATCACTCTTCTGCTCTGTCCCAGTCCCTTCCTGTGGCTAACCAATCCTGTAGGCTTACTGGACAGCCCATCCACTCACAAGTCATAGGCTCCACCAGCCTCAGAGGTAATTCCTTCTCACTCAGGACAAACCCTATAATCTCTCTTCTTTCTCTATGTGGAAACATTAGAAGGTCACCTCAAGTTGCCTCTTCCTCCTAAAGGAGCTTTTTGCCCCAAACAGCAGTTTGTTCCCAAGGCCATTCCTCCAAGTGTCCATGAGCAGCACATGCCTCCACATTGTCATTGCCTTGCACATAACAGGACTTCACTATGCATTGACCAAAAGTCTGTGCACATGGAATGTAAGAATGGAGTCCAGGGAATGAAAGCAGATTACTCCCAGAAAAGTCTTGTCCTCTTCCATTCTCTAATATTGTGGTAATATTAGATGCTACCTGATATTGTGGTACCCAACTTTCATTCAGCCCTCACTTCTAGGGCACTGACTCCAGATGACATCAACTGACTGTGGGGTCAGGAGTATTCAGCATTCTTTAAAAGCATTCCTAATTCTGGGTGGTCAGACATATAAATACTACATGGCTTATAAAATAAATGGTTAACAAGTATGGCAGATGCAGAATAGTGGGTAAGAGTGTGGTCTCTGGAGGTAGGTAGGCCTGGCCTTGAATTCTAATTTCACTACTTAGCAAGTGTGATCTTGAGCAAATTACTGGTTTCCTCAATGTGTTAGTGATATATGATGCAGTCCATAAATGGCACTTGTAACCTAAAAGGTAATAAGATGACTATATTTCATAAGTTAATGATGTATTTTTCACATTTTAATGGTTTTAAAATGTTTTTCATAATCAATATCAAAAGAAACTTGCTGGCTATTTACCCTATTCCCCAGCTGTTATTAAATTGAGGGTACATTTTATAATTATTTGTTTTAAGAACCAAGGAAATATGGTTCACAGGATGACACTGTCTAAAACTTTGGAGCTCTTTTGTGGCAAACACACCTGTCTAGCTCGTGTCCCCTATTTATTACTAGTGTTATCTTATACATGAAGGAGAAGATCCAACATTTCCCTTGGGTCATATTCTCCCATTTGCAGATGCACAATAAAGTGGGGTCACAGAGGGTAATTTACCAGAGAGCTCATGAAACTCAAACTTCCAGTTTCCTACTCTCACAGGCCTCTACTAATATCCCAGGAAGGGCTCTAGTAATGTGTTCTCATGGTCATATTTATTTCTAAAATGTACAAATTTGTTTTGCTTTTCTCTTACTTAAAGAGACCCACATTGTATGAGCTTCAGGTCCCATAAAGCTTAGAATCACCCATGGATGTCGCCCAAGTACTAAGGTGGCATCATTTGTATTTAAGGTCCTTTGCCTCTCTTGAGTCCTTCCTTGGCCTGTGTTTCTCCTCCACTCCATCAAAACCGGCTTTTGGGAAAGGACCTTCTATTTTATAGTAACCCCTCAGTGTGACTTTAAACCAGCGTTGTTTACCTCTTCTCAGGCTATTTACATTTGCATCCTCCTCCTAAGGTAGGATGAGAGGTTATTTCACTCAAATGAAATACCTGGCATTAGCAAACAGACTGAAATGTTACTCTGAACCACAAAGAGACCTCTCCTTCACACCTAGACACACACCCAGAAAACAGTCTTCTACTAGGCCCACATATAGGCATAGCCCATTTATGGTTGCTAAATTAATTTCTATGTATTCAATACTATGCTACAAAGTTAGTAGCAGGTTTGATTCTTCTGCGTGTGAACAGCAGAGATAGCAGATCCAGTTATGAATGGGACAGACATTACTTCTTTCACACTTCTTCCATTATTTCACTCTGCTCATCTGCCCTCCCCTCCCACCTGCCTCCTTCCTCAAACACTAATGAGTGCCTGCCATGTGACAGGCGTTACGGGAGGAAGGCGCTGGCACACCGGAACAAGCCCTCGACTTGCTGAATGAATGAATGATGAATGAATGACGCGAGCACTGGTTTTTGTGGTGATACTCCGGCTGTTGCCCTAGTAATGTGTTTTCATTTTCCCCTTTCTTCATTAGAGAAGGTTAACATTACCTTTGACCTCATTTTTGCTTCAGTTGTGCTTTCAATTATTCTATGATCCTCAAGAATAACTTTTTTTAAACCACTTTCCTCTTTGAAATACTAAGGGGCTCAAATAAGTGCATAAGCCAGAAGGTTGGTTGAGAACAAAAGTTTCTTTTTGATCTATTAATTACTTCAAAAGGATTAAATACTCTTCTGCCTTACCTACTTCCATGATCCTGCAACTGATACATTTTGGAAAAAGTGGCATAATGTCACTGCATTTATTGAGGCTTCAAAAGAGTTCATCTTTATTAAATATTATAAGCAATCATAAGCAATGATGACATTAAAAAAGGATGATCATGGTCACATTACAAACCGTATAAACTATTCTCTCCACCACATACATTTACCACCAGTGGTCCTCTGATCACACCTAAGAACTGTATAAATTAGAAGGTGTCTATCCTTCTGGTGTTTACCTAAATGTCACTTCCTCTGGAGAGGACTTCCTTGATTTCCCTTCCTTTACAAACGAAGGTAGATACTTCCCACCATGGGATCCCATAGCACCTCATACCTCCCCGATTAGAGGAGTCGTCACATCTTCCTATCATTACTTCATTGACTGTTTTTCCTGCCAGACCAGAAAGTCCATGAGAACCACCGTCACATTAGTCTTGCTCATCATTTTATCTTCATGGGTCTGGAAACTACTAAGACTGTTATAAACAGTTGAGAAATGAAGGAAAGAAGGGAAGAAAGAAGGAAGGAACTTTTCAAGTTATTAGGGAAGCCAATTGTTCCATTTATTTATTATTCAAAATGTAATCACATGGACGGTACTTTTGGAAATACTTCCCTTGACTGGGATTTCACCAACTCCTTCCTGTGCTTATTGAATTGCTGAAAATAATATCAAAAAGTGTTATTTCCTCCTCTGATTCCTCTAGGAGATGAAGATGCAAATCATAGTGTCCAAGTGACTTAAGCCAAAGTGGTTCTTCTTGGTTCTTACGTCACTGTTTTGGAGTCAGCCCAGCTATCCCCACCATACCATCTGCACTGCATCCTGGACATCTCTCACTTTCCCATCTGATTCTTGCTTGCACTGTCAGATTCCCAACTCTTTCCCTTGACTTATCTCCCAAAGTACAGATGATTACCCTTATTCTAATGGAAGGAAGAGACTGTGTGGATCATCCAAAGGAGTGGTTGTCCAAGCATTGTCTCTTTTTGGCTTTCAAATGCATCATGTAGACTTACATATAACCAGGATTCACCCACTGCTCAAAAAACTGAGAATTCTGTTAAGTGGCAGTCCAAATTTGGAAACCACAGCTGTTTTTAGCAATTGAGTCATTGACTTTCAAGTGCCAAAAATATCACCTATCATATTCCCTGAGGTTCAAAGAAAGAGGAAAGAGGAAAAAAGCAAAGAACAAGCTGAGGATAAAGGTAGCATAAAGCTTCTCCAGTGATATATGTTATTATTAAAAATAACTATAGTAACTAAAACAATAATAATAGCAATAAGAGGTAGCATTCAATAGCAACTAATAACACAGGACCTCACATGACTTTCCTAATCTCCCTAAGAGGGAAGGAGGATAGTATTCTTAGCACCTTCATTTTATAGATGAAGAATTAAAATCAGAGAAGTTAACTGAATGGCCAAAGGTCACACAGCTAAGCTTGAGCTCCAGAGCAAGCCATCAGACTTCAAATACTATATTCTATCTCTTATTTAAACAGCCTCGCCACTGATTTATCTAACCACTCCCACATGAATCTGTTTTGGTGGGAAATTTGCAGTTTTTTCTTTAGGGCTTAAGAAGGGTCATTAGGATATCTCTGAACTGATACAATCAAAACAAAGATTCCATTTCTAGCTTCTGGATGAAGGTTCTAGGTATATTTCTAGCTTCTGGATGAAGGTTCTAGGTATATGCATGTTAAAATCCTACTTGGACTATCTTTGAACTGGTTTTGGGGACTTGAAATAAGTTTGGCCAGTCTGCCCCAGTGAGCACCTTGGACTCTATATTTCTCCAGGCTCCCCTGTCACCCATAGTGGACTTCAGGAGCAGCCAAAGCAACTTTTTAACTGGCAAACCTTAGTGACCCTTCTCTGGTCTCCCAGCCCCCATCTCTCCAGGGCAGGCTAGGACTTAGCAATGCTGGGCTGTGGTGAGAGGGACTCTCATCCCAGAGGCCCTAAAAACTGGGTCTACCCTACATGAAAATGTCAGGGAATCTGTGATCCAGCAGATACTCATGTAAGGAAGTATTTTGCAAGAGCTTTGTAAAAGAGAGCTGGACACAGAAAACAAGTTAGAGAAATGACTGAAGGGCTTCTAAATGGCATAGGGATGATGGAACAGTGGTAGAGGGTTACTCTCCAAAAATGAATGAAACAATATATGTGCTTCCAGAATCATGCCACTCTGCCATTAAGAGAGTTTATTTCTTCTCTCCTTGAAACTTTCTTGGTCTTTGTGACTGCCTTGATGAAGAAACTGTAGCTGAAGTGACATCCCCTGACTTCTGAACACTCTCTCTCTTAGGCACCTGACTTTAGAACCTTGGGAGGAAGCCCGGGCTATGTGGAGAGCTCACATGCAGGTATAACACAAAGGTGTGAGCCGACAGCTGGCATCAGCTGCCAGACCCGTGAATGAAAAAGCCTTCTGATGATCCAGTCATCACTCTTTGAGTCACCTCAGCTTTGAGTCTTCCAGATGAAGCTTCAGACATTATGGAACAAAGACAAGTGCCCTGTGGGAATTCCTGCCCTATATGGGCAGAGTAAACAGTGGCGTTTTATACCACTAAGGTTTGGGGTAATTTCTTCCATAGCAAGATATAATCAGAACCAGAACCTAGGCCTGAGAGGACCTCTGGGCATGTTCTATTGCCAATAGCCCAAAGGTGATTCCAGGCCCCAAAGAAAGCCGACCTCTGCCAGGTGCTGTCTGCATATAGGTCACTTCTCTTAGAGGTCCTGCTGCTCCTCTCTGCAATCTCACGTGGCCCTCCCCACCCAAGTCTACCAGACATGCTTCTAAAGGTCTGAATCTCAATTGTGCATAGGGTTTGAGGGTTCTTGGGCCTTGCCTGGACAGATCAGGAGGTAAGCGTAGCTCCTCAGTTCAGTCCTTGAACATTCTGTGATGGTTAAGGGTTGTGCTGTGGTGGAGGGGGTGTGGAGAAAGAGAAGATCCTAACTCCTAGCACTGCTGTCTGGGTTCTGACTTAGCTCTACCTGTTCTTAAACAGTTACATGCTAGAACCTTCACTGTCATGTGAAGTGCCATGATACCACTGAACCATTCTACTTTCAATGACAACTCTTTGATCAGGCCCTTAGACTCAAAACTGGAAAAGCCAAACATATAGGGACTTGTCTGTCTTGTATACTATTCTAGTATAAATATTTAGAATAATGCCTGGAACATTGTAAGTACCCAGTAAATATCTATTGAATAGACAAATGAACAAATGAATGAACAAAAGAAATTTTCCCCTTCTTTTGGAAAGTAGGATCTAATCTTAGATTAGCATGATGTGCTTGGAAAACTGTAGTGTTCAGCAGGTTGACATTCTACTGCCTTAGGTAACACATTTTTCAATGGGTTCAAAGTGAGCATTAAACCTTAAAACTGTGAGTTCCTTGAGGGCAGAGACCATATCTTACTCCTTTTTGTATCCTGAGCACCTGGCACATTGCTTGGTACTTGCTAATACTCAGTAAATATTAAATAGTTAAATAAATATTAAAAACTAAATGAATATCAAACAGAGACTGGTAGAGATATCTGAAATCATTTTGTTTTCTCCAAATTATTGATGGAGAAATCAATCGTTTTTTCAGGCCTTGCCTAGTAGAAGGCAGTGACAGATAAGCTTGCTGGCCAATGCACCTGATCCCCAGAGGGATCAGACTGGGATGCCAGAGTCCAGAAGTCCTAAGGCAACCCAGCCAATAATACCCTTTGAGAACAAGTGAACTCAAAAGGCTATTTGTAATCTGAGTATGATGTGGTATGAACTGGTATTAATCCAAAAGAGACTTCCATTTTACCAATCAAAAGTGCTTCTCTATGATTGTTCTAAATAGGAGTTTCTTTCACAGCTAATTTTATACATGAGCCATTCATTCATTCATTTGACCATTCATTTACTCATTCATCTCATGTTAATGGGGGTCTACCTGTTGCTATTTTTCTGCAGTTGTTTAATCTGCTCAAGAGATAGATGAATGCTCAAAAACTCCCCATTCTCTGAAAAGGGACCTGACTAGACAACAAAAGATGTGACATCACTATCTTGTAGAGGCAGATGGAAAATATAGACAGAAGATCTTCACAATTCAGAAGTAACTAATATAGTTAATTTCAGGTTTGAAAGAATACTCATTTTGCGATCTCCATAGGGTAGAATCATTTGACAGATGACTATTAAAAATAGAGATGCCTGGAATCTACTCTAGACATAGTAAATCAGGTCATCAGGAGTGAGATGAGAAACTTTACAGTCAACCTCTCGGGATTTTGACTGCCCTCAAGTTTGAAACCTGTTGACCAAATAGCTAATAGGTCTTGCTAATAGGACTTACGTGCAGTTGCTTAATATACTATAGCTTCCTCCCACCATATCTTTATAAAAGCAAGGTGTTACTTGGCTGATTCTAAGACACCTAGGAATAGTGTAAATATGTCTCAGAACTGCCAATGCCCCATACCAGAATTTCACTGAGTAAATGTAATCATTCTCTCCTTAACTAACCCCAAATAAAATAGAAAAGAAAATTTATTCTTCCCTTAAGAAACTCACAACTTAAAAGCAAACCATTACAAAGTATTTGTTATTAAAATAGAGAAGCTTTTAAATCTTAATATGGCACATTCCAAACCCTTCTCAGTTTGATAAACAATAACAATCATCAACTGTGAGAGGGAGCTCTCACCATGCAGATCTGAACTGTAATACTTTGCACCCTGGTTCCCACAGTGCTGAGGTCCAGCTGGGACTCTATGACCTTCTTGCCTTACCCCCATACTCACTCCTCTTCTTCTCAGGAGATTTTTACTCACTTTTTGAATTTTCCTAATCTGGTCAGAGAGTGTGTCTAACAGGCGAGTTTTCAGGAAGTCCATCACCTTGACCACCCGGCCATCAGTGTAGCAACTGGAATAAAAATAAAATGAGAATCACATAGAATTTACAGCAGGAGACGACAAATACACTTCTCTAGCCAGAGGTCTCTGTTGCCTGAAGAAACAGTCCAAGGTTCACTTGGGCTCTTATCCTAAAACGTTTTGACCCTGGGTGCTTTTCAAACAGATAATATACTTTTCATCTTCTTCATTTCCATCTCCATTTGTGGCTAATATTGTGATTTTAACCTTTGTCACCTGAAACTGCATTGCGTGCTCTATGGGAACTGACAAGAACCAATAATACAAATTGGATAGTGGGGAGAAGCTGACTTTTTTCTCCCTAGGTAAAGCAATTTTAAAACCAACCCCCTACCATCCCTACCTTACCTTAAAGTAGTAAAGGCATGTGAGAGGTTTGTAAGAATACTCATTTTGACAGGTTTCCACACCTTTATATAAGGAAACAAACACCAACCACAAACATCTGGTGTAGTGCAGTGAGTGGGTCTCAAAGGTTTTGTCTCCAGCTCACTTTCCTGGGCAAAATACTTTGTATCAACCTTCTCCTACCACCTCCAGACCAAATGAATGGATGAGTGAACAAATGAATAAATAAATAAATAAATCAGACAGATTAAAGTCCAGGAGCCCTCTCCTAAGAGAGAAAAAAGTTTGTTAAGTAGCTTAGGTGAAGCATCAGTTTGTGCTCATACTATGTTGTGAACATTTGACTGAAAAACATTCATCCCGTTTTGTGGGGACCCTCTGTGAATACTTACTATGAAGACTAAGCTGAGACTGGCCCAGGGTTAGGTGAACTTCGCTATCTCAAACCTCCCCATACCCATCTTTGCAAAATTCCAAATTAAATCAATTTAATTTAAATCCATGCTATGACTTCTGGATACCTTTCAAACCTACTCAGGTCTCCTTGTGCTGATGGTTAATGATAGACTATTTCATTTAAAAAAGACACCAACCTATCAGTACATATTACAGAACTATGTGAAAACTCTCATACCAATATGTGATTTAACAGAACAGTTCTTTTTTTTTTTAACTGTAAAGCAGGTGCTCTGGTTGAAGTGATAGTGGGCAATGAGTTCCACCCACTCAGCCTTCCCTGTGGACTCCTGCACCATCTCAGACATTTCCACAGAATCCAATGTTTAAATCATTGGTATATTGAAAAGAGCGTGGAGCTAGAGATATCTGAGTTAAAATTCCAAATCAGGTATTTACTACCTAAAACATCTTGGGCAAGATACTTGGCCTCTATGGGCCTCATTTTCTTAGTCTTCAAAGAAAGGTAACGTATCTTCTCAGGATTAACTGAAGGTTAAGCAGATAAACCTAAAGTGTCTGGCACACAGAAGGCAGTCAAGTCTTAATCCTTTTCTAATTTTTCTCATTTTCAGTTCACACTGATGGGGCCGTATACAATAGGGGACTGGTTAATTAAATGATGTGTGAGTAAAGAATCCTAAAAGTGGAATTGGGTCAAAGGGTGCATGCTTTTGACAATTTTGGTGGTTACTTATATTAAAGAATAAAACAAAACAATGACATGACCTTTCGCCTCATTCTTGGTACAGATGCTAGATTCAGATCCAATAAACATTTATTATGTACAACATGCAGAGCTGGGCACGTCCATGCCCACTGCCTCACAAGCTCTTCCTATTAGTACTTTACTATTAGCACCCCTGATTTTTTTTTTAATTGTGATTAGATAGCATACTACATGGAAGCTAGGCACATTAAAACATATCAGTATAAAAAAATTAAAATAATTCATGCAATGTTAATCTAACACACCTTAAAAGGCATGGATACTTATTACTATATTACATGATGACTAGACATATTATAAAAAAGCACAGAAATGAGTGTTCTTTCATGCTTTAATCAAGTATATTATAGTTTCCTCTTATCTCTTTGTTAGCTCCCAGTAACTATTCTGAACATCAGCATTTACAAGTTTTGCTGGCAACACATAATTTCATACTTACTGAGACTCCAGATGTACTTGTTCAATATGTACGACCGCCTGCAAACACCCTCTCAATCCCATACAACTCGGGGCCCAGGGTTGAGGGACACTTCACTCTTCCCCTCCTTTTTGTCTCTTTTCTCAAGTACACAGAATTTGGAGTTAGACAACCTTGATTCAATCCCAGCTTTGCCACTTAATACCTGTATGATATTGGGTTTCCCCTTCTTTAAAACTGGTTAAAAAAAAAGAATCCAAAACCCATAGTATTTTCACAGGGTTGCTGTACCAAATCCGGAAAAATGCTGGGCACAGACCCTGACATATAAAAGGTATTAAAGAGCCAAATCTACCTTCTGGGTTACTTACAGGCCCAAGGTGGCAACAACCTAGGCTGGAAAGCCATGGGCTGGGATGGGCAGGGGAGCATGGCAAAGGAAAGCATGTCATCCACTGTAGGGCTGGGAATGAAGGAAGGATGGAGCAGCGAGAACAGATTCTGGATTCCCAGAGGGTGGGAGGCAGAGGGAGGGTGGAGAGTGCTAGGATTATGTTGCAAAAATTTGTAGTTTGAAAAGACTTTAATGGTAATGTGGTGTGAAACATGTAAGCTTGCTACAATATCCCTGAGAAGTGATTATGGGCAGGGACCCCACTCCTAATACTATCAGTACTGGTCTACTATACTACAGCTTGCATCCATAAAAGGCTCTTCTGCCATCCGTCTCAATTTGCTCCCTCTCATTGTCGACTCAATGGCTATTTTCTTGGACCCAGAAATAGTCCAATTCCTCCTTAATCTGACACATGGGGGAAGAATTCCAGTAATAACTCTGGCTTAAGCTTTTTAGAACCTATTCTTGGTCCCACTTTCAACCCAACAAGCTGGATTCAATCCTCAGTTGGTTTCAGCTATTCCTGGGGGCTGGGAATTAGACCAGAGCAGGGAGAGCTCTGGGCAGGAAACCAGTGTGACAAGGTTATCTTAGCTCAATAGTGCAGGCCAGAAGGGACCTGGGTTCAGTAAGTGAGGTCACAGAAAGAAGTAAAAGTGAGAGCTTATGAAGAACTAATAAAATAAAGCTTCTGTAGAGTGTAAGAGAGAGAGGAAGGGAGTTAATGATGACTGTGAGACTATGTGAGAATGTCTTGAGGAACACTGGTGCCAAGGACATGCAGTCTAGTCAGACTGGATTTTAAGTTTGGCAAAGGTGATAAGTGAATTTGTTTGAGACATCAAGGACATAGAGAATATCAGAGAGGAAATATACAACAGGTAGGCAGAGATATGGGAAGGAGGCACAGAGAAAAATTGAGATAGCTTATAAGTAACAGATGAAGCCATGGCTATAGATGAGGTCTCCAAGAGAATAAGAGAAGTTACCAGAGATTCAGAGACCCTCTGAAATGCTTCTGAAATATGTCCGAGGCATTGCCTCTACCTTTGTCTATTAGTGTCTTTTAACAGTTTCAATCTGAGTCAAATTCACATTTGGGTGTCGAAGGAATCCCCATATTATATATACCAAGAAGTATCAGCAATTTTCTTTTGTGACCTGACACTGACATTTATATTATAATATGAAGTTTGGTCCCCAAGAATTCAGTGTTACTTTTAAGACGGGGGAGATCTGACCATGGGTATGAGTCTGATAAATACCTATGCCTTTTTCTTGGTGCCTTGGACCCTGCACTTACTCTTCATAAACGTAAAGCTTCTAAGAAAACAGAAAACATTCAGTATTAACAATCTGTGGTTATTTCAAAAACGTCCACCTGTTACAGAGTTTTGGTTCTCTGATAGTGGCTGCCTGTAGGAAAGGACCACATATCACTTAGATTTGGAAATGAAGAAGATAGTAGCCTGTGGTAACCATTTGGTAAGAACAAATTGTTAAAAACAAGGAAGATGGTGATTTCTAACCAAGACTGGGTAAAAGGAAGTAGGACTGGGTTTTAACTGACTATTCAGTGAATTTGAGGGCAACTCTCTCTGCTTTTCTCTGTCTTTTTTCACTGGGAAGATGAAAATGATTCTTGGCTACCAATTATTCTGTCCACAAGAGTTAATCCATGTAGTAATGGCTAAAAAGGCATCGGAAAACCAAATAAATCAGAGGGGAAAGGATGGATTGACGGAAGGAAAGAACGAAGGGAGAAAGGAAGGAAATTCATTAATTAGAGGTGCTTTGGCATCTTCCACATTAACCCTGGCAGGATGGTTGGTTCTAGAAAACAGACTGATACGTTTAGGTAAATCATAATTCTCCTCCAAGCTCTCTTGAAATTTCAACATCTCTTAGGATCATACCACAAGTGGCTGAGCTGTTCAATTAAAAGCTGAACCCAAGAGAGACTGTGCAGAAATAACCTTTCTGGGAATTATTACAAATGCAATGAAGTTGAAACCTTTGTGTGTGGACAAATAGCCTGTCTGGCTCAATACCAGCAGCCATTATTCCTTCCTCTGCCGGCCTCCACATCAGCCGGTCACATGTCTGGGGAGATGGCAAAGATGGCAGAGTACACAAAGTAAATGGAACCACTTAATTCATTCACCAACTGTCTTGCCCTCCTTAGCTTAAAGTTTATTTCTAGTTTCATAGTTTTCATCTTAAAGTTTTGCCCTTTATTATGAAAGAAATAGGTGCTCATTACAGACATATTAGAAAATGTACATAAAAATTAAAATATGAAAAATCACTGTTAAGTCCAGGAGCTAGAGAGACCCACTGTTAACATTTTTCTGTATACCCTTTCAGACTTTTTCATAGTAAATACACATAAAATTTCCCACAGTTATTTAAACACTTACTCCAGATCCTATTCTACTAGCATTTAAACTTACAACTGTCTCAGAGGAGACTTCCAAGCCCAACTCACAAGGATACTGACAGAAACATTAGAGACTCCAGGTCAAATTGTCTTACTTTTTTAATTCTTATACTTTTATTAATTCCATTCTGGCCATTTAGGGATCCTCTGCAGAAGCAGGTCTCATCTCCTTTCTGCCTCTGCCAGCCAGGTCTGAACCCTGATCCTCCTTCCCCAGGCTCCTAGATTCAGTCTTTAGGATTGTACTAGGATTAGCCACTTATGCCCATTAGTCTCTTAAAACATTTAATGAGGAAAGTTTGTTGCCTCCAGAAGCAGATGGTTTTGTTTACCTGGCTCTTTACTTTAAAAGGAAAAACCTTTGCCCCTTATTATCTGACCCCTTCTTTTATTTCAGGTAATTGCGTTAGTGCTGGCTTCCCAATGCTCAGGAATTTCCGGACCTATTTTGCTGCCTGCTGCTTTCAGGGAGGAGGGGCGGTCTGCCCAGAATTCTAACACCCAGCCTGCTGACTGGGCAGGTAATTCCATAAAACCGGAGCCTTCCCCATTGAAGCGGGAGAAATTTGGATAATCATTAGAACAACCCTGTTGACCTATAAAACCTATTCTGACACCTGGAAGCCAAACACTGGATGAGGCTGAATTGAGTCTCTCTGAAGCTTTATAAATTGTATTTGCCCCTCCTCCCAAACCCCCTCACTCTGGGCTCCTGCTGAGCCCATTATTCACACTTGCCTTTAGATTTTCTTTCGGATGCTCCATTATTCTAGATCTCCTTCATAATGGGTCAACCTCTCTATCTTGTGTTCAGAACTACTCTGGGAGGTAAAGCTTGGATGAAATGAACATTGTTACCAAAAAACAAAAAAAGATCCTACAAAATAATATAGACATTTCTTTGTTTTTTTTAAACCAGTTCCTATAAACCCATATAGGAGTCACCCAGTTGACTAAAGGGTTGTGGTAAAATGTTATCAGTGAAAAATGCTACAAGTAAAGGTCAAGGTTCTGGGCAATCCCATAGGCACATAATGGGTGCTCAAAAGATATATTTAATAAAAGCATAGTTGCCTATATAATCTAACGAACAATGAGCCAAAAGGGTGGTCCTTAGGCTCAAGGGCTGTCCTCAGGGCCCTTTTTTTCTTAATCTTTTCTCTCTCCTAATTCCATGCACACTTTGGGTCCTAAGCCTTAAGCCCAGATCATTCTCCCCCATGAGCCCAGTGTATATGGAGAGATACTGTGTTTTGGCAGTGTCTCAAAACAGCTGGGCCTTGATCCGAACAGTGCTGAGGAGCTCTACAGGAAGCAGGGAAGGAGAGGGGTAAGGAAAGCCTTCTGCAGCTCCAGCCAGTGGAGTGGGCTCCCATGAGGGCATCTTGGGGAGTTTTCATAGTAGCAAGAGATGGCACCAAAAGTTTGGGCAAGAGCGGATCCATGTGTTTTGGAAGTGCAACCTGAACAATTGGTGGAACTCTCTTTAAGAAAAGGAAATCAAAACATGAAATTAGGTACGAAACTAAATATTTGTTTAGAATGACACACACGAATTCCCAGAAATTTTGAGAATCAAGACCCTTCTTTCTGAGAGCTCTTTAGGCAATTTACCAGAAATGCTTACATAGCAGTGCTTCCTGATAGCCACCTGCCCAGTCCCCTTACTAGCTAGAACATCCTATAACTCTCAGCATCTCTGAGCACTCCTAGGAATCAAAGCATGTGAGAGGCTTGAAGCTCAAATCATTAAATCATTGTCAATCTGATTGTGGGGCAACTATAACAGGAATGGCAGGATCTGTACATTACTGGAACCTAACCTTCTATGTACAGTATTTTTTCTTTTTTAATTCAGTGTTTGTAAATTGGCAGCTGTGTATACGGTTACCACATCCTTTCCCTGGCCTTTTTTCTGTAATTGCCATTGTAGCAGAATAACACAACTAATATAACTCGAATTAAGTCAGTGCATTATTAACTACGAGAAAAAAGAAAGGAGAAAGGGGAAGGGAGGAACTTTATATATATTAAGTTTCTTCTTATTTGTTGGCTATTTTATACATGGTGTCTCATTTAATCCTCATGAACATTCCCTGTTTTGCAGATTAGAAACTGTGGGTCACAGAGACAAGTAAGCAGGAAACCAGAGATCATGCAGGTACTAAGTGACAGAAACTAAAACCTTCCCTCTCTGCTCTAACAAGAGTTGGAGCTATGGCAATGCTGTGTTTGCTTCTTTTGTCCTGTAGTCCAGTACAATTGCTTTTCAATTGCCTTTAGTCTTGCCTACTTCAACCATCCTGACCACTTAAACAATACTGAGCTAAACCTAAATTTCTCAAGAAAAACAATTACAACAAAATAAAAAACCGAAACAATAACAAAAGCAAAAACCTGCAGAAGTAAGTAAAGGAATGAAGGTGGTTATAACTTTACACTTTTCCTTAAAAAAAATGTTTTTCAAAGTATTTTAGTAATTGTTATGTGAAAAAAAAAGGGGCTTCATTGTCAAATAAGTTTAAGAAATATTGGGTTAAAATCAAGTTAAGTAGTACTTCCTGTTCCAGTCAACACAGAATAGATGGTATCTGAATTACCCTCCTGTCATAGGCTATTCTAAATACAAGACAAAATATATAAAACTGTTGGAAGGAACTGGGCAACAGCCAACTCAGGCCATGGTCCTTGAGAGAGGGAGAGTACATGAGGTGAGCCCCACACTCACCTGGCTTGTGACCCTGGGAGGGGGAGACAGTTTACTGACCATCAAAATTTTGTGCTTCCCTTTCACAGTGCAGAGTGGTTGCCAAGAAGCAGCTGCACAGCTGGAAACTATTATTTCTGTGCCCCTGTCACATGGGGGGCAGGGGATGCTTTCATAACACTAATCAGGCCAAAGCCATGTGAGAAGTAATGTGTCACCTCACAGCTAAAGTAGGTGGAGATGTGTCTGAGCAGAAATCAAGAAGCCATGGCTTCCTTAGAGTCTCTTTCCTCACTGTCAGATGAATGGAAAAGTCTCCAAGAAGTTATAAGATGGAAAAAACAAACAAATCTGGGTCCTGGAATGACCACATAAAAGCTGTACATCAGCATGGTAGGAGACATGGGTGAGAAACGTTAGACCATGGAGATTTGGGGGTATATTTATTAAAACAGTTAGTATTATAATTACTAGTGCATTTCTTTACAACAAAACTCCATTACACCAGTCAATCTATTTGACCAACAGTTCATAATGAAGAGGTTATCCTTTGAGAGGAAATGGTCTCTGGTATGAAAACAAAAATATTAACCTGGAGAACTCTAGCTAATTCTAGTTTGAACTGACTGGGTAACTAACTGTCAATGATGGCTTAATTCTACAACCACTCAAGGACATCTGATGAGGGGAGAGATCATTTTTATTCTTTTATATCTAGACAAACTGAGCCCAGGGAGAAAAGTGACTGAGGCAGTTGCTAATGACCAAGGAGGACATGGAATCTAGAATGTTGGAAGAGAGGTCAATTAATGAAGGTCACACATCAGTAGATGACAGCCTTTTGACTCTACATCCAGTATTTTCCAATGGGCTTCTGGGAAAAACCTGAGTTTTCACTCTGAGGGACAGCCATAGTTTGAGGTCGATTCATTTAGGCATTCTCATTGCTAATGAAATCACATGTCCTAACTTGCATGTATCACATAAGCAGGAAAACCAGAGGTTAAACTCTATTCTGCATGATGTTGCTTATTTCCAGATGCCCAGTGTTCATCAAAGCACATGCATGGGCACTGCCCCCACAAACTGCTTCTCTATCTACACCCACCAATACTCTGTATATTTTAGTTCCTGCATCTAACCTTTATTCCCAGCAAACTCAGTGTTATAGCACTGTACCTCCTTAAAGTATACTCAGTAAGTAGAATATTGCACCTAGAGAAAATCTTACATCAATACAATTCTTTTCATGACAACTGCCACTTCTTTGTTTAAAAAGAAAGTCTGGCTCTCACCTATAAAGCCTTAAAGAGACTATTTACTAAGGATATATGTGTATGTACACATATGTATGTGTGTTATGTGTGTGTATAAATGTGTTAAAAGAGACAGAAAGAGAGTGAAAGGGAGATTGATATCTACTAGTAGAACTGTTAAGACCAGAGTTAACAGTAAAGTCAGATTTTATGTTGTATGGAATGTGAACTGAATCCCAAGGAAACCACTTCTAGTAGGACATTTTAAACTTCAGTATGTGCATTTTTATGTAATGTGAGTATCATTAATATTTTAAAGTAAGATTATAAATTTTCCTTTAAATAGATTTTTAATTGCTATATTCTTTTGATTCATAATTTCTAAAAAATGATTCTATAATAAAAATACATACTTATTTTAAATCTTTAACATAACAAAAAGTACAGTTTAATAATCACACTAAATCCCAATCAATGTACCACCTTTATCAACATTCAGAGAAAATCATGTTGTATATACATACATATATGTGCAGAATAAAAATGCTGACATCAAGGGGTTAACATCCAAAATATATAAACAACTCATACCCCTCAACAACCAAAAAGCAAATAACCCGATTAAAAAATGGGCGGAGGATATAAACAATTCTCCAAAGAAGAAATTCAGATGGCCAACAGGCACATGAAAAGATGCTTCACATCATTAATTATCAGGGAAATGCAAATAAACACCACAGTGATATATCACCTCACACCAGTTAGGATGACCAACATAGAAAAGACTAAGACAAAGGCTGCCAAGGATGCAGAGGAAGTGGAACCCTCCTACACTGCTGGTGGGAATGTAAACTAGTTCAACCATTGTGGAAAGCAGTATGGAGGTTCCTCAAAAAACTCAAAATAGAAATACCATTTGACCCAGGAATTCCACTCCTAGGAATTTACCCTAAGAATGCAGCAGCCCAGTTTGAAAAAGACAGATGCACCCCTATGTTTATCGCAGCACTATTTACAATAGCCCAGAAATGGAAGCAACCTAAGTGTCCATCAGTAGATGAATGGATAAAGAAGAAGTGGTACATATACACAATGGAATATTACTCAGCCATAAGAAGAAAACAAATCCTACCATTTGCAACAACATGGATGGAGTTAGAGGGTATTATGCTCAGTGAAATAAGCCAGGCGGCGAAAGTATCAAATGATTTCACTCATCTGTGGAGCCTAAGAACAAAGCAAAAACTGAAGGAACAAAACAGCAGCAGACTTGCAGAACCCAAGAATGGACTAACATCTTGCCAAAGGGAAAGGGACTGGGGAGGGTGGGTGGGAAGGGAGGGAGAAGGGGAATAAGGGGCATTATGATTAGCACACATAACGTTGGGGTGGGGGGGCATGGGGAAGGCAGTATAGCACAGAGAAGACAAGCAGTGACTCTATAGCATCTTACTACACTGATGGACAGTGACTGTAATGGGGTATGTGGTGGGGGCTTCATAATGGGGGAATCTAGTAAACACAATATTGCACTCAGGAATTCAAACTAATACTTAGTCCTCTCTATATACAAAGCAAAGACCTTTAGTCTTACTTCCTCCTTTATTTTCTTTTCTCCAAAATTCAGCTTTTATTTTATCAAGTATTTGGGAAAGCTTCAAGAAGTCCTATTTTCTTATCAAGTTTTAAAATACTCTTTCCTTTGTCAGCTCACATGCTTTATTTGATATAATATAGTTTGAGGTTGAATCACGAATCCATTAAACCTTTGGCTTATTGTAAATGGATTTCTTCTTCTAAGAATTTGTAGAGATTTTTATGTTTTCCTGGGGTTAGAACTGGCCCTCCTAAGTGGCACTAAGAATTGATAAGGGTTGAATTAATATGATCAGAGCTACCTGATAGCTCCAGAACAAATTTCCCCAAAGATCACAGAATACTTCACAGGTAAAGTTAAAGGATCTTTCTGAATGGGACCAGGGCAGTTTTGATTTCTTCTTTCACAAGAAGAAGACAGTCTACAGCTTCGCTGCAGGACATTCAGTATTTGATGGGAGTTTGTGGGCAGGTCGGGAGGAGGGAGGGCAGGTGTTGCTGTGGGAGGTAGAGAAGAGGAGGCAGCCTTCTGGTTATAGGGTGACTGACAGGCCTGCATAGTATGGTGAAGGCATATAGCCTTGCCCAGGGGTCTGCAAAGTTTTTCTGTAAAGAGACGGATAATAAGTAATTTAGGCCTTGGAGGCTATATGGTCTCTGTTGCAATTTCTCAACTCTGTCATTGTTCTTCAAAAGCAGCCATAGACAATTTGTAAATTGATAAGCATACCTATGTTCCAAAAATCTTTACAGACACCAAAATTTGAATTTCATAGAATTTTCACATGTCACAAAGTATTCTTCTTTTGATTTTTTCCATCCATTTACAAAGGCAAATAGCATTTTGTAAGGCTTACTAGCCACACAAAACCCACCATAGGCTAGATTTGGCCTGCAGGCCATAAATTGCTAGTTCCTGCCACCCTAAACAATTAAAGTTCTCTACAGCTAGAAAACTACCAGTTATCTTCTTGGATTAAGCATTATCTACCTGATTTCCCAAAGCTGATATACAACCAGCACTGGCTGGGATAACATACATATCTCTGATACCTATCTGTAGTGGTTTTCACATTTGAATATATAAATGACCATCATAGAAAATATGTTCAATGTATATTCCCCTAGGCAGTATAGCACAGAGAAAGCAAGTAATGACTCTATAGCATCATCTTACTACACTGATAGACACTGACTGCAATGGGGTGGGGGCGGTGAGGACTTAATAATATGGGTGAATGTTGAAACCACAATGTTGTTCATGTGAAACCTTCATAAGATTGTCTATCAATGACACTTTAACAAAAAGAAAAAAAAGTATATTCCTCTGCAAACGGTAGAGCCCTTGAATCCACATTTTTTTTTTGGTATCGTTATCAATGACACTTTAATAAAAAGAACAAAGAATAAAACCATATATTCCTCTGCCAAGGGTAGAGCCCTTGAATCCACATTTTTTTTTGGTATCCTTAATCTACAATTACATGTGCAACATTATGGTTACTAGACTCCCCATATCATCAAGTCCCACCATATACCCCATTACAGTCACTGTCCATCAGCGTAGTGAGATGCTATAGAATCACTACTTGTCTTCTCTGAGTTGTACAGCCCTCCCCGTGCCCCCCCCCACATTATGTCTGCTAATCGTAATGCCCCTTTTTCCCCTTGTCCTTCCCTTCTAACCCATCCTCCCCAGTCCCTGTCTCTTTGGTATCTGTTAGTCCATTCTTGGGTTCTGTGAGTCTGCTGCTGTTTTGTTCCTTCAGTTTTTTGTTTGTTCTTATACTCCACATATGAGTGAAATCATTTGATACTTGTCTTTTTCCACTTGGCTTATTTCACAGAGTATAATACCCTCTAGCTCCATCCATGTTGTTGCAAATGTCTGGATTTCTTTTATTCTTATGGCTGAATAATATTCCATTGTGTATATGTACCACTTCTTCTTTATCCATTCATCTACTGATGGACACTTAGGTTGCTTCCATTTCTTGGCTACTGTAAACAGTGTTGCGATAAACATAGGGGTGCATATGTTTTTTTCAAGCTGGGCTGCTGCATTCTTAGGGTAAATTCCTAGGAGTGGAATTCCTGGGTCAAATGGTATTTCTATTTTGAGTTTTTTGAGGAACCTCCATACTGCTTTCCACAATGGCTGAACTAATTTGCATTCCCACCAACAGTGTAGGAGGGTTCCCCTTTCTCCACATCCTCGCTAACATTTGTTGTTGTCTGTGTTTTGGATGTTGGCTATCCTTACTGGTGTGAGGTGATATCTCATTGTGGTTTTAATTTGCATTTCTCTGATGATTAGCAATGTGGAGCACCTTTTCATGTGCCTGTTAGTCATCTAAATTTCTTCTTTGGAGAAGTGTCTATTCAGATACTTAGCCCATTTTTAAATGGATTATTTGCTTTTTGTTTGTTGAGGCGTGTGAGTTCTTTATATATTTTGGATGTCAACCCTTATCGGATATGTCATTTATGAACATATTCTCCCATACTGTAGGATGTCTTTTTTTCAACTGATGGTGTCTTCTGCTGTTCAGAGGCTTTTCAGCTTGATATAGTCCCACTTGTTCATTTTTGCTTTTGTTTCCGTTGCCTGGGGAGATATGTTCATGAAGAAGTTGCTCATGTTTATGTCCAAGAGATTTTTGCCTATGTTTTTTTCTAAGAGTTTTATGGTTTCATGACTTACATTGAGGTCTTTGATCCATTTTGAGTTTACTTTTGTGTATGGGGTTAGACAGTAATCCAGTTTCATTCTCTTACAAGTAGCTGTCCAGTTTTGCCAACACCAGCTGTTGAAGAGGCTGTCATTTCCCCATTGTATATCCAAGGCTCCTTTATCAAATATTAATTGACCGTATATGTCTGGGTTAATGTCTGGACTCTCTATTCTGTTCTACTGGTCTGTGGGTCTGTTCTTGTGCCAATACCAAATTGTCTTGATTACTGTGGCTTTGTAGTAGAGCTTGAAGTCAGGGAACATAATTCCCCCTGTTTTATTCTTCCTTCTCAGGATTGCTTTGGCTATCCAGTGTCTTTTGTGGTTCCATATGAATTTTAGAATTATTTGTTCCAGTTCATTAAAGAATGGTGTTGGTATTTTGATAGGGATTGCGTTGAATCTGTAGATTGCTTTAGGTAGTATAGCCATTTTGACAATATTTATTCTTCCTAGCCAAGAGCATGGGATGAATTTCCATTTGTTAGTGTCCTCTTTAATTTCTCTTAGGCGTGTCTTGTAGTTTTAAGGGTACAGGTCTCTCATTTCCTTCATTAGGTTTATTCTTAGGTATTTTATTCTTTTTGATGCAATTGTGAATGGAATTGTTTTTCTGATTTCTCTTTCTGTTAGTTCATCGTTAGTATATAGGAAAGCAACAGATTTCTGTGTGTTAATTTTGTATCCTGCAACTTTGCTGAATTCAGATATTAGTTCTAGTAGTTTTGGAATGGAGACTTTAGGGTTTTTTTATGTACAGTATCATGTCATCTGCAAATAGTGACAATATGACTTCTTCTTTATCAATCTGGATGCCTTGTATGTCTTTGTTTTGTCTGATTGCCGTGACTAGGACCTCCAGTACTATGCTGAATAACAGTGGAGAGAGTGGGCATCCCTGTCTTGTTCCTGATCTCATATGAAAAGATTTCAGTTTCTCACTGTTAAGTATGATGTTGGCTGTGGGTTTGTCATATATGACCTTTATTATGTTGAGGTACTTGCCCTGTATACCCATTTTGCTGAGAGTTTTTTCCTGAATGTATGTTGAATTTTGTCAAATGCTTTTTCAGCATCTATGGAGATGATCACGTGGTTTTTGTTCTTCTTTTTGTTGATGGGGTAGATGATGTTGATGGATTTTCGAATGTTGTACCATCCTTGCATCCCTGACATGAATCCCACTTGATCATGGTGTGTGATCCTCTTGACGTATTTTTGAATTCAGTTTGCTAATATTTTGTTGAGTATTTTTTCATCCATGTTCATCAGGGATATTGGTCTGTGATTTTCTTTTTGATGCGGTCTTTGCCTGGTTTTGGTATTAGAGTGATTCTGGCTTCATAGAATGAGTTAGGAATTATTCCCTCTTCTTCTTTTTTTGGGAAACTTTAAGGAGAATGGGTATTATTTCTTCTCTATATGTCTGATAAAATTCAGCGGTGAATCCATCTGGTTCAGGGGTTTTGTTCTTGGGTAGTTTTCTGATTACCAATTCAATTTCTTTGCTGGTAATTGGTCAGTTTAGGTTTTCTGTTTCTTGCTTGGTCAATCTTGGAAGGTTGTATTTTTCTACGAAGTTGTCCATTTCTTCTAGGTTTTCCAGCTTGTTAGCATATAGATTTTCATAGTATTCTCTAATAATTCTTTGTATTTCTGTGGGGTCCGTCGTGATTTTTCCTTTCTCATTTCTGATCTTGTTTATATGTGTAGATTCTCTTTTTCTCTTAATGAGTCTGGCTAGGCGTTTATCTATTTTGTTTATTTTTTCAAAGAACCAGCTCTTGGTTTCATTGATTTTTTTCTATTGTTTTATTCTTCTCAGTTTTGTTTATTTCTTCTCTAATCTTTATTATGTCCCTCCTTCTGGTGACTTTGGGCCTCATTTGTTATTCTTTTTCCAGTTTCAATAATTGTGACTTTCTTCATTTGGGATTGTTCTTCCTTCTTTAAATAGGCCTGAATTGAAATATACTTTCCTCTTAGAACTGCCTTTGCTGCGTCCCACAGAAGTTGTGGCTTTGTGCTGTTGTTGTCATGTGTCTCCATATATTGTTTGATCTCTGTTTTAATTTGGTCATTGATCCACTGATTATTTAGGAGCATGTTTTTAAGCCTCCATGTATTTGTGAGACTTTTTGTTTTCTTTGTATAATTTATTTCTAATTTTATACATTTGTGATCTGAGAAGTTGGTTGGTAGAATTTCTGAAAGTCGTTGGTATATTTTTGAATTTACTGAGGGTCTTTTTGTGTCCTAGTATGTGGTCCATTCTGGAAAATGTTCCATGTGCACTTGAGAAGAATGTGTATCCTGCTGCTTTTGGGTGTAAAGTTCTGTAGATGTCTGTTAGGTCCATCTGTTCTAGCATGTTGTTCAGTGCCTCTGTGTCTTTACTTATTTTCTGTCTGGTTGATCTGTCCTTTCGAGTGAGTGGTGTGTTGAAGTCTCCTAAAATGAATGCATTGCTTTCTATTTCCTCCTTTAATTCTGTTTGTATTTGTTTCACATATGTTGGCACTCCTGTGTTGGGTGCATATATATTTATAATATTTATATCCTCTTGTTAGACTGACCCCTTTATCATTATGTAATGTCCTTCTTTATCTCTGGCTACTTTCTTTGTTTTGAAGTCTATTTTGTCTGATACAAGTACTGCAACACCTGCTTTTTTCTCCGTGTTGTTTGTATGAAATATCTTTTTCCATCCCTTCACTTTTAGTCTGTGTATATCTTTGGGTTTGAGGTGAGTCTCTTTTAAGCAGCATATAGATGGGTCTTGCTTTTTTATCCATTCTATTATTCTGTGTCTTTTGATTGGTGCATTCAGTCCATTTACATTTAGGGTGATTATTGATAGATATGTACTTATTGCCATTGCAGGCTTTAGATTCGTGGTCACCAAAGGTTCAAGGGTAGCTTCTTTACTATCTAACTTAACTCTCTTGTTAAGGTATTATATACACAGTCTGATGATTCTTTATTTCTCTCCCTTCTTATTCTTCCTCCTCCATTCTTTATATATTAGGTGTTTTATTCTGTACTCTTCCACATTCCTTTGACTGTTTTTGTGGATAGATGATTTTATTTTTTGCCTTTAGTTAGTATTTCGGTGGTCTGCTTTCTTTGCTATGAATTTGTTTTCTCTGGTGACATATCTGTAGCCTTAGGAGTGCTTCCATCTAGAGCATTCCCTTTAAGATATCCTGTAGAGGTGGTTTGTGGGAGGCAAATTCACTCAACTTTCGCTTGTCTGGGAATTGTTTATCCCTCCCTCAAAGTTTAATGGTAATCGTGCTGGATACAGTATTCTTGGTTCAAGGCCCTTCTGTTTCATTGCATTAAATATATCATGCCATTGTCTTCTGGCCTGTAAGGTTTCTGTTGAGAAGTCTGATGTTAGCCTGATAGGTTTTCCTTTGTAGGTGATCCTTTTTCTCTCTCTGGCTGCCTTTAATACTCTGTCCTTGTCTTTGATCTTTGCCATTTTAATTATTATATGTCTTGGTGTTGTCCTCCTTGGGTCCCTTGTGTTGGGAGATCTGTGGGCTTTCATGGTCTGGGAAACTATTTCCTTTCCCAGCTTGGGGAAGTTCTCCTCAATTATGTCTTCAAAGACACTTTCTATCCCTTTTTCTCTCTCTTCTTCTTCTGGTACTTCTATAATGCGTATATTGTTCCGTTTGGATTGGTCACACGGTTCTCTTAATATTCTTTCATTCCTAGAGATCCTTTTATCTCTCTCTGTCTCAGCTTCTCTGTACTCCTGTTCTCTGATTTCTATTCCATTAACAGTCTCTTGCACCTCATCCAGTCTGCTCTTCAGCCCGTCAATCGATTGTTTCATTTCTGTAATATCTCTCCTGACTTCCTCCCTTAGCTCTTGCATATTTCTCTGCAGGTCCTTAAGCATGGTTATAAATTTTATTTTGAATTCATTTTCAGGAAGATTAGTTATATCTGTCTCACCAGGCCCCCTCTCTGTAGTTGTCTGAGTGATTTTTGACTGGACATATTCTTCTGCCTTTTCATGGCGATAGAAGTGGTCGCAGTGTGTCAGCTGGGAGA
Organism: Smutsia gigantea; assembly: GCA_032199065.1. NCBI lineage: Eukaryota > Metazoa > Chordata > Mammalia > Pholidota > Manidae > Smutsia > Smutsia gigantea. Next base: position 95,207 of record JAVSCE010022207.1, read on the forward strand.
ACAAAGTCCCTTCCTGCTTGTTGTTCTCCTTGCCCTTCTCCACAGCCTGTGCCGGTTACTCACACACTGGGAGGCAGTCTCTGGGATAATCCCCTAAACTGCTGTGGACGGGGCTGCCCTCAGGCTAGACTGGAGCACTGCGGGGGTTTGCGGCCACACTGGGTACGTTCTGCACCCCTTGGTGTCTTTTGTCCTTTGCTCTGCCTTCTGTGGCCCTTCCCGGTTAGCTTCGCGCCCGCTGGGAAGAGATTCTATGTGGTCCTTCCCAGTTAGCTGCATGCCCGCCGGGGGGAAATTCTGTGCAGTCCTTCCTAGTTAGCTGCGTGCCCACCAGGAGGAGATTCTGTGTGGTTATTGTGGGCGGGGCTGCTCTTCCGCTGTTCCACAGCTGTAGCGGATCGCCGCAGCGCTGGCTGGGGGGAACGAATAATGAATGGCAGGCTGCTTATTGCTGTGAGGTGCTTCGGGGCTGCTTTACATGGCAGCCGGTTAGAGGGCCCGAAGTTCCTCAAGATTCCCAGCCTGCTGGGTTGAGTGCGCTGGGGCGATTTTATTCCGCTGTTGGGCCCTTGTCTCTTTAAGACTTTTAAGAAAGTGCCCACTTTTCTTTTGTCGCAGGGGAGCTGGCTGTGAGGACCCGCTTGCAGTCTTTGTCTTGGATCCTGCCCTTCTGTTTCTCTAATCTCTGGTACACCATGCGATGTGTGTCTGTGCTCCCGGTGCCGATCACCAGGGCTGGTTATTTAGCAGTCCTGTGTTTCCATTCCCTCCCCACTCTGATTCTTTTCCTCCCACTGGTGCACTGGGGTGGGGGAGTGCTCCGGCCCTGCCGGGTTGCGGCTTTGTATCTTACCCACTTTGTGAGGCTCTGAGTTCTCACAGATGTAGCTGTAGCCTGGTTGTTGTACTGTATCTTCCGGTCTCTCTTTTAGGAATAGTTGTATTTGTTGTATTTTCACAAATATATATGGTTTTGGGAGAAGATTTCCACTGCCCTGCTCATGCTGCCATCTTCCCAGAATCTCCTGAATCCACATTTTTAATCAAAATCCCAGGTAATATGATTTGTGAGTAAATTCAAACTTTGAGAATCATGGGATCACTGAACAATACTAGATCTTTTGCTTATACAACAAAAACCCACCAGGTCCCTAATGACAAAGAGCAAAGGCTCAAAATAAGGTCACCCAGAAAAGAATGTGCCACAAGTACACTTGGACTTCCAGCATTGGTTTCCAACAGTTGTATAAACCTCCAGATTCCTGTTTCACTTTTTTCCATTCTAAATAGCTTCCTTCTCTGTGAACTCTTCTAACCTACTATGCACTCAATGATTTATAAATATAAAGTCGTGAATCCAGAAACAACCCCGGGCCATGTCATCTACTCTAACCTAAACTGACTCCATAAAAATAGAATTTGGACTTCTAAGTAAATGCACATGACTGAATGGATACTAGGAATCTCCCCCCTCCAATCTTAAACATGTAGAAATGCTGCACAGATAAAACAAAGAATATTAGTTGAATTTGAAATAAAGGGAAATCTTGAAATAGTAGAAATAGGGACTCAACATCAGAATGGTAACTGAGCAGAATCAGTAGAACCCAGATCAACGGTAGGAACGAGAGCTACAATTTATATTATAAATATCAGGGGGTTTCTCCATACATGAAATGGGCATTTGGTGAAGTGCCTATTTATGTCTTTTGCCCTTTTTATGACCAAATTCTGTCTTTTCTTATAGACTAGCAGGAATGTTTTATATATTCTGGATGCAAATGTTTGTTTTATACGTATGTTCAATATCTTCTCTCAGTTTGTGACTTGCCTTTCTACTCTTGTATGGTGTCTTTTTGAGTGAACAGACGTTGCTAATTGAAATGAAGTCCAATTAATCTTTTTTTTAGGATTAGTGATTTTTATGTCCTATTTAAGCAATGTTTGCCTACTTCAAGGTCATGAGAATATGCTATGTTTTCTTCTGACGGCTGTTTTACCTTTCACATTTAGGCCTGTGCTCTGTCTTGAATTAACAATTTTCTTTATGGTGTTACGGATCAAACCAAAATCTTAAAAGCAAACAAACAAACAAACAAACAAAAGGCTACCTTCAAAAGAGTGATCATATTAGTTACATCTGACTAATCAACAATGTAAACTAGGAGAAAATGAAACAACATTTTTTCAATTGCTAATTTTGTTTTCTAGCAGTATGACTATAATGTACCCAGGTGTGATTTTCTTTGTATACATCCTTATTGTAATTTGCTGAGCATCTTCTATTAATGTTATTCAATTGAGACAAAAATTGTATAACACACAATTACTTTAGAGTTTACAGTTTAGTGGCATTTAGTATATTCACACTGTTGTGCAACCATGATTGCTATCTAGTTCCAAAACATTTTCACCCCAAAAGGAAACCCACACCCATTAAGCAGCGCTCTATTAGGAGTGCCCAGTTCCTCCTACACCACCCCAATTCCTGCCCCTAGAAAACCATTTATCTTTCATCCCTATTGACTTATTTCTTCCATTAAATGAATATATATGTATGTATCTGATCACATGAGTTTAGTAAGCACTAAAAAATATTTCTTAAGCAAATTAATTAATATTTCTTAAATAATAAAGATTTTTTAGTCACTTATCAGGAAAGCATTCATTCCTAACTGCTTTGTGCCATGTACGGTGACAGGTTCTGTAGATGCAATGAGGGCCACACACAATTCCTGCTTCAAGAAGCCCAGAGTACACTGGGAAGGTGTGTCCCCATATTCATAGCATATTGACGGAAGGTAGCAGTGCTCTCAGAGACAAGCTCAGGTCTCTCTTAAGTTACCCAGGAGGGACTACTTGCACCTACATGTGTATTCAGGAAGAGTTTCACATAGAAAATGCTAATGAAGGATGAATAAAAATCTGAAGGTTGAACCCAGACAAAGGTTTACACTGGGCAGAAATACTAATGCAACCACTCACTGAGGCCTTAAATCTGTATTAGGAGGAACACACACAGATTTTCACATACAGAAAGAAGATAAGTAAATCCGTATAAGCTATTAGCTGTAGATTCATATGTCACCCTTCCTATGAGTAATTGCATTCACACAGGAAACACCAAGAAATAGTCTGAAATAGAAATGTACTAGACATAGGATAAACTCTATAATATTTACTAATCAGAGGCTAATATACTAACTTTAAAATTATATTTGAACTGTTTACTCAGAAAAAGAATGGAGGAGACAGCCAGCTGGAGAGAGACACTTGATTGTATGGAACTAAAATAATTTCTCACTGGATAAAGAAATACTTTCTGAATCGACAAACTTCTCCTCACCTTCACTAGTGCACATATAGCCCAAAGCCCAGCTGTGTCACATCTGGATGAGTATGGTTGTCTCTGAACTCATCTCCTGCCTCCCTGCGGTGTGTGAGCCACACTGAGTGATCCTTCTGAGACACCAGCCAGATTATGTCACTCTCTTTCTCAGAGGCTGCCAACTGCTATCTGTCTCACACAGAAGGAAATCCGGTGATCCTCAATGCTAGCCTCTAACGCCGTAGACAGTATGGCCTCTTGCTCCCCTCTCTCTGTCCCACCTCTCTGTCCCACCTCTCTTCCCACCTAGCTCCAGCCACATGGCTTTTGTTCATTTTTAAATCAACAAGCCATACAGGACTGCTGCATTTCTCCTTAATAATATGTCTATATATTGCTCCATCTCTTCATTCAGGCTTTTGTTCAGATATCGTATTTTCAGAGCTTTTTCATCTGACTGCCCTCTGTGGAATAGCATGCTCCCCAATGCTTAGCTCCTTGCCTGTTTTATTTGTCTTTATAGCACTTATTTTTGTTTACTGTCTGTTTCCCCCCAATTAAAAGGCAAGGCCCATGAGAGCAGGGAATATTTCATACAAAGCTATCTATATATGGTGGGCACTTGATAGATACTCACTGAGGAAATGGACAAATACCTTTCACAGCCCTTACCCTGTAATGTGCATTATAAAAAAATAACATAAATTACAAAATCCAAGAGAAGGGTATGATATTTGGTGCTTATTAACAACTTGGACATGGAGCTAATTTGTTAGTTATCTCACATTTATCCATCTACTCATCAGCTATTTACTTGTCATGTTTTTACCAACTTAGCATGGAACCTCTCACATTTCATACACACTTTGGGTATTACTCTTCTAACAGATACGAAGGGAAGAACACTTTACCGGCTTTGGGGCCTGCAATGAGTCAGATCAAAAGGAAATCAAGTGGTCTGCAGGTCTGTCCCAGTGACAGTCCAGAATTGGAGGTTGGATAAGACTCTGAGCTTTGAAATCAAGAGATAGAACAGAAAATCTGGTTGAAGCCAATGAACACACTCTCAGAGGGCAAATGATAAGATCATTAAGGGGAAGAATGTTTAAACTGTAAAATGGAAGTTGTGGAGGTTACATTTATGTGTCAACTTGACTGGCCCATGGCTGCCCAGGTAGCTGGTTAAACATTTCTGGGTGTGTCTGTGAAGGTGTTTCTGGATGAGATTAACGTTTGAATTAGTAGACGGAGTAAAGCAGATGGCCCTCTGCAGTATGCAGTATGGGTGCGCCTCATCCAATCCAGAAAGACCGACTAGAGCAAAAATCTGAGCAAGCAAAAGTTAGTTTCCCTGACTGACTGTCTTTGAGCTCAGACATCAGTCTTCTCCTACCTTTGGACTTGGACTTGGACCAAAACTTAACAGCATCAGCTCTTCTGGTTCTTAGGCCATCAGGCTACTGGTCCTGCACTGTGGCTCTGCTTGGTCTCCAGCTTGTGGACAGCACATCATGGGATTTAGCCTCCTTTTATCACATGGGATTTCTTAGTCTCTACGGTAAATCTCTCTCCCTCTCTCAATCTCTATCCATATGTTAAATATGTGTGTATATAGCTATATAATGTATATATAGATATAGAAATCTATATATATTCTATCTATCTATCTATCTATCTATCTATCATCTGTCTATCTATACTATTGATTTTGTTCCTCTGGAGAACCTAGACTTAATATAGAAGTGAAGAAAAGAAGAAAATATAGCACAAAGGAGTCAAGACAGTGGATTGAATCTGCAATTCTAGGTAAAAATTTTACTTAGATCAGTAATGAGTGAGAAGTTGAAAATTTCCATAAAAACTCTAGAGCCCCTTGCTTCTCCAGCCAGATGGAAGTGACATATGAGGGCTGTGGTTTCAATAGTATGCTCTAGATTCATGGTCAGAGCAGAAAAGCTTATTAGAGGGGAGGTCCCAGAGAGCAGGAAGGAAGGAGAAGAAAGGGAGGGGAATAAAGAGGGAGAGGGAGGAAGATCCGGGAAGTGTCAATGAGTTTTCTACTCACTTTTCTCCTGGTAACTTCTGAGCTTATTTTTCAGCAAGAACTGGCTCTTCTCAAAATTCTGTATTTTTTTTTCTTCCTCAGGAGACTCACATAAAACTGCAGGGTTGGGGAGAGGGGCTGCCATTTAGTTTCCATGGGAACATCTCTGATTCCATCATAGCACCTCTATCATCTTAATCAGCTTGTTGTTAATAAGATAATTTGATGCTGAATTATAAATACGAGTGATGAGAGGAAAGCAAGGCTTGGTGGTGGGAGATATGTGGGGAAGCCACTCAGCCCCGGAGGAGAGCAGGAGCCAGATGGGCCTGGATGGATTAAGCCCCAGGGCCATGGTGGTCCCACTGCTCTGTGGAGCACATGCCCTGAGCAGGGGCGCCAAATTGCAGCAGAGCTGGGTTTGCATCTGGGCTCTGCCAAACAGCCCTGTGACCTTGGGACATCCTTTACACTCTCTGGGCCTCATATTTTATTTAAGCTTTGAGACGAGGATAATCATGCCTACCGTTTACAATGCACCATGACTATTAAATGGCATAAGAACATGAGGTGCCTGGCATGTGGACGGAGCATATTTGGAATTCAACAAATGTTAATTCATCCTTCCTTTCCTGAGAGAACATTTTCTTTCATTTGTTCAATTATTAATTTATTCAACAAATATTTACTGACCAACTCTAGGATGTTAGGTACTGTTGCTAAGCACTGACGATAAAATGATGAGAGAGAAAAAAGGAAAGATCTAGTTGTTTGTAAGTGAATAATAACGATATTAATAATTTATTATAATAAGTGCTATTATAAATTATTACCCATAAGCATGATAATATACAGTATAATCATATAATATAAATAAAATAAAATAATATAAAATTATTTCTTAAAAATTATTATTTATAATTGTTATTATTGGAGCTCTAATTCCCATTTCTGGAATTGTTGAGGCTCCCGATGCCCTAGAATTAGAAGAGGGACATTTCACTCTGATGACACGAAATGGCATGACACCACGATGTCACTTCTTTCATCTAACAGACCTTCTCCACCCTCACTTTCCCTAAAAGTTCTCCAGAGTTCTTTTGAGGCCCTCTATGTGTAGCAGCATTTAGCACTGAGATTATATCACAGAAATAAAAAGATGTGGTCTTTGAACCCCAGAGGTTTACAATGTGTTTTTATAACCCTGGTCTAGCATCTAGCATCTAACACAGGGCTTAGTAAATAGTGCATGCATATTGAGGTAGCAAATGAATGATGAATATCCTATGGGAGCTGTGGGTATCTAGGAAATTTTCAATCAGCACTATCATAATAATAGTGCCAAATCAGCAAGTCCATACGACTGCAGAGAGGTGGGTCTAAGATAGTGGTTCTCAGCCCTGGGCACACTGGCATTACCCAGGGAGCTTGTAAAGTTACTGATTTAATTGCCAGGAGTTTTAGGAATTCACCAGATCCTAAATTGATGGAAAGAGTCAGTGTGAAACCATCTCAGTTCCCTTTAGGCTCCTTCACAGGCTATTAGAGGGAATGCCCCCATGGGTAGATTTTGAATGACTGCTCTTCAGGCCTGACGCTGTTGACCTGAGACCTTCCCATCAGGCTAGTGTGCCTAGAATGTTATCTTCCAATATGGAACACTTTAAAAAATAATTCAAGTATTGTATACTCATTCAAGAACGAACCTAAGTATGAATCTAAGTTCAATGAATGTCACCAAAAAATATATATTTATGACAACCCTAACCCAAAGACAGAAAGAAAACATGACAGTGAACCAGAGTCTTCTTCATTCTCCCTCCCAGGCTCTGTCTCCCTCAAGGATAACTGCTGCTTGGACTTGTAGTAGCACAGATTAATTTCCTTGTTTTTATACTTAGATAAATGAAATCATAGAGTCTATGTTCTTTTGTCTGGTTGCTTTCACTCAGTATTTTGTTTGAAAGATTCATCCATATCATCTGTTTAGTTGAAGTCCATCCATTCTTGCTGCTGTGTAATAGCTCATTGTGAATGTTATCATGATTTATCTGTTCATTGTACTGCTGGGCTTTCGGATAGCTTCCAAGCTTGGACTAATACTAGTAAAGTCATTATGTGCAAATTAATGCATGTATTTTGGTGAGCATATGTATACATTTATTTTGGGTATATCTAGGAGTAGAAATATTCATCATGGGTGTACATATATGTATGTTGAACGTTGGTAGATAACTGCCAAACAAGGAATGGTATCAATTTATTCTTTCATTAGCAGGGAAAGAGGGTTCTACTTGCTCCACACCTCAGTCTTTATCAGTTGAGCCATTGTGACTGGTTTATATTAGTAGATAACTGTGGTTTAAATTGCATTTCCATGATGATGAATGAAGTTGAGCATGTTTTCATATGTTCACAATTCATTTTCATAACATCTTTCATGAAATACATGGTCAAGTCTTTTGCCCCTAGTGGGCTGTATTGTCTTTTTTTCTTAATGATTTGTTGTAGTTCTTTATGCATTCAGTATTTACAAATTATTTGTTGGATATATGCAATGAAAATATCTTTTTCCCTCTCTGTGGATGGCCTTTTCACAATTTTTAATGGTATCTTTTGATAAATGTAAGTTCTTAATTTTAATAAGATCCAGTTTATCTTTCTTAATCCCTTGTGATGAGACTTTTTGTTGATTTTTAAGAAATAGTTGCTTACTCCAAGCTCAGGACACACTTGAGAGTGAAAAGTGGTGCTAAAATATTCTAGCACAAATGACATAAACTGGACCATCTCAAGTCTACCAAGACATCTATGTATCCCAAGCTTGTCGTCCCCGCTCTGTTACACTAGACCAGTGGGTCTCCACCCTGTTGGCCCATTAAATATCTATGAAGCTTTTTTTTAAACCGAAGTATCATTAATATATAATCTTATAGTGGTTTCAAATATATAACACAGTGGTTCCACAGTTACCCATATTATTAAATCCTCACCCCCTCTAGTGTGTGGTTTCTGTCAACATAGAAAGATGTTATAGAACCGTTGACTATATTCTCCATGCTGTATTACCATCCCTGTGACCATCTTATATTATGACTGAGAATTTTTGTTCCCCTTTATCTCCCTCACCCTCCCCACCAACCCAACCCAAAATCTCCCCATGGTAACCACTAGTCCCTTCTCAGTGTCTATGAGTCTACTGCTGTTTTGTTCATTCATTCTGTTTTGCTTTGTTTTTATATTCTACAAATAAGTGAAATCATATGATATTTGTCTTTCTCCACTTGGCTTATTTCACTGAGCATAACTGCTGCCAAGGGTACCATCTCAGATGAGTGAATCAGAATTTTCAATGATGTTGCAAGGTGTGGGTCACTTTTCATTATATTTGAGAGCTACCCAGGTGACTTTGTGACCTACTAGGTGTGATAAACCACCACTCTAGGCTATTGATGCTCAGACTATGGCCTTATCCCAACGAACTTTGTCCCACTAAAAATTCTGATTCAGTTTGGTGGGCAAGGTGAGGTACTGTACTTCTATTTAGCTTCCAGGTGATTCTGACATTGCTGGTCTGAGAATGCCATTTGAGTAGAAGGATTCTAGACAAGATTTATCCTCCTGGGTTACTGCTGACACTTTGGATCAGATAATTCTTTGTTGTGCGAAGCTATCATATGCACTGTTAGATGTTTAGCAGTGTCGCTGGCACTACCCATTAGATGCTAACTGCATCCCCCGAGGTGTGGCAATAAAAATGCTCCCAGGCATTGCCAAAAGCCACTTGGGGGCAAACCCAATCTTGGTTGAGAATCACTTTCTTAAATCTTTTAGACACATCTTCATGTGGCTGAGAAACACAGGAAGAGAGTGCCATGGTGGACCCAGGTCACACTATCAAGTGGTTGGTTAGATAAAATCTTATACAAGTATTGCATAATATTCTATCATTATGAATATACACAATCTTGATTCAAAAAGCCAAATCACATGTGCCACATCTGGATTGGATGAGCTGCTTAGATATTAGTTTATTTCCTCTGAGTAAGATGACAAAACATGGCACCTGATCTCTGGGTACTTTTCCTTTCCAGCCCCAGGGGTAGGAGGTGGCACTGGGGAGTATGGTGGAGAAGGAAAGGTAAGGGTGATGATAACCATTCCTTCACAAAGGTTCCAAAACAAGCATTACAGCCCAACCATCCAAAAAAAAAAAGTCTCTCAATGCCTAGTCAAATATTACAAAATGCTTTTCTTACATGGCTACTTTGACACATAGTTTAAGTTACTGGAGCTTAAGATTTCAGAAAGCAACTTTTAATATATTTAGTAAAGTCCTGTAGATTGCAAAAACAAAACCAACCACTATTCTGTTTTATAGGCTGGGCAAGATTTACACATGCCCACTTTTCCTACCATTGAAAACTGTACTTTGTGAATCATATTTCCAAAGCTACTTTTCCTTCTCTACCTCCCTGTGACATCATAGCTGGCTTCTTGTTCATTCCACACTCATTTGGAAAAGGGATGCTCTGGTGCACAGAGGAATAGTTACCTACTTTCCTTGCCTCCTCGTACTTTAATTTTCTAGGGGTCAAAATTCAAGGAAGTTCCAGATGACATACCACAATGGACATCTTAACAGCCACGATTATTATCATTAGACATCTACTATCTTTTTTTATTTTCTTTACAAGAGTGCTTTTTGTTACATTTATTTTACTTCTTTAAAAGAAAGAAATAGTGTGCCAGATAGAATAGAAGTAATCAGAATTCTGAATGCCAAATAGGATTCAAAATACCTATGAATAATCTCAGCTGAATATGCTCTTAGCTTTGGCTTAGATAAGAGATCCTGCCCATAAAATAGTACAAGAAAAATTGATGTAAAGAAATTGTTCAAAAGGTAAAGTCTATATATTTTGCATTTGCAAGCCTTCAATTACCTTTACCCTAGTAGAATCCAAAGATACAATCTATTTTTTGAAAGATGGAGAAAAGGTCTAAAGGAAAGTCACTGCTATGAAAACAACTCTGAAGTTTCAAACACCAAATATACCAAGAATATCAGTAGTTTTGTTTGAGTTTTCTCTATGTAGTCTCGATCCAATTCAACCCAAATTGTTGAGCACCCATTATGTGCCATTCAATATGCTAAGAGGCAGGAACATTAAGATACACTCAGTTCATTCTCTAAGGCAAATGTGGAAAACAAGACATGCGCCTAAATTATCATTATTATTATTGGCGATATCATCATCATCACTGCCACCACCGTCACTATCATCACTCCGGTAATAATATATATTAGCGGGTGTTTTGCCATAATAAATGAACAGATTCAGAGTTCCAGGGGGGTTTTCTCTTCCTTTTTTTTTAATTTTAGCATTGTATTGTGTGGGGTACAAAAATCAGGGAAACCTTTTGAAGTAGATGCTATTTCAGAATGATGTTGATGCATTACATAAGGGCAAAGCTCTTGTCAGAAAGCTTCTCTGAAAGGCAGAGAATTAGACACTCACATCTGACAGGAAAAGATTCTGAGTCATAGAAGGACATCGAGTAGAAAAGAACAGAAGCTTGGCAGAAGCCAGGCTACCTACCAGCCTGTGCAAATGCTCAGCAGAGCCTAGGTGATATAATCAGCTGAGCCTGATGGAGAGGACCAGTTCCCCTTGGAGGAGGTTTTGGTAGAGCCGGATGGAAGGAAGAACAGTCATCATTTCTGTTCTCTCTCTCTCAATTTTTCCCTTTTCAAACAAGCAATTGAAGCCAGAGGCTATTTTTAGTCCTCTGGCTGAGGGTGAGTGATAGAGTACATTAGTGCATTAGTGGGGCTGGAGGTAAACATAAGTGGGAACCTTGATGGTATAGCCCCATATAGCTGGCTAGGGGCAGGAGATTGGCAGCAACAATTACATTGACAAACAAGATCGGATCAAGTTCCTTAGGGACTGCAATTTCAAGAGCTGCAGCTAGTAGACTCTACATAAATAGGAGGGAAGGAGCACAGGGAGAAAACCAAGTTCTAGGGCTGATTTCTTTATGATTTGGGTGCACAATTTCAAGAGACAGTATGGACTTTAAGTCAATTTTCATAGGCACAAAAGATCCCAGATGGTGACCCAGATAGTCTTGGTGTTGGTGTGTATTTTATAGGTTTGGCTTGTATATAATATATAAGTTTCAAGAATTAAAAAAATTAATTTCAGCTATCTATCTATCATCTATTTTGTATTTTTTAATGTCAGCTGGCAGAGCTGCCTTAAACCTAATGTCACATACCTCCAGCCAAAGGAAATTCACCTTTTCCTTTTCCTCAGTGAAGAATAATGACAATAGTTATTCTTTTTATCAGGTATTTACTGGGAATCAGATTCCACACATACACAATATAATCTAATGACATATATATGTATGTGTGTCTACACATGAGATCTAATTTCATATTCAGTGAAACCCTACAATGTAGGCAATAACCCTAATTTGTGGATGAATAATGTGAGACTCCGAGGAGTTAGGAGATTTGCTTCAGTTCCAACTCCATATAAGGAGCTGACTGGAACTTGAGCCCAAGTGTTTTCGCCTGTACACCTTGCCTGTGCAATCCTTGCCTGCTCGTTTTGTGAGTGGGGTAGTCAGTACCAAGGCTTATTCATGTACCAAGGTTCAGAGAGATGATGGGGGGGGGAATCACGTTGGGGATTCTGTTTTGGTAAAGAAAACAGAAAACAATTCTTTGTAAATGGTTTGCCCAACAGCTGTTACATGATGATCATTTCACATTTTTAAAAACACATCAACCCTGAATAAAAGTGGGTTATGGAAATCGAAAATTGATGGAATTTAATCAATTAACTGTTGAGACACTAACTAAACTCAGCCAATAGCCTTCTGGCATGAGATGCAAAGGAGGCTAGTGCATGTAGTGGGCCAGTAATTATGGAATAATATGATTGCTTTAATCAGAGACCCATATTGTTCTATGGAAATCCATATGCGGGAGGAGGGGCACAGAGGAAGGGGGAAACAGAGCATCCTGCTGTCCAGTGGAGGATTTTCAGATATAATCTAGCGGTTCCTGGTTTGCAATTAATTGTGTGAAGAGAAAACAGCCCAGAAGCCATGGCTTGGCAGCTGAATTTGTCTATGGAAGCTAGAAGGACCTGGAATGGTCTCCTTTCATTGTGCAAATACCTGAAGGTGGGAATAAACAGGCCTACATTTCTGGAAGAAAAGAAGAAAAATACAAACATTCAAGGTAATCTCTAAGTTTAAATTAATTCACAGTTATAGAGAACTGGTCCCTATCCTGGAAACAGAGAAAATAATAATAGTGATGATGATAATACCAACAACTAAAACAATGACAATAACAGCAGTTATTGAATTCTTATTGTGTATCAAGTATTGCTGATGCACTTAATAAACAATGTTTCATTTGACACAACAGTACTACAGGGCAAGAAGTATTATAATCCCTTGTTACTGATGATGGACTTAAGGTACAGTTAGGGTAAGTGATTTATGCAAGGTCACTTAAACTAAATACATGATGAGGCAGGATTTTTATCCTCCTCAGCCTAATATCAGAGCCCATATGAACTGGGGACATAGTAAGATAAAATACCAAGAGCATTCTTTTGATTTTTCTACTCTATGCAAGGATAGGACAGGCAGATTTTTTTAAGGCAAATTCTACCCTTCAGTGGTCTATTCACTCTTCATCTTAACTGTGGGGGCCTTTATCCATGCTCATTGGACCACACTGAGGGAGTGTATAGCACCTCTGGATGTGTGGACTGTTGGAATAACTTCCCAGTACTTCCATGTCATTAATGATCAACGTCCTTTCTTCTTCCTTGTTTCTCTGAGTCAGGTTTATCTGTATAACCCAAGGCAGAATTTCTACAGATTCCCCACTGGAAATGAAATTTTCCTCTTCCTGGTTAGGTGTCTTGCAGGCTGTTGAGGGCATTATAAGTTGGGAATGAGGCATTAGGGTTCGGCTCCTCCCCCCGTTCACAGCCATGCGCTTTTCCAGTCGAAACTCTACTCTAGATGTGTGCAACCAAATAGGAATATATAATTTATAAAGACTACACGAATCCTCTGAAGAAGACTAGAAGGTGTCTCTCCTTGCTAGCTACATTCTGGCACTTTTGACTGTTAGTGGAGATAGAGAGAATATGGAAACAATAGAAATGAATTCTAAATTTAGGTTTAAGTGGTCACTTTTGAGTTCTCTTTAGAATAAAGGAGTTAATACCCCAGAAAGTTTTGAGACTGTGTTCAAATTAAAGTATGTTCCCAGATAAATTTTAGTTCTAGAAATTTGGACGAATGCCTTCTTCTGTTAAATGGGGAAGGTGAAAAATGCTCCCCACAAGCAGCCACAAAAGATTGCTCTATTTTGACTCTGCAAATTACAATGAATTGTTTTGTATTTTATCTTAATAAGAAAGAAAAATACCCTGAAGTTTATGTTTCTTCCATATCCACCCGCCGCAGGGACTCATAAATGCCTGTTAATGAAATTAAGGAGAACTATGCTCAGGCACTATTAGCCCTAAGCACTGGAAAATAATTAAATTAAATGCTTAATGAGAGGCATTCTTTTTTTTTTTTTTACTTGGTTCTGAAATCTTCAGATTATGGGAACATTTTGACCTTACTGTATCTGTTTAACTTGGGTTGAAAGTTTTTACATTTTATTTGCTTAATAAATGTTTGATCATGATGGAAACCAAATAGTTTTGAATATTTTAACAACAGCAATAACAACCAAACACTTGTGGTGCACATTCCATTTTTTATTGTCAATATCCTTGGACTATGATCCCAAAAAATCAGCAATGCCAACTGAGAAAACAATCTTTTTCTCTGTCTTATAGACAGAAAACAATGACTGCTTGGAAAATTTTGAAACCAGGGTAAATTTTGAAAATTAAAATCAGTTTTTACGCAAATTTTCTAGTTGCATCAGTATTTTATTTACATCTCTGTAAGTTTTAGGGGGAAATATTTAAGGCTTTTCATATGAAGTCCTCCATGACCAGATTTCAGCCTGCAGCTCCGGTGTCATCAGTATTTTCCACAAGCCATCGCTATTCCCTAAATTTTACTTGTAACAAGAGTGAGGGAGTTACACATCAACAGCCCACAGTTCAAATCTGATGAGCAGCAGTGTTTTGCTTGGCCTGTTTGAAGTTTGGGAACTGGGATATTTTACTTAAAAAGCTAGAATTTTGGCAATACTCTAAAAAAAATGGGAAGGTCTGGAAGCAGAGAGTTCATATTCCTGTATGGCAATAGTGAGCTAGAAGTAAGTAATGCCTGAACTGTATAGGTATGGAAGGGACTCTCCCCTTTGCCACAGTCCCTACCACTCCCTGTTGTAGTATCTCTTGTTCTTTTTGCTCATTTGCAATATAATTTGATGATTATAGACATTTCAATTTGCCCATGATGTACTTTTCTACTGGCTTTCCTTTGTTTATAGTACCCTTTCGACCCTCTTCCTCCTTTTTTTCCCGTGACAAATGCTTTCTTAGCTTTCTTCAAAGGTTACCTCTTTTGTATATCTTTTTCTGATACTTACACCCTTTGAGGATATAACTGATTATACCGTCAGCTGTCTTCATTCATTAAACAAACATTTAGGGGGCATAGGTCATACATCAGACACTCTGCAAAACATTAGAACTTGAGTGATAGGTGATTGCAATTGACCCATACATACCTGGGATGTGTTCCTGGTGTCATTTGATCACACTGCAGTTAAAGTACTCTGATTAGGTTTATAGATGTGGGAACTAATAATCTGATGTGAGAACTGTTTGGAAAGTCCATGTGGTTCACCCTCATAACTGCAGTTTTTATTTTTTACCAGGCAAAGTGTACCACTATAGGTCCTTCCTTTACTGTGTTAGGTATGGCTATTTGACTTGTTTTGGGGAAAGAAACATGAGAGGTACTGATGGGTATAACCTTTTCAGGGGAAAACATTACAAAATGGTGAATGATTGACTACCCACTCTCCTTCCCTCTGCCAGAGTGACCAGCAGCATCAGCGGCTGCTCCGGTGTCCTGCGACCTAGGATAGGATAATGGAAAGGAGAGTCCCCTGAGGACACATGATGGACATGAGCTCTGAATGAGAAATGAAACTTGTTAGTTCAACTTCCTGACACTTTTAGTTTTTCAAAGCACATCCTAGTCTATGCTGACTGGTACATTTAGTGCTTCTTGAAGTGAAGACCAAAAGATTCATGAGATTTCTTAACAATTAAAATATATTTACAATGAAAACTGCATTTCACACCTGAGGGTGACAAAATTTCTCATTTACTGTAATTACAGAAATTGAAAAGAGACTTGTTATTTTAAAATATCATTTTCTTAAGTGTTCTCCACACCGGTTTCTCTGAACAGAGTCTTTGGAACTTCATTCAAATAGAAATATTTTTCCTTTTGTAAAACGATCCATCTAATACCTAAATTCAAGACATACTCTTCTGGGTGAAAAGGTCCTCTTCAATAACCATCAATTTTCATTTCTGTAAGTTTCAATGAAATATAAAATATATGCAGAAAAATCACACAAATCATAAAGGTCAATGAATTTTTAGAAAATGAACACAGTTATGTCATTATCATTAAGGCCAGCATTCCCTCCTCCCAAAGCCTCTCCGTTACCCCGTTCTGATCAATATCTTTCCTGCCCATGATCAAGATCAAGGTAAAGCTCTCTTGGGACTCCCAACACGATAGATCAGTTTTGTTGATTTTTGTATACATTCTAGAAATGGTATCATACTGTATCTACTTATTGGTTTGGACGGCTTTTGCTTAATCTTTCTAGAATTTTTTCATCTTGTTCTTCGAAGCCAAGTGCCTTCATTCTCATGTTTATATTGTAATCCGTTGTGTGGATATACCATACTTCATCTAATGTATTGTAGATGGACATTTGGATTGTTTTAGCTTTTACTATTTTTGAAAATGTACACATTGTACATGTCTTTTGATGAACATGTAGGAGTACCCACTTTTGAGCCAGGGTAGAATCGCTGGGTCATAAGGTATGAGAAGTTCAGCTTCAAAGGATATTGTCAAACACTTTTTCAATGTAATTGTACCGTATTACATTTCTACTGGAAATACGTAAGATTTTTGGTTACTCTAAATCCTTGTCAACACTTGGTATTGTCAATTCCTCCCTTGTCTTGCCTCTTTCTCTTCCTTCCTTCCCTCCCTCTATCTCTTTCTCTCTTACTCTCTATCTTTCCAAAATTGTTTTGGGAGCACTGCTGTTTTAATTTGTGTTTGCCTGATTACTTGTGAAGTTGAGTATCTGTTCGTATGATTTTGCCATTAAAAAAATATTCTTTGCTTTTTTCTTGTTGACTTGTAAGAGTTCTTCATATATTGTGATGCATCTCAAAGCATTGAAGAAAAAAATCTTACTGGTTACCCTTTACTCAGATTCCTCAAATATTAATGCTTTACTATGTATGTTTATGTTCCCCTCCTCCTCTCTCATCTAGGTAGATAATGTGAAATAACTTTCTAGACCCAAAATGGAGCTGCTCCTACCTGGGGTACCACATCAGCAAACAGAAACTTAGATAACTTTCATGTTCCTGTAAATATTCTGCTTGACCAGAAACACAGTATATCCAGTCAGCCAATCCCCAACGGCCAAGCCACCTCTGGGCTTTCTCAGGCCAAATGAGGTTGACTATGTGGCCACAAGACAATCAGATCTTTTCTATTTGTTTTTTCCTTGTTCTTTATTCTTTACCCTATGAAAACCTGTTGCCTGCCACCGCATGTTAAGTTCTCTGAAAGAAGACTATCTGTTTCATGAAGTGCTAAATTAAGTTTGTTTGTATCTCCTCAACTGTCTTCTTTAATCATTTTTAACAATAGATGAAGCTTTTTATTATGAATGTGCATTTTTAATTTTATGTAGTCCAGTTATCTTTTTTTTTTGTCTATGTGGTTAGAGCCTTTAGTATCCTATTTAAGAAAACTTTGCCCTCCAAGCCATGGATACATTCTGCTTATCTTTCTTCTGCTTTGCTTCAAAGGAAGAAGTGTACTGATATTGTTATTTATATTCCTGGACATTATTAGGTGGCATTGCAGATACTAGGTGAATATGTGGGTAGAATTATGGGCATTTTCATTATTCCCTTAAGTGTCTCTTTTTTATTTTATTTCTTGGCTGTATGTTTTTGTGTCACTATTTTGTACATATTTTTTGGTTCTTGTTGTAGTTTAATATTGTTATTTTAGACTTATTAAAGTGGTGAGTCCCAAGATGCAAATTTGGGTTTCACTTAAAATTTCCAATCATAGCAAGAGAATTCCCCTTACAACCCAGCTCAGTTTACTAAGTTTAAAGCCAAAGCCAGTCATGTGAAATGTAACACTGCCTGTTTCTGCCTTGTTCGTGTTCGTATCTACCCTCACACAATGGGGAGGAATTATGGCCAAGTGACTACCATGTTCAGGCATTTCTAGATCCTGTGGACCAAGTATCCCTTATTAAACTCCCACCCTCAACTCCCACTGATAAATATCTTATTTATCCTGTGAATTTTCTAGTAACTGAAGAAAAATCAGTAAGAAAAAGTAAAGCTATGATTGGTTTGACTCACTAGGAAATGAACTTTCTGGGGACACTAGATAGACTTAATGAGGAATTGGGGGAGCAAGAACATTATCTTTTGGGCATAATTGTTTATTACTAAAACACGTGGAAATTAAATGATCTAGATTAGACAGTCTTCTCTTTATACTATATTCCATGAAGAACTGTATTATTTTACGCTGGGATAAAGTCTTCCTCCAGTATGCCCAAATATTTACTTTCACATTATGAACATTTGAACTCTTACGACATTTTCTACAAACCTCAGAGCATCCATTTAAACCCATCTGCTCACTTCAGCCTTTTAATTTCTTCATGCTGTAATTTAATACTAGAGTTACTTTTCTGATGTATTTGGTATGAATAAATTACATTCTACAAATGTTTCAAATGTTCAGTAGGCTCTAACCAGTCATCATTTATCTATGAGTACCCTTTAGAAAAGAACAAAGTGATCTTCACTTTTTTTATTTGTACCATTTAAATCTAAAAATGTGCAGTTATGTAAGTGCAAGATTAAGGACTTCTCTCATTGCAAACTTCTAATCCTCCTGCTGAGGGATTATAAACTCCCATGCTGTTATAAATTTCTCTGTACACCAGGGTCTTATAATCTGAAAGATTGAAGGCTTTCTTTTCTTTTTTTTTTCCAGTTTAAATACATTTGAATTATGGGAGTCCATTAGAAAAATACAGTTTCATTGGAGTTAGGAGAAAACATACCTTTTGTTCAACAGTTAATATTGCATTTCCAATTCACATATAATTGTTTATATGGTTTTCAGTCTCCCACAACCCCCACCCCCAAAAAAAGGTTTTATATTCCATAGCTGTAAATTTCAAAAGACAACGTCAAAACATTCAGGAGAACAGAACTTTCTTATCGCTCCTGGCAGACTCTTGGCTGCAGCATGGCATGGGGAGAAAAGGGCTTAATTATAACAGTTTCTTATTCCAGTAACCTACTTGGTTACCACATGTTTCAAAGTTAACAGACATGAAAAATGTGGATCTTGTTTCTGTTTATTTTTCCAAGATGTTTGGGGAGTGGAGTTGCATCAAGAGAGCAGAGTCATTGCCTCTGGGGACACCTCCTAGTGATCACTAAATTTACATTAAAATGAACTATTATGAAACAGTCTCCATTCTGTGTGTGCCTGAACTGTGGATTATTCAGTAGACTGCAAGTCAGCCTAAATGAAGACGTGTGTGTGTGTGTGTGTGTGTGTGTGCCTGAGCTTACATGTAGTGGTGAAAATAAAGAACAGAGGAGCAGTCTGTTCCCTTCTTGCTGACTTAATGGAAAAGGGAGAGGTATGACGAGGGCCAGTGAGATGCAGAGTGAGGGCCTAGATATTTGGCCTTGGAAATAGCCCTGATACTTTGGGCTTGTGCCAGTACCTACAATGCATAAAAAAGAAAAAGAAAGACAGAGACAGAGACAGAGGAAGGAAGAGAAAAGAAAAGTGCTGGTATCCTCCCACAGTGGTACTTAACATCAGGTCAAGGACACCTGAGTCTGTCTAGATACAGCTTTGCCATAATGTGTCATAATGTGAAACCTTGGCCCCATCACTTCCTCTTTATGGACCTTAGTTCAATTCTTATTTAACAAAGGGGAGAGAGGATGATGATTTTGTCTCTGACATTCCTTCTAGCAGTGTTTCAGGTACTCAGATAAGTGTCTGAAGAAGCTGGGCCCCTGATAACCAGGGATAAAGGCTGAACTAAGATGGTAGACTGGCCCGTGTCAATAACATGAGCTTGAGAAAATGCTGGGGGTAAAAGGATGTCTCCTGAGCAGGACTCACTGCTGGAGGTAATTTTATTTTCAATTGTCTATTAAGATGTGCCTGGTTCAGAAACCAAAACTTAGAAAATTAATACCTGAACCTAAGGGAGGGTCAAGATGACCCATGACTGAAGCACACGGCAAAGAGTATTGTCTGTTACAGGCTCCCATTCCCACTCTTGATGAAGTGTTGTAGTTGTAGATCTGCTAACCTTGTCAAGCTTTTGGCAAGCTCATCTCCTTCATCCCTCCTCTATGCCTTGTTTGGGTTCTGCTGAAAGTGAGCTGGTGACTGCAGCACTGGAGGCCAGCAACTCAGTGGCCCATGTTTAAGGGAGTTAGTGAAGCATCAAGCGCACCGTAAGGAAAGCTTTCCCCAAACCTTCTGAAATGTGAGTCCAGCATCCAACCACATAATAATCTGCATCACATTTTTAAAGAAAATGAAAAGCATGGAGGGAAAGAAGAGGGAAGGAAAGAGTCTGGTGCAATAGGGCAGAAGCCTTCAACTTGGCTTGAGATTTGCATCGAATCCCAGCACAACTTCTTTCTCCCATATTCCTGTCCCTTCCCTCCTTCCTTTCATTTCCTTCATTTGCACTCTGTTGTTTATTCCTCTATTATTGTTAGCTGTGCCAGGTACTGTTACAAGCAAGTGAGAACTTCTTGTGCCTGCTCCTGTAGGACACACTTTTTAGTGGTGGAGACAGGAAGGAAAGAGGCCTAGAAATGATCACACAGCAAGTAAAATGACAGATGATCTTAGGGAGAAGTGCTAGGTCTTAGCAAACCAATGACGTGAAGGAGACCTGTGGGGTATTAGAAATCCATGTAACATGAGAACTAAAAGGAGACCCTCTGTATAAGTAAGAGTAACATGTTTCCAAGCAAAATCAGAGACAAAATTTAAATCACTGTTCCCTTTTTTCTTTTTCTAGTTCACCTCTGTGCTTATTTGTGTAGCCAGCATATACACACCTGGCTATCATTCCTGATACATTTTAAATTCCTTGCTTTCTTCTTTCACAAGTTGATGGTTGAGGATTTTACTTCTAAAAAACTTTTTTTTTTCAGTGCTGTGTTCTTTCTTAAATTCACAGCCAGAAGGGAGCTAATAATAATCTTACTTTCTATAACGGGAAATGTTCTTTTGGGCAAAGCATCAAAAGACCCACAATTGTCAATGTTTGATCCTCTGATACTGGGCACTGTACTGAGCATTTTAAGTACATGATCTCTTTTAATCTTTGCACAGTCATGTAGGATATTTACTATTGTTTTCCCATTTCACAGATGATAAAACTAAGAAGTATCTAGTCCACTGACTACTGAAATACTGAATCTGGAATGTGCACCCAGAAAGCTCTGATGCTGACAGCGGCATATTTAATTCCATCCATTAGATGCCTCTTCAATTTAATCAGTTTTTGCTTCTACTGATGCCCAAGGAAGGGAAATGAACTTGCCTAAGACGGTAGAGCTTCGTGAGAGTAGTGCCCTTATACTACCAGTATCCCTTAAGGAGAGAAAAAAAAAAAACGTATCTGAAGATACTAAATCTGTCTTTATCTCATCTAGGTAAATAGATATAAAGATGAGAGGTGTTTAGTTAAGCTATATTTATATTTATCACTTGGATATATCTATTTAGATTTAATGATGTCTTTTATGAATAAACATTTTAAACTTTATTAATAATCTAGTCGATCTTTTTTATTTCCCCTTTGTGGTTAGAGTTTCTGTTTCAGGACTAGAATCCATAAAAGCTGTAGGAATTTTGGCAAAACATCTTAATGTTCTTAATGTCTCTACACTGAATCTTCCCATCTGAAAATGGAGTTATTCACATCATGTGTCTATAACGTAGGCTGGTGGTTGATGGAATATATACCTAGCGGCTTGCTCAGTGGCAATAGACAGCAGACGTCAATAATGAGAAATTAAGTCATGGGGAACTCATAAGGCAGGCATGAAAGGAAAAGATCATTCAAGGGCAGTCTGAGTAGATGTGTCAATGGAGGGAAGTGGAGAGAGAAGGCATAAAACCATTCTCTTTTATTTTAATCAGTTACTCTGTACTTTTTCATAACGTGTCCTAAGCTGGAAACATTGTATGAGCTCTAACAATGTGAGATGCTCCAAATTATGAGCAAATTTCCTCCAAATTAAGTAGTCTGGATATGATTGATCATCCCTGAAATCTGTTCTGGACTCTGGATACCATTTGTCGGCCGTGCTCTTCCAAAATGCATCTCTTGCAATCTTGGTGACTAAGGTTTGCTCCCCCATGACAGAGCATGAGTCCCTTAAAGACAGGGCTAATATAATTGTTCTCTTGCCTTATGGCCTTTAGCACCAGTTACGCTTTTACATGGAGGAGGGAACTGGTAAATGGGGGCTAGCTGAATATAGAGAGATTTCTTCTTTTCTCACTTTTCTTTCTCTTCTCTGCCTTTGGCTTACAGTCACCATCACAAACACTTTTTTTTTCCTGCTTTGCCTACAGATCATCGTGAGTTTGTTTACAGTTTATTTAGCCAGGTCTCTAGGCATTTGGTTGACCATGATGTGAGATCTGCAGTGACCTTCCTTTTGGTTTCAACTTTGTTACAAATCTAGCTGCATGGACTTTGACAGGCCGCTGTCCTCTCTGGACCACAGCTTTCCCATCTGAAAAATGAGGCCATAGGCGTGCTGATTTCCAAGATCCTTGATTATTTAAATTCCAAGACTTTTGGGTAGCCACCTTATTTCTAGAAGTAAGCTCTGAAAAAAATTGTCAAATGAGAAGTTTTCTTGTGAACAGGAAATGCTCATAGATTCTTATGAGGTTTATCATCAGGCATGAGAACGTCAGGCATCTTCCCGAATCTGTCCCTGTGTCTGGATCTTGCCTGGTTCCTGTGGCTCTAGTCTTCTTTGCATGGATGACAACGGAGCATCAGCTGAGTGTGATGTTATGTTCTCTTTCTCTTTCCTTCCAAAATCACCTCTTTCTATTTACTTCTAAAAAATGAAACCACACTCTCTAACACATTTTAAGGCATGAAATGCACATGCTATGTAGACACTTCACTTTCTATAGAAATCAAAAGTTTGGAAAAAGAATAAAATGTTTCTCAGACTATACTCATTTCATTCCTAACTTCATATGACATTAACTTTAATATAGAAAACAAAAGTTTAGCTGGGAGAAAAATAAAATAACCTCTGATCTCGGATTTTTGGGATCGATGGTTCCAACTCTGTCACAGACTTAATATGATATTTTAAATAATTTGTTTAACATTCCTTTGCCACTTATTTCTTTATGTAAAATAGAGATAATGATACTTTACTTTGTAGGGGACCTGACTCTGAAGTCTGAACCTATGACAAACCTATCTTTGTCACTTACTAGTTTTAGTAATAAATCACTTAACTTACTAGCTCAAATCCCTTATCTTTGTGAACTTTCTTAAGACGATGGCACCTGGGTCATGAGATTGTTGTGAAAGTTAAGGACTGTAACTTAATTCCTGGCACTTAGTAGGTGTTCAACACATGGTAGTAGTAGTAGTTGATGCTTTACGATCACATATGTATACATACATGTATATATATGCGCTACAGAACAAGGCTACAGTTGCTACAGGGAGCATGTTGGAGTACACACGGTGTGGCCCAGTTATCCTTTTTTCTGAGGTCTGGAAGAAGACGTACAACAAACATAGAAACACATATGCCTGGGCCCTAACTGTGTTCTGACCTTTTGAAAATCATTTCCCATTCTCTTGTCCTTTATTTTTCCTTGCCTACCATTTAAGGGCTTTCAATTAGGTAATTGTCAATGTTCCTTCAAGTTTACATTGTTAGGGGTGAGAGATGGAGCTCTTCTTTTTTCCTGGGAGCAGTCAGTAGAGATTTGAGGGATTTCAAAATTCAAATAAATTGTAGCTGTGCCCTGGAGGTATAATGGGGAAAATTCAGGTATCTTAAATCCATTGTACAATGGGGAAACTTTAGTTTCCAGGATGCCAGCAGCAAGGCCCTATTTGTAATTTTAGTGGCTCATGTATTTCTTGGCCAGAATATTCACCAAGCCTCAGAAATATTTATACCATTCTTTGTTCTATACAAAGACCATAAGACTTAGCTTCTTAAAACTATGTGTGCATTTTTTTTGCACGAAGGCTTGATAAACAACAGGGTATGCTAATAATAATCATTATGAGGATTTTTTTATGATGAAAGTATATCTACGCCAAATTCTCTAGGCACCTAAGAACGCCAAACTGAATATATTGTCTAATAAAAGGGCAGCTCTGCTCTATAAATCTCAAGCACAGTGAAAAAAATTCTCCATAACCACCACCAACTGCCTAATAAATAAAGCAACTATTCACCCATGTAAAACAAAAGAAAGAAGGAGCTTTAAAAAGCACCAGTGCTTTGTATCTAAGGACTTGAAAGCAGAAGCTGAAAACCTAGAAAGTTGTTATATGCTGAAATGATCTACTGGGACTCAAAAGTGAACCCAAACTTCCTCTTAGTTGCCTAGTAAACCAGCTAGCCATTGACAGCCTTATAGAAGCTGAATTAGTTAGGACAGGATATGTGTGCTGCAGTAACACACACTCCCAACATTTCAGTGGCTTAACCCATGTGATTTAGCTTTCTACTCATGTTAAAGCCTATGTAGGTTTGAGGTTTCTAACTCTCATCCCCTTCAATCTGGAGATCTGGGCTGGGTCTTGGCTGCTTCTCTCCAGTGACCTTGCCACTTTGGTGGTCTTCACTTACATGCAAATAAAGAGGAAGCAGTAAGAGAGCATACAAGACTCTCCCAAATGCCTTGGACAAAAAACAGCACATTCCAACTGTACTCACAGCCCATTGCCTAGGACTAGCTTATTGTGAGACAGGCTGAAATAAGGGCGGTACTTCATGGTGAGCATGGCTGTTTTGCTATACTGTATAACACTGCTCTTTTACCCACAGGGGTAGGTTTTGCCTATGACTCTTACCTTACTATGTCACCTTGTACAGCTTGCATGCCCTCTTGTGCTACACTATACTCAAAGAGTGAAGACAAGAGATAGGATTGTGTCAAAGATCAAGTGGAATAATGACCATGAGAGTGTTGAGCTGGCCAAAAGCCACATCCAAAGGTGAGTTTATATACAGCATGGAGGGTGTGGCTCCTGGTGCCATGACATCTTGGTTCAAATTCTGACATCAACACTTATTTAAACTACTTTTTGTAAGTTGCTTAATTTTTTTTAAGTTTCAGATTTCCCATTATTTAAATGGAATAATATTTTCCCTAAAACCACCAGAGGAGAGTTATGAGTTTCTTTTAGTTGATAGGTATGGAAGGATGGTCAACATTACTATGAACGTAATAAGTTTAACCCCATCGACAGATAAAGTTGAGGGTTTTAGATCCTCTTGAAGTCAGCTAGAATGGCTTCAGTAGCAAATAATAGATGACCTGACCTAAAACAGGCTTAAACAATGAGGACACTCATTATCCCCCATAATGGAAAGTCCAGAGGAAGGTTAATACGGCAGATCTTCAATGACTTAGGTTTGTGTCATGTCTCCCCATCAATATCCTTTATGCTAACTTCATCCTCAATGCATTACCCAAGAGACTGGCAGCTGCAGGTGTCATACCCAAACAAAACAGTTAAAAGCAAGAAGAAGGATCATTATTCATTGGTTCTCTTTTTTTAACCTGAAGAAACATTTGCATAAATTCCATCTTTCCCTCCACTCCTTCCTAGCAGAAATTCCCTCAATGTTATTTGTCAGAATTGGGTCACATGCTTATTCCTAAATGAATCATTGGCAAAGGGAATAGGATTGCCATAATGGGCCTGAACTAAACATGTCAGCTGGAATGTAGGATGTTAAGCAATCAATCAGAATAACACCAAGATTTAGCTTGTTTTCAGTTGCTGGAGGAACATTTCCTTCTTGAAGCTAGGTTTCCTTCTGACAGTTATCTGCATTGTGTTCTTTTGGAATCTAACAAAGAATATTAGGTCTCCTGTAAGCTGTCAAGGAATCCTACCTGACACCAGGGTGAGAATCTCCCAGACACCAAGACGAGGCTGGCCACCTGGACATGTGAAAGACAAGGACTTTGTATGCAGTCAGATTTAGATTAAAGTGCTGACTTACACTAATAACACGAACTTCAACAGAGGCTTACATCTCTTATACTTCATTTGTTTTCTATAAAACAGGATATTAAAAACTACCTCACAAGTCTTCTGAGATGACTGAATTAAAGGATGCATTATTTCTGGCACAAAGTAGACACTCAATGAGTGTTATTGGTAATAGTGTTAATAAGAGTATCAGTATAATGAAGAATTAGAAGAAAAACTATTCTTGGTATCTTATCCTATATCCCTTTTCTCATGGTCATGTTGGGTATATATTATTACATTTCTTTTGCAACAAACTTCCTGTCAATATGAATAGTTCTCATGTTTTTATGCAAATACAACTTGAAAGATATATTTGTCCCTATTGTTCAAAATCAGGGACATGCTGAAGTAAACTGGGGGAAGACTGCATGATAGAAAGTTGGTCAACCATTAAAAATGACATTTGTGTTTGTATTACAGTATTAAAAAGGTGTTCCTAGTGTATATACACAGTTTGATCTCAACTATGTAAAAGAAAAATATTCAGAGGAAAAGAGCTTGGAGGGAAAAGCACCAAATTGAACAAACTTGGCTTTCACCAGAAAGATTCTGTGCAATTATTTTGTTCTTTAATTCCATATTATCCAT
This sequence comes from Smutsia gigantea, assembly GCA_032199065.1. Classification (NCBI taxonomy): domain Eukaryota; kingdom Metazoa; phylum Chordata; class Mammalia; order Pholidota; family Manidae; genus Smutsia; species Smutsia gigantea. The sequence continues at coordinate 121,820 of JAVSCE010022207.1, forward strand.
ATTTTCTTTTTTTGAGCATGTATTCCTTATGTATTTAAATGAAACTATATTGAATATAGAGTTGTCATATAGACACGTGGATAGATAGAGATATATAGATATTATCATTCACCGAGCTCATACCTGGCCTTGTGGTAAACTCCTTACATAGGCATTACCTCATAAATTTCCTGCCAGAATCCAAGGGAATAGGTATAATTATTCCCATTATTATTTCCATATGATGAAATTGGATCTTAGAATAGAAAGTAAATTACCAAGATTAACCTCTCCTATGAGGGAGCTCAGATTGGAAACTCGAGGTTTACCTCCCAACATCCATGATTTGGACCACTCCAAATACCTTTACCTTTATGAAGAAGAACTTAGAGAGGAATTATGTGTAGGGAATAATGTAGAGGTAATTTAAGTGCAGAACCACGCAGCCATAAAGACCCCATTCAGTGCAGAGATTCTCTGATTCCAGGTAAGTGTAAAGTGGGTTGCATGTTTTGGATGTGTGAGTGTCCAGCAGAAACTAATGTGCAAGTAGCAAAAATTACCTGGTTTTGGTAGAGATGACAGTGGGGAGAGCATTATGAAAATCTTTAGTATTTCTGATTACATAAGGCATGAGTACACTTGCATTTCAGTTGTGAAACAATGCTTAGCAACTAAGTGTGGAAGCTGCAGTTTCTTGGAATGGGAGCCCTATGTAATTTGTTTTAAAGACAAATAATTAAAAATATGAATTAAGCTGAGATAGCAAACATGAGACATACAACTCACCATTGCTGGGTATGTTAAGGTACATTTTTTTTTCTGGCATTTTTAATACCTTGGTGACTCTGGTGAAGGAGCTATAGTGAGCGAAGTAGAGGGAAGGTGCCCAAGTTAAACTTTTGCAGTCAGAGTTAAATCTGATCTTCCATATTTCAGTGATTTTTTTTTTGATGTGCTCTAATACAATGGTCTGTGTGAAGTCTTTCCTTGAATCCAGTTAGACCTTAACTCTATGTGTTGGAAAGAGAGCACTCCCACAACAAAACCCTGTGCAATTTATGTTAGTGCCTGTGGATTCCGGTATGTGTTATGTTGAAGAAATACAAATGTAAAGACTATGTTTGCTTGTCATGGACTTACTTAGATGACATGAAATGGCAGAACTCAGTGGCTTTAATGTGCACTGTTCAACGCATTATTTTTAAATGTTGATCTCAAACCATAGATGCTGCCTGGACTAAAATGTGATGTGCAAGTGAAGTTGGCTGTGACCTTGACACACTGAAACGTACCAGGTCATTATCTGGAGACAGTGGGACCTTGAGGACATTCAGAACTTGGTCAGTAAAGGAGTCCTTGGGAAGCATACCGTTAGAATTATAGAGAATGTCTATCGTTCCTATCTGCTCAGCCGTTAAGTCTCTTTCTTCTAGGAGGAACACTTAGATGCTCGTGTTAAAGATGTTAAAGATGACATCTTTATCTTTCTGGGTATGGTAAAGCTGACTCTGTTTTTAATGCCAAGAGTTGAGTATTGGCCAGGTTTGGCCAGCCAGACTCTCGCATCTCTAAGGCCTCAAAGCTTGATTCAGGGATGGTGAGACGTCCTGGACTAGGCTCACATGAGGCCACAATGCCTAATGACTTCTCTTAGTTTTCTGTGAATGAAACACAGAGATGAACAGAGAGAGTAAAACGATGAAGACAAACCTTATTCTAAATACATGGAATGAGCCCCTGGAGCCTGCCAAGTCTGAAATCATATTCATATCTGGACTTCTTGGTTATGAGTCAATAAAGTCACCTTTAGTTTATTCCAGTTTGAGTTGGGTTCCTTTCAGGCAAAACTAAGAATCTATTATGTATATATAGAACACACACATGCTTTTACTGCGTAAGACATATGCATGTATATAAACACATAGATATGTAGATAAATATATCTGTAGTTGGAAAATAAAACTGGTAAGTGGCTAAAAATAGTGTGGTAACTGGTACATCAAGAGCAAGCAAACAAAAACTTCACACTGTTCCATTGTCAAGTGGAATAATTTGTTTCAGAATTAATAAAAGGAGCCAGGACCTCTTGTAACAGGTTAGAGAAGATACAAAGATAGGTCCCTCGAAAGTGGGGCTTTCAACCTGATTCGTCAGCAGCAGCTGAAACTGCGTTCAGCTGTCAGAATTTCTGTAGACTGGAAAAGAGAGAGTAATCACAAAGGCTTGTGTTTTGAACCATTGCGTTTAGAAAGGAAAGACATTGATGTGTTCAAGCTTATCAGAGACTTCTGTTGGAAGCATAAAAACACGTCGCTACGTGAGGATTGATGTACACCAATGATGCCCCCGCTACGCTTGAGTAAATTCCGGAACTGTTCCCTAAGAAAGCAGTACTTCACAGCTTCAGTACAGATTGTATGTTGCACCATCAGGAAAAGGCTGAAAATCTCATTCATCATGATCAAAGGGTGCTTTGCTTACTGCGGTGAACATAGTCAACTTCAAGGGAGGATGCACTCTTAATTATCATTGATCCTATTTCTTTAGTTAATAAATTGACAGAGAGCCCTGATTTTCTTTTCCTCAAGGAATTGAGGTGACTTTCTTGTAGCTGGGTGATTACTTATATGTTTTTTCCAAATACGCAAAATGTAAATCTGTTTCTTTGCAATTGAAACAATAGCTTAGTTGACTTAGAAATAATTGCCTATAGCAGATACACTCAAACACTTAAACGTACTAAATACTTACACGTTAGTCAAAACCAGGTAAATGCAACAATGGGTAGAGTGAAATTATGTTTTTTTGTTAGGAAATCTATAGGGCTTATGGGGCTTCAAACATAATTATTTTACTACCATTCTTTTTTTTATTAAGTATCATTGATATAAACTCTTATGAACGTTTCACAGGAAAAACAATGTACCATTCTTTTTTTAAAGAAAGAGTTGTTATGGAAAAGGAGGGAATGACCTCCACATGCGAAGAGACAATGCATTTGCAACAGTTGAAGTCTCCTTTCCTTCCATGGATCTTTTCACACTGGAGATGGAGATGTTAACGTGGGGGTCAGGGGTGGGAGTGAGGGCTAAACCTTTTCCCAATATTGGTATGACAGACGCAGCACATTAAGTGTAAGCTCTTACACTGTAGTGTCCCAGGTATTAGCATCTGGCCCAGGACCTGGAATGTAGTAGGAGCTCAAAAATATTTTGTGAAAGAAAGCAAGAAGGAAGGGTCAGTTGTTGCGAATGAAGGGGATGCTGGAGTTTGAGAATGTCTGATGTGCTCAAGTATCCTCTTTCCCTACAGCTTGTAAAGACAATGTGGTGGCCCTGGTGCCGCACAGAATTAACATCACTTTGCACATCCTAGCAAAGACTGAACCACTGAATTGTGCGTGATGACGTGTACATGTCTGTTTCAACAAGGGTCTCATTTTCTTTTACCAAAGTCATAGAAAAAAGTTCTAGCAAAGGAGAAAATACATAAATAAATGTAAGGACTAGTAAGTTTGACAATGTTTTGTGCATTCTTAGGATTCTTTTGAAAATAAAATGTAAATGATAACCTTTCACTGCTTACTCATGATATATCTGAAATTTTAATAACGAACCTCTCACATGGTTTTTAATAAGAGGTACAGGGACATATTTGAGAGCAAAAGGCAGGGGTTTGGGGAAGGCTGCAGTGAGGTTAAGTACCCCTGATGTGCACAAAGGAGCACAGTGTTCTAAAATACACAGAAGCTGTCAGAAAGGAGAGACAGACTGCATCATGCAACCATTTTATACAACCTCTGACCTTGCAGAGCTGATTTGAAGGAGGTGGGTGACTACATTTAGCCTCTGTTCTGTTCATTGCACTTTTCTTGTTGGACCAAGACCTCATTTAAACCTGGACCCTCATTCTCTGGGCTCCTGGGGGGCAAGTCAGAGTGTTTCAATTCTACTCATCTAGTACAGAGGAAGCCAGGCAGTGGCCATGGGGTAGGTATCTACATTCGAGAGTGAAGCTTTCAAAGAGAGCAGCAGAGCCCAAGTCGGATGGGGGAAGGATGCACTTGCCGGATAAAAAAATCCAGGTGTTCATTAATTCCCACCGTATCATCTTGTCTTAGGCCCAGAGATGGGTGAATATAACCCCAGTGCTAGAGCTCACAAAAATAGAGATAAACAATCACTTTTAGAGTGACCTTGATTTAATCTCAGTCAAGTATAGCTGGAGGAGAAATCCTATGTGTATCCAAGCTATTTTTCCATTCTTCTCATGGGCAACAAAAGTCTATAACCCTAATGCACAGGATATGGCCTTCGTTTGCCCATGAAAACGTCATGCTGATGTACAGACAAGGTGAACCAGCTTCTCTTAGTTTCAGCTCCTTTCCCCATGAGGCTCTGGGAGCTGCTTCTTTGGCCTCCATGCACTTGAGTTTAATTTAACCCTCTTTCCCAAGACTGTACTGCAAAAACACATGTACTTCTGTTGTGCAATTCATTTTACATAGCATTTCCCTTCTTACTTGCCACATCTTTCTTTTAAAATTATTCCTTAAAAGTATAATTGATAGCTTGTGAGCAGTTAGACAGTGGCCTTGTGAGAATGGTGCTAAGAGAAAACTATCTGAAGTGAAAGAGATAAAGTTTCTACTTTGTGACAGTGGCCATCCCACACCTGGAGTGTTGGTCTTCATTCTCGGCACCACACTAAATGAACTTTGACAAAGGAATGGTGTTGAGAGAGAATTGGCAAGAATGAGAAAGGAATTGAAAATACATTCTTATGACAAAGTCAAGGACCTGGAATCTGGAGAAGAAAATGAATGACTGAACAGGAGGGTAGACAAGTTTTCCCAAAATGTGCTACTTTGGCATGTAGACTATTTTGAGCTGAAGGCAATTGAGATCCTATGGGTTCAAGAGAAATATCTGCCCCTCCCTTAACTATCATGTAGAATCTAAATTGGTGGTCTTCCCCACAATAAGAGTTAAATTTATCTGAATGGCCCTTCTGTACGTTGGGACAAATATCTGATTACCAAACATTTCCTCTTCTTCGTATCATCCTGTGATTTGCTCTCCTCCCCTTTGAAGCCCCAGGCCTCTATCCCATTCCTTAGCTCAGGATGGCATAAATCCCTCATTTTATCTTTCTGTCTTTGAACCTCTCACACAGGTGGGGTTCCCATTACGTACGAAGTTAAATTTGTTCTCCTATTACTTAGTCCTATGTTACTTGATTCTTAGACTAGTCAAAGAACCAAGAAGGGTAAAGGCAAATTTTTCCTTCCCTAATACTATGAAAGTAGAGACTTTTAGTTTTTTGCAAAAGTTTGAATAGATATTTATTTCAACAACTTAAGATTACTTTGTAAGAACCATAGTCATCCATATGAAAGAAGAAAAAAAAAAGCTTCATATCATACAGTGAGATATAAAGATCCCAGACACTAGACGATCTGGAGTCCTTGGAAAAACATCTGAAAAGGATGTTGTAGAAGAGGAGTCAGTTGAAGAAGAGCCCTGGGCCAAGTTCAGTCGGCTTCCAGTTTTTTTGGGACTCCCCTCATCCATTCATCTGCATATTACCTATGCCTGCTTTAACTCTACAAAGCAAAGCTGGGTAGTTGCAACAAAGCCTATATGGCCAAACAAACTCTAATATTTACTATCTGTCTCTTTAAAGAAAAAGTTTGCTAATCCCTGCTGTAAAAGAAACCCAGTGTGCAAGCTGAGACCCTGAGAAGTTAAATTTTCTGACTTTGTCTTGCGGGCTTTTTACAAGAGAGAAATCCCCATTTGGATGCAATGGAGAAGAAAATGATTTAATTTCCAAAAATATTTTGTGGCAACACACCCTTATAAAATAAGTATGAAAAAGGGAATTATAGCCTGGTGGAGAATTTATGGATTACCTCATTAAAATAGTCATGAGTGGGAGGCATTAATAGTCTAAGTTTAACAGTTCAAAATAGCTACTGTGAAGTCGTTTTCATGATCATCAACAAAATATTATTACCTAGTTCTTTTTGATATACGCGGAACAATTTCAGATTTCATCTCAGTAATGTCTGCATACAAAGCTTATTGGCAGAGGAAGCAAGTCACAGAAAGAATACAATTTTTAAGAAATAAATGATAAATCTCTACATAATAAAGCATACTCCAACTTTTATGGAACCTTATTCATAGTCTTGGAATACGTTTGAAAGGTTCAGGCATGTTTTTACTGTACCTGAAGTGAAGTAAGTCTTTTAATTGCAAACATTATGTTCATTTCCATATGCTCATAACTTCGAAGATGGTGAACAGCAGACATTTTGCAAGATTTATTGGAGTGTTATTTCCTGTAGGCATTCCTTTGGTGAGTTTTTATGTGATGAATGCCTTTCTAATTGGGATTATTTACATAGGCATCTGGGACCTGGTTAGGGAGGGGAGGGACTGGGAGACTCAGGTTTAGTTGATTTTACATTTGACTCAACATTTTCTAGAGTAGAGCAGAGTTCACATTATGTCATTTCTGCCACAGTATGGTGTGACAGATGTAGCTTTTATGGTTCCTTCAAGTTCTCAGTGTCTATAATTCCATATCCCAACAAAATTTACCTTTATAACCTCCTGGAATATTCTTCTCCTCTTTTGCCCTTTAACATATAGTCAGACTAAAGGGCAAGAGAGAAGATAAAGAGGCCATAAACCACTTGCTTGGACTGAAGATTTGTTGATTTTGTCAGTTGTGTTTGAATGGGAAGGAAAATATAAGTCTACTCCAGAGAAATGAGAATTTTTGTTCCCCAAATGCTGGCTGTGTGCCCATCCTCGTGGGGCCTAGGGACAAAAGGAAGATATTGGGGGAAAAAAACTCATAGATTATTCTGGAAACTATTTTTGTACACTTATAATTTGGGCAACCCTCGTGTAAGACAGCTATTAAAACAAACCATTTTTCAAAAACCACTGTCAGGCTGGATATCTATCTTGCCTAAAGTTTGGCAGTTCAGACTTGACAGAAGAATCAGGAATAACAGTAATAAAAATTGTGTTCTATGTGTCTAAGTCTGCAATGGGCTGAACTGTCCTCACTTTGGGTTCTTTTTTTGGCAAATAGTTCACCAGAAAGGGACTGAAACCTCTGATAGGAGGGGAATTGGCTGGGGAGAGAGAAGTTGACAGGGGTACAAAGCCAGGGCCCACAGAAGCTGGGGCTGTCCATTGTGGTGAGTTACAGTTAAGACAGGAGGTTGTTTAACCATACCAAAAAGAAAGCATGTACCAAATGTTGTGTGTATCATATTAGGAGAGAGGAATCTCCTCTCATGATTGTGTAATTTTTAACCCTGAGGTCATCTAGTTTTCCAATGTCTTTGTGAAGTCTGAACTTGAAAAGCAGTAGAAAGTTACAAATGCAGGGCCTGCCCTGGATTCTTTCCTCTTGTGTGAGACACAGTGTGTTTTTGTTTATCTACTGCTATACAGCAAACAATCCCAAAATGTAGTGGGAAGCTTGTAGGGCTGGGACACTCTGGACAGCCTCCCCCACAGGCCTGGGTTCTTTGTTGTGGCAACTGGCTGGAGAGCTTCCGTATGCTCCCTGTGGCTGTCTTCCTGGTCCCTACTTCTTCAGTAGTTGTTCCTGATCCAAGCTGTTTTATGTGAAACCAAAAGTTGACTCTGTCCAGACCTCTTAAGGGCTAATCCCAGATCTGGAACAGTGCAATTTCTGCCACATTCTATTTGTTTTATGAGGCCAGGGTAAATAGACTCAGTTGCTTGATGGGAGGAGCTACAGGTACCTACAGCTTTCTGCATTATCTGAAGTTTTCTTTGGAGATAATCTACCACACCCCGATTAATGGAAGTGTTCAGAAATATCACATTGCAATTATGGAAAACTATTTTCAATGTCTATGTTTTATTTAGGGAGTGGGTGAAAGATAATTACATGTGAGGTAAAACATCAAAGTAGAAACTCGGTTATGTGGGGTTTGAATAATGGCAATGTGGAAATCACAAAAACTCCCTGCAGTCATAGAAGTTTGGAAAATGCTAGGCTGAATGTACACAGGCAGTTTTTCTTACTTCTTAGACTTGTAGGATATCTGCAGGACTTCTCAGAGCTTTTAATATGCTAATACACATTGTTGTTATCAAAAGTAATATATTATGAAGCACACCTAAGTGGATTTGATCACAGATCTCTTTTTTCATGGAACTCTTTTCAGATATAATGTTCTATGAAAGACATTTTGGGAAATGCTGAAGCAACATAAGAGAGCGCAGGATAAGTGGGACATAGGATATATCCTGTGACACCTTAGAGAGAGAAGGAAAAGTAAAGGGAAAGCCCACAAAGCATCATGGGACATGGAGGAAAATGCCCATGATTTTGGAGTCAGACCACCAGCCCTGCTGACTATGCCTGACCGAGTGGTTTCATCTCTCCTATCCTCAGATGTATAGAATAGGAATAATAGAGCAACTTTTCACATGGAATGATTCAAGGGTTCATTTGGGATACAAATTATGATTTTGTGTGAGGTAGTTTCCTAGCTTTTCATTATGAAAGTGCTGTTTTATTACTTTCCTATCAACCCCACGACCCAAATTTGCTTACAGAACAAAGGTCAAAGAATGATTCAAGGATAAACTGGTGCATTGTAAGTATTTATGCACATACTAGCTTGTTTAATTTTTATTAGTAATAAGGCACATTCCATCTTCGGTCTCTCAGGACCATCAGCATAGGATTTTACTTTGTGGATTTGGAGGAGGTAAGTAGATCTCCTGCTGACCATCTCTTCGACTTCTTGGTTTTGAAATCTGTGTTCTCATCATCTTCATTCCGGCCACTGTTTTCTACCAAAGAGCATGAAGAAGAGCAGACAGTGGTAACCTCAGACTACAACGATCTTGAGGCATACTTTAAAATGGTGTAAAGAGAACTTATAAGAATTGTTGAATTGCTGGCACGCAGGCAATTGTACGCATCAGGGTGGCTTTACCTTCCATGTTTCCACTAGGTAACATAGGTATTCTCTTTTTAATTCCTTCCTCCCTGCCTTCCTGCATTCTTTTTTCATATCACATCTCTGTTAATCTTGAAGGATATATTTATTCTGTTCTGCTCCGTAAGATTGAATACCGTAAGCTGCTTCAAGACTTTGAATAGCAATGTTAGCATCACTTTCTGTCACAGAAATTGTCAGTTTGCAGTTATTTAACAGTTTCTACTCTTGTGAAAGCTAGCCTTTAAAGTCACATGAAAGCTGGATTCAGGTCATAGGATATTTCAAATCCACCTTTGGCATATAATAGGTATTTGGTATATTTTGTGCAGTTTGCTGATATCACTACTTACAGGAGAATATAAGAATCAACACTTGGTCAGACAGTGGGGTAAGAAAAAAATCCCATGGTGTAATATATTTGAGAAACGTTGCATTTTTCTTAGAGAGTTATAACATACATTATCTTCTTAAAGTGTCTGACAAGCCCTAGAGCCAAGAAATATTTATTTTTCTTTAACTCAGAATTTTCAAATTATTTGAAGATAGAATTAAAAAAAAATCTACCAATATTCTGGGGTTGCAAATGAAGGGCAATGCAGAGCAGTATTGGGAAGCTTGCTCTAGAATTTCTTAGAATTCTTCCATCTATCAACTCAATAATTATAAATGCACAGGGTCTCTTTATGAATTTGTTTTATTTTTGTTTAATGTTTTCTGCAAATTCTATAACCAAGAAAAAGAATCCCTGGCCTGCTTAGATCTAGTAATTGTGGCATAAATTATAATTTTGTGTGATGTGGTTTCCGAGTTTTTCATTTTCATTCCAAGTTTTATTATTTTTCTATCACGCCCATAGGTTGAGTTTGCTTACCAAACAAACTGTATATATTAAAAGCTCAAATGTTTTCTTATAATTATTAATTGGAGACATACCTTTTGATCAGAGTGCCTCACCAACATGAGCTAACTACAGTGACTTCATAGAATTTCAGTCCCCGTGCCCCAACTCCCAACACACAAAACTATGCGGTCTAATTAGGAGCAGGTTTTTTTAAATGTGGAAAATAGCTCACACACCCCAATTACTGATGTAATAACCAAGGATCTAGAGCAGTGGTTCTCAACTTTGATTGACTCGAAAAAGAAAATGCCAGTGCCTAATCTTCAGCCCAAATTATTTAAGTCTGAATCTTGGGGATAGGCCTAGACCTCAGTACTTTTTTAAAGACCCAGGTAATTCTCATTCACAACAAACATAAAGACTCTCAATCCCTGGTATCTCTAATTTGGTTAAATCATACAGGTGAGACACAGATTCTCACAAAGGCAGTATTACGTGTTTTGTGACAGAAGGCAAAGGCCCTGACTTATAATGAGCCAGCTCAAACAGGGTCGTTGTTCCCTTTGAGAAGAAGGGTTTTTTGGTTTTATCCCATTTCCTGTGTTATTTTATAATCTTTGTCATAGAATTAAATCTTCCTGAAGCAATCATGTGGGATGTAAGTGGGCTTTTGGTTAAGAACCCAGAAACAAATTCTGCTTAGCTATAGAGAGCAACTGATTTAACTCTATTGCTTTCAGTTTCTTTGTTATTATTCCAATAAAAATATGTGTGTCACAGGCTTTTGTAAGGATGAAACAACATAATACAAATCAAAATAGCCAGCAAATATTAAGTACAAAGTGGATACTCAATAAATGGTAGTTGATTTGGATCATTAATTCCAATATATATATATATATATTAGGATAAACATCAATGATGAGTGTAGCTCCAGCCTGGAGGGGGTTCCCAGCTCTGGGCAAGCTCACTTTGGATTCAGTGAGACTGAATAACAACAACAGAACATTGGGGGTAAAAAGGAGTTCATACCAAGCTTTATTCTCATGGTGGTAGGTCAGTGCTAGAATCCTGTCCGCCTCTGTCTCTGCTCCCAACTCAGCCTCTGCTCCAGGCTCTGCTCTCCCCACTTCTGCTCTCTTCTCTAGGATCTCTTCTATCCTGCTTCCCTCTCTCTGCCTCTAGCACTGAGTGGAACTTTTTATATAGCAACACAGACAATGATGGCTTATTGTCAATAGGTATACAAGTATGTGCCTACACAGTAGGGTAAGTATTACATCATTGCACATACACAAAGGGCATCAGGTGAAGATCCTGGCCATGGATCTTCCATTGTCCCTACAAAGAGCTTCAAAATTAACCAAGATGAAGTGAAGTAAAAAACTTGCTTTGAATTAGAACCCTGAAATTGTGGCAATATATTTTGATAAATATGAAACATTTCACTATCTTACCAAATACCATCAAAGAAATTCACTGATTACATTTTCTGTGCCCATGGTGGCGCATAATACTGGATTGGTAGGAATAAGTAATAATAATCTTATTTTTTTATATTTAATACAAACTTGAAGAAGGACATAATGCTAGTTGAATATGTGCATAGTCTAGAATGATTAAGAAAACAGTTCCTTAGTGATGTATTAATATATGTAGATCTGCAATTTTGTCTTTGGGTGAATTTTAATTTTTTCAGTATTTGAAATCTTTTCCATTTTCTGGAGTCAAATCTCTCAATCCTGTCTCATGTTGTTTTATTGCTTAGTAAGGTAGAAAAGTCCTGCCTTTCCCTGAATTATTAGATAATTACCTATATTTGCTTATTTTAAAAACATTTTTAACAGTGTAGCACAGAGAAGGCAAATAGTGAATCTGTGGTATCTTACTATGCTGATGGACAGTGACTGCATTGGGGTATGGGTGGGGACTTGATAATATGGGTAAATGTAGTAACCACATTGTTTTTTCATGTGAAACCTTCATAAGAGTGTGTATCAATAATACCTTAATAATAAAAAAAGAATAATAAAAAAGAACACACACAAAAATACAAAAAAGAACATTTAAAATTTTACATTTAATTCAGATTAATTTTGATATATGTTCTGATACAAGGAACCATATTGATTTTTTATATTGGTATTCAGAAAATATTTCGCATATAAAAGTAATTTTGAATTCTTTTCTTGGTGTTATGTCATCTTATTACTGTAGTTACAGTAGACTAATGAACATAATATAAACACTCAGCATGGCACACAAGGTCTGTGAAGATTCAGCACTAATTCCTTCTCTGATGTGCATCCCACTCCCTATGTGTCTATTGATTCCTAGAAAGCATCTTCAAACACTACAGGAAACATCCAGCTGAACGTTGATCCTACTACATCCTTTCATTCACAACATCACACATTTATACCCATTGATGCCTCCTCTTCAGTTGGTAAGTTTATAAAGAAAGGAAGGGAGAATGGATAATGTCCGTCAGACTTTTCCTGTATGCCTGATGATATCTATAATTATCCCTGTATCTTTTATTTATTTATATATATATTTTTTTATTAAGGTATCATTGATATACAATCTTATGAAGGTTTCACATGAGCAACATTGTTATCCCTGTATCTTTTTACCCTCAGAAGAATTTTCAGTGGAATTTCTTCCCTATTTTCACACCAGACATGTCTAAAGTTGTGAGTTGTTAAAGACCTGACCAAAGTCACACAACTGGAAAACGGCCAAAATGCGGTTGTGCATGTAGGTCTATCGTACACCAAAGCCCACTTACTTATATATAATATTATTTTGTTTCTTGTTTTAGCAACTTCATGCAGTCTGCTTGCCAGCTTGGACATCCCTAGTCTTCCATTTCAACATATGTATATTACTAGGCATCCTTATTTATCATGTATTATACTGTAAGTATAAAGATTTGTGCCTCTCACTTATGGTTTTATGAGCTCCCTGAGGAATCATGTAGAATTAATGTTCATGTCCTCAGCCGTCAGCACAGAGCTGGGCACAGAGTAGATATGATAACGATATATGTTGGGTAGATGGACAGATGGATGGACAGATGGATGAATATAATTTGATTACACAGTTTTGTCTATTCTCTTATTTTACTTCCTATTTTAGTTATATTGCACCTTTCAGAATAAAATTCCATTATAATGTATCATCCAAAATGGTTTGGAGGGGCTTTTATTTTAATTGAAGGTATAGTACTGCAGTTGTGTGAGTGATATCACACCTTTGCAAGAGACAAATTCTTTTCTTTTTAAATACATACTGAAGAGTTTGCATAGAAATTGTTTCCAAGTTATAAAATTATTTACTGCTGCAGTGAAGAGAAAACAAAATCAATTTCCCTCCAAAATTTATGAGTGGTCTAGATAGAGCTTTAGCTAATACATCTCAAGGAGATCTTTCAATAGACCCTTGCTTCTGCTGTATTTCTTTTGAACTACACTCTACATTTCCTAATCAGCTATATCCAGACATTAGAGTAAAATTTATGATAAAAATAGAAAAGCTTAAAGTCCTTGAATTCCATTGGTTTGAATAAAACACTTGATGAAAAACTTGTTCAACAGTTGATTTTTTCCATTAATCTTCTTATTTCAATATTTTTCTAAGTCAGAGAAATAGAAGTGCATTTTCCACATTATATTCCATCAAGTCTCAGGCAAGGAAAGTTCCCTGCATATTGAGCATCAGAAACAAACAGAAAATCTTGTTACCAGTATCCTTCAATTTCAGCACACTCATTGTAGTATATTTGAAATTAGGAAAAGAGAACAAGAATTTATACATCTTTGACACAGACAGGTTAGATTTGTTAGATTAAACTATTTCCATTTTTTATGGTGAATATGGAGAATTCAGTGAAAGGAAATAAACTATAGGAATTGACTCAGAATCAATGTATCTTACAATTAAAAATATCCAATAGCATGGCCATTTTCTTCCTGGATGAAATTAGCATTTGAATATATGAACTCAGTAAAGCAAGTTTCCCTTCTCCATGTGGTTGGGCGTCATCCAGTCCCTTGAAGGCCTGAAGGCCTAAATAGAACAAAAGTTGGAGAAGGAAGAATTCAGCCTTTTCTGCCTGATTGTTGAGCTGGAACATCTATCCTTCCTGCCCTTGGTGCTCGGGCTTTCAGACTTGGACTGAAGTATGTCATTGGCTTTCCTGGGACTCCAGCTTGTAGTCAGCATACTACGGAATTTCTTGGCCTCCATAATTACATGGTCTAGTTCCTTATAATATATGTATGTGTGTATGTGTGTGTGTGTGTGTACAGGATATATACATAGTTTCTATTTCTCTGGAGAACTCTGACTAAAACAGGACCCATTTTTATGTAGAAAAACCACTATGTAAAACAGGCAAATGCTAACTTGTTCTTGTTGAAGCAAGGATGGGGATTGGAAACCTGCCCAATACTTCTCTCCTAAATCCAACCCTAGAAGCCCCTCAGCTCTACAGATTAAAGTTTAAAACTATGAACTAAGTCCTATCGCTTCCTTCTAAAGTTGTGGAAAGTGGGGCTGAGGGGAGCTAACGGAGCAACCTGAAATGAGGGACGCACTTTTGTAACAGCCAAGTCAAGCTCGTGTAGTTTAGTTCCCAGTTTGAGAACTTTGTAAATGAAAAATTAAATATCATTTTCAATGGAAAGTAAGTAGAAGCATGGGAATTACACAACCAGGCAGTAATATAAGAATTCTAGGATGGGGAGTGAGGTCATATTTGTTCCTACCTTCTAATTCTCAGTACAGAGAACTTCCCTCATTTTGGACAATTAGGAGAGCCTCATTTTCCATTTCCTGCCATGAAACATTGAATAATTTAATACACTTTAATTCATTTAAAAAAAAGGTCAAGAGGAAAAAAGTATATTTTCAGTTAATACGAGTAAGTCAAAGTCTATTCTTGTCCATTGCTGGTCTCAGTGTAAACATACACATAAAGGTATAGTCTACTTGCTTTGGTAAGTGGTTTTATGAAAGGAAGGCCTGTTTTTCCTCTCATTGGCTCTTCAGGATGAAATTCTATTTTCTTTTTTTTTCATGTATGTGCAGATGCCTTAGAGTGTTTTTCCTTTGTCTGGTTTGCTTTTGTTTTTGTACTTGACAATAAACAGAGTACGTGGATTTATTTTGTCCTTGCTGTTCACTTGAAGGCTGGTCAACCTCTCTTTCAAAGTCCATGGGACTCTCATTGTTGCGGGGTTCGACTCTGTTGTACAAGAAGTGGTTTTATCCTATCTCTAGTGCCTGGTCCTCTCATGTTCTGAATGGTTGGAAAGGATGAAAATTTATAGCGGGTTGAACTGCTGTAAGAACTCTTTATTGCCAAGACCCTGACACCTCTTTTACCTATTATACTTGCTTCTATCTCTGGGAGTGCAATTGCCCATCATTTCCTTTTACTTCCTGTCCGATTGTCTCCTTGGAGTTTCACACTCTCTTTGATGTTAAAAAGGGAGTTTCTATGGGGAGGGGAATAAAAGTAGTATCAATTGGGAAGCCACACATATGCCAGGGCACTCATGCATGTACACACACACACACACACACACACACACACACACAATCAGTTAATGACAGATTGGCATTCAGTGCTGGGAGTGAGATGGGTAATAACTTGTCTGATATTCAACATTTTACAGAATATGAACTTGTGAAATAAGAACCAAGGAGTGAGAAGAAATTAGAGCTCTTCCCACCTAATTTTGGGGGAAACAACTAGAGTATTCTAGTTGTAGCATTTTTCCATTTTTTTGCCTTCAGACTTGAGGTGAATAGGCATTCCTCTCCAATTCTGGTAGTAAAATTGACAGATCTGTCTAGTTTTCTAGGATGTGATTTCTCACGTCTGTTGGTATCTTCGTAGGTAAGTTGGCAGAGAGGTGGGAAAGATGCCATCAAGAGCTGCTTTCCAAATGTCATTTAAACCGTATCACAACTCTCTTTTGATAAAGGATGGGCAGAAGAAGAATGTTCTATGCTCAGCTCCAGAGGATTTTATTTCCTTCTTATGTAAACCACTTCACATCAGAATAAGAGTTTATATAAAATTAATGTGTTATATATACCAAGCCTAAATGACTTAATTTTGGATATATAGACTTTTCCAATGATTAAATATTAGTATGTAGAAATTGAAGGGCCTCTCAGGAATGACAGAGCTCCCAACCCTCCTTTATGTTGTGTCTAAAGCAGGATTTAAAGGTTTTTAATAGACTTTGGAAGGGCTAGAAATCTCCATATATACAGCCTTGCCTGCCCTGATTTATTGTTGGGTTTCCTGTGGAATTTTTATGTGACATTTGATTTCCCCTGAGGGGCTTGTTAATTCCTGATTGGGTAATGTAAATTTCCAGCCAAGATTAGGCCCAAACAAGGCCAAAATTAATTTATTTTAATAAGAGAAATTGAGGTTCTGAAGGTTTGGTGTTTCCTTTTCCAAATAAACTAGTCTGCCAGATGATTCTTTTAAAAATATTTGGTAGGAATTAAGAAAAAATAAATGCTATGCTCTAAGTTCTGGGTTATTCATTAAAGTTTTCAAGTGAGAACTGGATCTATGTGCAAGTATTCTGTTGGAGTCTTTCCTTTTTCCCCACTTTTTTTTTTTTTTTTGCTCAAAGGATAAACTGCTAGAAGAAGTATTTCTCCTTTTCCTTAGACATCAGTATTTAGCATCGCTAATGCCTTGCTGTACTCATGCTCAACACAGAGATGGCATTTCTCCTGGCCTTTCCAAGATGAATATGAATCTTCTAGCCTGAGAAAAACTAATGTTATACTTGTATTGTAAACTGTATAGGCTTATATATATTTTTCTATTATGCATTTCTCACAGAAAATGAAAGTTTTAATGGAATGATAGACTTTCCAAAGAGTAGTGATGACATGTGATAGAGGGGAGCATTGGCAGAAAAGACATTTAGGAGATAGAGTTTACGGTGGGAGAACATCATTTGGGAATAATGTAGGAGAAAAAGGAAAAAATTAACATTCCATGTTTGCTGACTGGAGTGAACTGATGATAGATTTACAGATGGGAAAGGCATGAGGAAGAGTACATTATTGGTTGGAAGGTGAGAAAGTTAATAAACTAGTATCTGGATATGTTGAGTTTAAGATACTTTTGGGACATAAAAGAGGTCATGCTCATATTTTGAAATATAGATCTGGAATATGGTAGACTAAGGATATAGTTATACATTTTGGAAGAGTTTGTAGAAAACTTCATTGTAAACTCTGGATATCAAGGTTGTAATGTATGTTTTATCTTGTTTTCTGGCACGTATATGTCTGTAACACTCCATATGGATTTTTGGATAAATGAATGAATAAATAAATGAATCAGTGAATGAATTGACATATATTATTAGAGAGTGGAGTTATGTAGGGGTGAATGAAGATGCAATGAACATTTTAAATGAATATACCTTTTAATACTCTACCATTACTTATCTACTTGCAATTTTCTATACTCACTCATTCAGCAAATTCAATTCTGCTAACAGTTTCAACTCCTTAACTTTTCTAACACTTCAATGTCAGTCAGAAATTTTCACCATGATGCTTGACAAACCACTCCAAAACTCTTAAAATAATAATTACTTATATTTGCTCACATGACTTCACATTGGTTGGGATTCAGTTGGCCTAGATTTGACTCATGTGGACTTGGCTTTAGGCTACAGGTTGTATCCAGTTTTTCCATATGTCCCTCATCCTCCTTCAGAACAGCCACCAAGTTTCTCACAGCAGACACATAGGAGGCAAAGACCTACCCTCTGAGCACATTCCCAAACTGCTTCCATCCCTATCTCATATTATACAAAAAGAGTCACATGACTGGGTTCAAAATTAAGGGGCAGAAGAATCTATTCCCTACATAGAATCATGGAAATAGAGATGAAAAATTTTCAACAATGGTCTTATCTATCACATTTGAAAAAATCAGCACCTGAGGTTTTGTGGTCTTTCCAACATCTTAGGTCAATACATTGCCTACTGGTATCTTTCCTTGAATGTACCATTCTACAGGGCATCACTTTTCACACTCCTGCCAAAGGCCCCTCTTTCACCTATAGTTTCCATATAAGCTCTCAGGCTAGAGAGCAGAAAGCTTTATATACTTCGAACATTTCATAGCAATCAATCCCCCTGAATATTTTCTAATTTTGCAATGACATTTCTCTCTTGTTTCTCCTCCGCTGCTCCATCCCAGCTGTCCCCAGTACACTGACTCCCTCATTCCCTCTTCCTGGGGTAGCCATGCAGATTCAAGCCATGCCCTACTCAGATAAGCTTGCATGTATAGCATTTTCACTTGCCCACTTATATTTTCTTCATGTCAAACACCTATTCAAACATTGGTTGACTATTTTATTAACACAGCATGTTATCTTTTAAGCCATTCTAAATGCCAGGTACACTGCCGTGTGCAGGTTAAAATGGTGAAGAAGGAGGGGAAGTTCTCTTGGGGCTCATGCAGCTTCATTTTAGTAGGGTTAGAGAGAAAAGAAACATAAAAGTAATCTGAGAAATATCTACTAAGAATCTTAGATAATGAAAAGTACAATGATAAGCACTGAAGGGGGTGATTGGACTGACCACTCCTGGGGGTCCCCTTTAGAATGGGTGCTGGGAAGGCTTCTCTGAAGATGTGGTGTTTGATACTTGAATGGCAAGAAAGTGACAAACGTGAAAACACCAGTGGGCAGAACATTGTAGATGAAAAAAGTGCCAAACACATGAACATCAGTAAGAAGAAATTCTAGGCAGGGTGAACAGCTAGAGACCATGATGTGGCAGAAATGACCTTGGCAAGGCTGAGAAACGGAAAGAAAAGCCAGTGTGTCTGGAGGATGGAGATGGAAAAGAAATAGGTTGATAAGTGATACTGAAGAAAGGCAGAGAGAAAACCATTTCAGGGCTTGAGGTCAAGGAAATGAGATTTATATTCTATTCTAAGAGTGATGGAAAAAGACATTGGGGACTTTCAATGACAGTGGCATGTTTTTTAATAGGGCACTTCGGCTGTTTTAGAGAACTGACTAGTCAGAAGTAGTCAAGATTGGAACAAGAAACCAAAATTGTGTGGTCAAGGTAGAAAAGTACAAGCCAAAAAATAAAATAATTAAAAAATATATTTTGCATTGTTTTATTTTGTGAAAGGGTGAAATCAAGAATTCTATTTAGGTGTATTAAGTTTTGAATTGTTTGTTAGACATCCAGGTGGAGCTGTCAAATAGTCGAATTAAAAGGTCTGGAAATCTGTCAATAGATCAGGGCTATAAATTGTAAGTTTAGCAATCATACAAACATTGAGTTATACTTTCATTTCAACGTATGAAGACAATTTGGATTAAGTGAGCTTCAATAACTGTTCAATCACAGATATGAGATGATGCTAGAACTAGTCCCTACGCAATTAACTTCCAATTAGTTCAAAGCTCTTGACGAGCCTCCTCCTATGCTTAACACAGAGTAGGTAGTTAATACAACCATTAAAAAAAAAAGATAAGGCAAGGAGTAGCTGTCTGCCAAGGCTTAAGAATTCTCTTTGAGTCTGGCCATATACTACTTAACCAAAAGGATTCCTTGCTACTGCTCTACCCAAATTGGCCACAGTCAAATCTCCTTGTGACCAAGGTGGTCTTTTTCACATTCCAACTAAATGCTCCCCTCTTTATCTTTACCTAAAATCCTGTTACTGCTTTTCTCTGTGTTTTCTAATTTCATTCATTCAGGGTCTCAAGCATGCTAATCCATGAAACTGTCTTTTATTTTCCATAGCCGACATTGATATATCAATTCATTCTATTTCTTTACCATAAGATTCAACACTTCCATATCATCTTATGTCTACTTAATTGTCTTTGAGTGCCCAAGTGGTTTTTCTTCCCAGCCAGACCATAACCCTCTTTCTGGGTTCTCATATCTTAGTTATAAAAACATCAATGAGAAAAATATAAGCTTTGGAATTAGAGAGATCTAAGCTCACCTTCCAGCTCCATGCTTTATTAGCTTTGGACTTTGGGCTAATTAGTGTCTCTAAGGTCTCAATTTCCTTTCTTGTAAAACAGTTCACATTGGTTCTCCCTCATAAGGATGTGTTAGACCTAGTATGAAATGGAAATGCAAAAACTTCTCTTACAATGATCTGCATGTTGAAAATTCTCAATACAGAGTAGATTCCCTTATTTTCTTCTCCTTAGCACCTTAGCATCTACCCAAGTATTGGGATCACAATAGGAGTGGCCACCTGCTATGTGGACAAAAGGAAGAAAACTATAATTGGTTATGCATTTCTATACCAAAGATTTTTGTCTGTTTGTTTTTTCATTTGCAATACCCCACTGTGGCTCACTTGATTTTCTGAATTGTTCTTCTTAATCAATGTGCTGCGTGGCCTGCAATTTTGCAAATTGAAGTGGATTAAAATTAGTTTTGTTAGAGAATTGCATGACACCTTCAACTCCAACCTGGAAATAATTGGAGACACCCTGGGGTATCACAGTCCTGGGATCAGGAATCATAACTCTCTGTGTTGCTTCCCTTGTGCTTTTACGAGAACAAAGCTGACAGCACCAGTTCATTAGGGGAATGTGTCTGAATGTGCATGGTTTGCTGATCAACTTGGAGGCACTTGAGGAACCATAAAAAAACGCCTTCCTTTTTCCCAAAGAGGTTGAGCAGAAAAGGTCAAAGTGTAGGTGTATGTGTGTGTTTAATAAAAAATTAGCTTGAAATAAGCTGCCTAGATTTCCAGTCCTAATAAGAAATTAGTCATTATCAGGATAGGCATTTAGAGATCTACACAGTATTTTTTACTTCTTTACATCATGCACTACATAAAAGTATTAAAATCATATACCCCCACTACGTGTTTGGTGCCTACAGATGGTACATAATTCAAAAGAAGGAAAAGATGAAAAGAAGAAGGGAGATGGAGGCAGGGAGCACCATGAGTTGTTTCCTGAACTCCCATGAATAAAGGAGGAAACTCCTCAGTATTAGATGCTGGGGGCAGGGGGTGGGGTGGGGATACAAAGAAAGAGGCTATTAGACCTGAGTTGGACAGCTGCCCATCATGGATTTCCGAGGAAAAGCTCTCCCTCTGAAACCCACATACAAAGGGTGGAGGACCACAGTGTTTATTAATGTTGTATGTCTGACAGTTGTTCACTAGAATTTGTGTTTCATGTCTGTGCCTTTTCAGGACTTGCATTTTGAAATGGACCATCTTGTTTCTCAGCACTCCCGGACAAGCAGGGCGCTCAGACTAACTCTACATTCTTTGAGCATTTTAAGGTTATTCTATGGATATGGTCATGCTCATTAGCAAATGATCTGCACACTAATTCTTCCGCCCAGAGGGCTCACAACAAGGAGAGATCTCATTAGGAAGTCCTTGGACATTCCCTTCCTCTCTTCTTTTCATCTGTTCGCTTCATCCTGAAAAAAGCATATGCGCCACAAGATCTGCCTCCTTTGGCCAGAGGCCTAACACTCATGGAAACCAGCCACACAGGAAATGTGGATTCAGGGGGAGAAGCCTCCTTTCAAGTTCCTGGGGATTCTTTCAGTACCAATTAGAGCAAATGTTGGAGGCCCACAAGCCCTGAAACCAGTGACGGTGAGTCAAGGGTCAAAACTGCAGGAGCCTCTCCTTCCCTCCTTTCTGCTTTCTGAAGTATATTTTATCTTAATGGTTTTCCTCTCATCTTCTCCATGAGGACCCTCATGCAGTCAGAACATGAGGACAAAATATGTTTTAAAAAATGCAGTTGTAATAAATGCATATAACAGCATATATAATAAATATTACCAGCAACTAATATTTATGGGTTGCTAAATATGGAAAAGGACTTTGTATTTTCTGATTTGATCCTCATGGCAATCCACAGGTGTTACTGCTGTTATTTTAAGTTAAAGAAACTGGTTTTTAATAAGAAACTTGCTCAAAGCCAGGAAGTGGTAGTCCGGTTTTAAGTCTCAGTCTCTATTATGTCATAGTCTGTGCTCCTCCTACCATACTAGGCTGTTAATAGGCAAATAGATAAATGCATAGATAGATAGACAGATGTATGTATGCTTATATGTACAAGGGTATCCATTAAGGTTCGCTTTATTTATTTTTGTATACAAAAACATCATATTTTATTTCAGAAGTTTAAGATGGATATTGTATACATTCATTCATTTGTTTATCATTCATTCCATCAGTCAGTCAACAAATATCTTTTGAACATCTACTCTTCCCTGGGTATTATTTAATTAATTAATTTTTATTTAACTATAACATAACATTGTATTTGTTTCAAGTGTACAATGTAATGATTCAATAGTTATATGCATGGTGAAATGATCATCACAGTAAGTCTAGTTACCGTCTATCACCACACAAAGTTTTAGCACCATACTATTTTTTTTCCTTGTGATGAGAACTTTTAGGATTTACTTCCTTGGCAA
Source organism: Smutsia gigantea (assembly GCA_032199065.1). Taxonomy (NCBI): domain Eukaryota; kingdom Metazoa; phylum Chordata; class Mammalia; order Pholidota; family Manidae; genus Smutsia; species Smutsia gigantea. Next base: position 144,163 of record JAVSCE010022207.1, read on the forward strand.
AATTCAAGTATTTCACTATAATGTTAGTGATTATAGTAGAATGACTATAGTTACTGTGCTGTACATTACACCTCGATGACTTGTTTTTTTTTATAATTGGAAATTTGTACCTTTTGACTCAGCTCACCCATTTTTCCTCTCCCCCAATATCCTTCCCTTCTAGCAACTACTATTGTCTTCTCAGTATCTATGAATTTAGTTTTGTTTTTATACATTCATTTGTTCTGTTTTTAAGATTCCACATATAAGTGAAATCATATGATATTTGTCTTTTTCTGTGTGAATTATTTTACTTAGCATAATTCCCTTAAGGTCCATCTATGTTGTTGCAAATGGAAAGATTTCTTTTTTATGGCTGAGTAGTATACCATTGTATATATATGGGAGGGGTGGGTGGGTGGCAGAACATATATACCATACCTTCTTTAGTCATTAAACCATTGGTGGACAATTAGGTTATTTCCATGCCTTGCCTATTGTAAATAATGCTGCAATAGACATAGGGGTGTATATATCTTTTTTAATTAGTGTTTTTGTTATCTTTGGATAAATACCTAGTAGTAGAATAGCTGGATGATATGGTAGCTCTATTTTTAATTTTTTGAGGAACCTCTGTCATGTTCTGCATAGTGGCTGCACCAATTTAACATTCCCACAAACAATGGAAAATGGTTCACTTTTCTCCACATCCTCACTGACACCTGTTATTTCTTCACTTTTTTATAATATCCATTTTAACAGGTGTGAGGTGGTATTTCATTGTGGTTTTGCTTTGCATGTCCCTGATGATTAGTAATGTTGAACATCTTTCCATGTGCTTCTTGGCCATCTGTATGTCCTCTCTGGAAAAATGTCTATTCAGATACTTAGTCTATTTTTTAAATGAATTTTTTTTCTTGCTATTGAGTTGTATGAGTTCTTCATATATTTTGGATGTTAACCCCTTATTGGATATATGATTTGCAATAGCTGCTTTTTCATTGTGTTGATGGTTTCTTTTGCTTTGCAGAAAAGGTCAGTTTTTTCTCTCTTCCAGGGGAAGGTCTTACGGGCTGAAAGCTGTCCCGGAAGTCAGAATGTGTGATTTGGGGGGTGGGGGGCTGCTTTAATCCTGGTCATTCCTACTGTTGATCAGCCCTCTTCCCACCCCTAAGGGTAAATCTTACTGACAATGTTGGCACCAGCAATAAGCTCCGAATTGATTTTCATTTGATAGGTGTCCTTTGATAGTAATTTGTTCTTTCCTTAGTGTTCATTGGCTTTGGTCGGCTTTCCTTTTAGTAAGCAAATTTAATTAAACTTGGAGGCATTGCTTCAAGTCCATTCCCCAGTGCCCCGATCTTTCTCCTCCAAATCAATGTAATCACAGAAAATGTTGATGTTAAAATAGATTTGGGAAGGAAAAAAAAAGTATATAGCAAGAGAGTGGGTTTCAAAGTTCAGGGTGGCCTTTTGCAAAGTCAGAGGACTAACAATGCATGAGAGGCTGGGGTGTGGATAGAACAGAGTACACTTATGAGTGTGTGGCTCTGCCCAAGAAGGTTAGCCTGGGAGGTGGGGCTCAGAAGTTCACAAGGGATAGACTGATCCCACCCCTTTCCCTTGGGGAGCCCTAATAGGAGAGAAGTCATAGTGCCTCCCAGTTTTAGATGCTGCTGCAGGGAATGTCTACTCGCTGTTTTTGGTCAATGCTGCCTTCTCTGTTCCTCTTTTCTCCACCCAAACCAGATGCCTTCCCAGGTCTTGTGGCCATTTAGTGGTTCCCCTTACTCTTTTGAATTTGAGTGTTTATAGTGATATTTTGTCCCCTATTATTGTAAATGTCATTAGTTTTGATCTTGCAATCTACTTATTCTGTGTCTGTTTATGTGGAATTTGGAGAGTTTGAAACTGTTGTTTTTTTCCTTCTACAGCGTGATTCCATATTTCCTTTCAATGGTGTGGGACTCCTTGGTTTTCATTACTGATCCAGACCATTTTCTTTCCCTTCTCCCCTATAACCTGAGTTCCTTTGAAACACACAAGATTAGAACATTCTACTCACTGCCCCTTCATTAACTTTTAGGTCATTCCCCCTCATTCATTAAAGATTTTAACCATTAGTTCCTTATATATCAGTCACATTGTTCCTTATTATTCTTAGGAAACTCAACATTCTCATAAACTGTTTATTCAAAACCCTGGTCTCATGAGTCCCTGAATTCATTCTTACTTTAAGCTATTTCCCACATCAGGAACACATTCTCATAGTCATATCTGAGACATTACTAATAACAGCACCATTTGCAAAATCTTGATTTCAAGTACAGCATGCACCTCTAACCACTTCCCATCATCCTGTTTCACTATTATTCCAAATCCAAGTGTTCTCTGACCTTATTGGGACTCCGATCCCTTTCCTAGCATATTTTTTCACAGAACATGACCTTCATGTTTTTATTATCATCCTTAATTAATTCAGAGAACGTAGTCCATCATTACTTCTCTCCCCTGAATATACCATTGCTGGAATATAGTAAGATTGCACGAAGCTTAGGCCATATATTGTCCACCAATTTTGGAGGGAATTGCATATTCAAAGGCATGAGGTGGAAGGAGGAGGCATTTTTAGGAGAATAAAGATTGATACTTTGAAGGTCAAACTATGTGGAAGAAATGTTAGGCTAAATAAGTAGACAGAGGCCAGGTGACAAGAGCCCTTTCAAAGCAGTGTCAAAGAACTTGTTTTTGTTTTGTTTTGTGTTATGCAATAAAGTACCATTGAAAGTCAGTGAACTGATAGTTGATTGTGATATTCTGGGTTGTCTTAGTTTACTAAGGCACTGTAACATATTATCACAAATTGAGTGGCTTAAACACTGGACGTTTACTATCTTTCTGTTCTAGATTCTAGAAGTCTGAGATCAAGGTGTTGGCAGGCCCTCTCTCCCTCTGGAGGTGCTAGGGAAGGATCCATTCAACAACTGTCTCCAAATTTCTGGTACTTCCTTAATTCGTGGCAGCTTGCCTCACTTTTCACATGACATTTTCCTAGTGTGTGTGTCTCAGTGTCTAAATTTCCTCTTTTTTAAAGGACACAAATCATATTGGATTTAGGGGCCTAGCCTACTCTGATATGGACTCATCTTCACTTTAATTATGTCTCCAATGACCCTATTTCCAAGTAAGGTCATGTTCTGAGATGCTGGGCATAAAGAATTGAACATATGAATTTTGGGGAACACAATTCATCCCATAATGTGGATGTTTATGAAAAAATATTTTGACATCATATGCAAATTTCAAATGACACCTCACCAAAGAGGACCCCATTATTTCCTACCATTAGGATATATACGTTGCTGTGGAATGGACGAGAAAAACCCAATAAGAGACCCTTTATAGATTTCCTTTCTACAAATGGCCTGGTTAAGAGATGGAGCAAGGATTATAAGACAACGTGCAGCCATCACTTAGTGCTCACACGGAGCATCCACATGGCAGGAGAGAAGATTCCAGAGCGGAACTCAGAGGTGGAGCTCGTACCTCTCTATCTCCACGGGTGATGTGCAAAAGGCCTCTGTTTTCATGTACGGTAGCACTTACCAAAGTTAGGCCAAGAGAAGTCAAAGTAATTTAGATTCAATCTTCTTTCAGAAATGAAACGAACAGAAGTTTTATTAAAAGGAAATGAAGAGGAAATTGAACTTTCATATTTCATTGTGCAATTGCTATGACAAAAAACAATATTCGTGAACAGAAGTTTGAAAGATTGCTATTTATATGTCTTTTCTCCCCCCTTGTCCTCACCTACACTTTGCTTGCTCTTGTGGAAATAGGGGGCAAGGCATTTTGTTCTTTTCCCTTGAGAGCTGAGTCATGGTAAGAGCTTGGCTAGCCTAGGCTGATGTGCTTCGTATTATTAATTTTTTTTATTTTTTACATTTTCTATAAAGAACAAGTTTACTTAAGACATTTAATAGTGAAAGATGGAATAAAAGTCGTAATTTACTTTATATATCATTAGTTAGCCACAACTTAGATGAAAATATAGTTTTGGCCTTTTTTATCTTTTCTTGGGAAAGAGTGTATTATGGTTATAGTAGTAAAATCATGAAAGGATTAGAAATTGTTTTTAGCAAATTTTCCTATTGAGAAATCAGAGCATGTATTTGTAGGATTCCATTTCTACTTAGTTGTGTGATCCTATATAAAGATAGTATGACTGAAATAAAGCTTGCTATGACTGAATTATTTAAGAGAAAAGACTGTTGTTGCCCTTGGACAACAACTCTGGACACTAAAATGTTGACTTTGATGGTCAGGTAGGGCCTCAAGGTGAGGAATCCATAATATGGTCTTGAGGATTCCTTCATGTAGGACTTTATGAGGGTGTAATGGGTCTTTGAGAAGAGCCGGAGGCATATTTAGAAATGGAAACTGGAAACTGTTTTCTTTCTGTACCTAAAAATCAGCCCCTTTTTCCACAGCATTTAGTGTGTCCAGAGATCTCTCTTCTGTCTCTTTTCACTAAGGAGCTGGGAATAATTCTTAACCCATGAGTGCTGAGGAATGTAACATAAGCCTAGACTGTAAAAAGGAGCAACTTCAACCATGAAAACAAATGATCCTTATTCATCCAACCTGTCCCACATATGTGCATGAGGGCTCTGCTCCATGCAGTCTTTCAGGGACTGAGGCTGACAGAGTGTCTGCCATCTTGTAGCTGTACTTTAAGTCACTGCAGCAAAGGAAAAAATGATACTGGAGATTTGAGCACCACATTTTTGCTGTTATAGCTCCCAAATGACACACATCAGTTTTGATCACATTAATGGGCCAGAATTAGTCAAATGCAACTAATTAACTTCAAGAAGCTTAGATAGCTTAGGAATGTTAGCACATAGTAACATTGGCCTACATTTTCTTATTACACATCTGAGTTCACTTCATATTGCCCTCCACTTCTATAATCTGAGCTTTATGAGCTATAATGCTCTTGGTAGCTGAATTTTCTCTTAGTGGTTGGCAATGCTGGGAGAGGAAGAATGGACACTCAGTAAAGCTGGACCACATGTAGGGTGAGGTCAGAGGTTAGGGAAGGAAAATGGGGAAGAGCCTGTAGTCTAAAATGGTTATGATTTGAGAAGACTATTTATGAGTCAAATCATTTCCTTGACTTTTTCAACCATAAGTTTATCACATCTTCAACTCTCTATCCTTTTTATTGTAGTAGTCAAATCCATACATTCTATATTTATAATAAAAAAAAGTAGGATACCAAGGTGGAAGAATAGATCTTTTGAGGGAAACATCAAAGAATTAAGTCTTGAGAACTCTGGAAGGTGACATTTGTGATCGTCCAACTAATTAAAGGTTTATTTCTGATAAAGGTGGTGCCTCAGAAGTAGCTCTCAAAGTTCAAGGAGGAGCTAGAAAAAAGGAATGGATTTGCATGAAAGCACAGAGATTGAAGTCTTAAGTAGGGGAGCTTCTGTGCATGAATATGATAAATACTGAAATTGGTTAGCAGTGGAAAGTTGCAGAAACATTTGCATTCCTAGGGCACAAGAGATCCTGACATTTAGAGCTGGGTGTGTCCTTTCATGTCATCTAGTCCATCTCCTTAGGTTTTTTTTTTTCTGAAGTGGAAACACCAAAAAAATTAATGTCCTAGGATTTTAATAGGTACTCCTGGAAAATGTATTCTGCAGATAATTCAGTTTAGGAAATAATGCTTCAACAAAGTTAAGGACATATGGGTGCTTCAGGGTTTCTTTTGTTCTTAAATAAGATAATGCACATAGTTACTCTCTAAGATAGGGGATATATTAAGGAACATGTCCTCAAGATTTCACCATGGTAAATGATTTTTGCCAAAATAATCTGGCAAAACATTTGTGTAGAAATATTGAAATAAAACAGTCATTTCTTCTTGGGACTGGGAATACTAACATTTTTGTTAGAATGGAGATACACCTCTCTTTCCTTCCGTGGAACCTGATCAGTGACAGCAATTCAAATATCAGCTCCAGAACTTGTTTTCTTACAGGTAATGCTACTGTTTTCATTTGTCAGCTCTTTGCTTTCTTGGTCTTGGGACTTGGGCATTGAAACCTCCCCAGAAATGCAACATTCAGCCTAGCCTTTCACTGTTCTCTACCTTGAAACCCATCCAATCGGTGCATGTGCTTGTCAGGGGGTGTAAATGTTCTTGCTGGCATCTGTGTAATTCAGTTGCTGGTCATTTCTATTCATACAAGGATGGTTTGGTATTTAGGCAAAACTAAGCTGAGGAGTAGCAGGCAGATATTCTTCAGAAAGCCTTCTGTTGTACCACACCCCCACTGAAACCCTTTTGTCCTTCTGCAGCAGTGATGAAGTAGAACCTCAGAAACAAAATTTGCTGCATGTGCTCTGGATGGAGACTCTCGTTCTTGCACATTTATCTGATGCTTGAAAACGACCATGATTTCTAAAGTAAATAAGCTAATAAATGCACAGGGCTTTGTATATGTAGGATAATATCCACTCAGTAATAAAATTCTACATTTCAGTTCTACAATTCCTCATTGGCAATTGCTGATCATTCATGGCCCTGACAGAAGACACTGAATGGATACAAAGGGGTCTGATGTTTGCAAGTTAAGAATACACAGGTAAAGATTCAGAATGAACATCATATTGCTCCCAGACAGTGCTTTACTTTCTTTGATAGCTTTGGGAAGTAGGAAACTGCAACAGAAACTGCTGTCCTGATTTTCTCACTTACTGAATTTGTTTTTGAGCCACAAGAAGCGTTAAAAGTTTTAGGTAAAATTGAAATTCAATAAAGGTTAGTTCTTTTGGCTATGAAAGAGAAATTAGAGCATGAGAATAGTTGAGTGGGTCCCACCAAGCTGACCTATAGCAGTTAATGATTTCCAAGGCATTGCAAGGGGAAATGAATGACTTTTGTGAAAAAAAATGGGAAATTGTTGGAAAAAAGGGGGGAGCAAGAGAAAATTAATACCCTTTGTTAACATAATCAAATAATCTTTCTTGCTGGGATCATTGCTAGAGTAACTGTCCATAGTACTTCCATTTTTATTAAGAAGCCTAGCTTTTATTCATGGTAAGTTAGATTATAATAATGGCATTAGGGACTTCCAAATGTATTTCAGTAACAATTTTTACAGGAATGATTTTTGAATCCATATGAAGAATTGAAATAGACCATAGAAATTTTTGCACTTATTGAAAAGTTGAAAATCTGGCTGGAATATGAATGTCAACACATTTACTGGGGTTTTATTTGGATCTGTTAACAAAAATCACTAAACCTCTTTACACATCATTGAAATTATGGGCTGCAGAAGGTAGATTTTTGTTCTGTGGTTTTGGTTTTGGTTTAGAATGCAGAGATGTGAAACAAAATATGTATAAGTGTGAGCACAAAGGTGACACATTTGTGGTCTGGTACAAAACGAGTTGAAGTGTTCTGGCTATTTCCTTGTGAATATCATTTTGACCTGAATATATGTTCTATATTGAGATATAGTGAAGAATTAACAAGTTAGCTATTTTTTAAAGACATATATATATTTTAAGAAATTGGAATATCCTTAAGAATTCTGAAAATGATAACACTAATAATAAACCTATGTTTTCTCATTCTTATCCTTATCATGTGTCTATGGAGCAAGCATTATTCTATACTCTTGCAAATTAAAAAAGAGAAATTGCTTAAAATTTCTTTGAAAATTCATAAGAATCTTCTAAGCCTTTAAATCTACATTATAGATAAGATTTTTCATTGCATGGGTGAGTAAAGGAATAAATACTACATACATTGAAGCTAAGTACAGCTTCTTGTTTAGATAGAAATGGTATTTTATGATGGTGCAGGTTAGTTTCTGCAACCCAGAGGAGTTATACTTGTTTAATGCGCTCTTGCAGGTAATGTGCATGCAGTCGTTTTAATACTGGGCTGTTTCATTATATTTTATCAAGAATACTGAAAGCAAGCTGCAGCCCAAAGCAGGCACACATAAGCAAAGCAGGGTTTGTCTTCCTTGGCCCTCAGAGTGAATGACTAATGCCATCATTCAGCAGCAGACAACTCTTATCTTCTTAAAGTGTCAGAGGAGCACAAATTGTTGCTACACCAGAACCTTTTACACTTTGGTTGTTGTCCTCACCATTCCTAGTTTTTATGGGGAGCCAGACCGTTTTGCATTTAAGCTACACTCAGGGTCAGTGTCACCAGGAGGGCACATGTCCTGGAGTGTCATCTCTACCTGCTGCTTTGCAGCCCCATGGAGTCCCATTGCCCCGCATGTGGAATCCTCCACTCTCTCCCATGGGCATTTCTCTAACCCCAGTGGAAGATAAATTCCAAGAGACTGGGCTTGCTGTGCCTTTTGTGCTTACTGCTAAATCTGTTGCACTTAGATTACCTGACACAGGATGGGTGTCAGTTAATTCCAACCAAATGAAGGCATCACCTCCTCAATAGATAAAGCACTGTCCGCAACCAAGCTCTCTCCACATGGAAGACATCAGAACCTAGGGGTCTTCTGACTTGTTCAGTTATTCCCCTTACTCTGGATTTTAGCTGCTTCTTATGTAATAGACACAGAGAATCTTCTTACCTTTCCCAAGTCTGAATAAAACTTATAGTACCCTCCCCACCAAGGTATGCAATTTAAACTTTTCTCTGTTCTCAGACTATAATTCTTTCTTTTTCTAATGTGTACCACTATGAAAAACCTGAACAAATTAAAATTCTTCTTTCAAAAAAAAAGCACTGTTGCAATTTCAGCTTGAAATAGTGACTAAAAACAAAAGACAGAAATATATTCCTGTATTTTTCCTGTTTGTTTTTTGTCCTCATAAAAGTAATATATATGTACCATAGAAATTAAAGATGGGAGAAAGATAAACATCTCACATAATTATATCTTCCAGGGATTTTGTGTGACTGTGGTTTATATCCTTTCCTGCTTTGTCAGCACACACACACACATACAAACACACAAGCACACATGGGCTAATGCATATGTGTTTTGTAAATTGCTCCCCCCAAAAACATTTTATTAGACAAATTTTCTCCTGGGGCTACATGTCATGTTATACTAAGTGTTGTGCTGTAAACTTGCCTAATCCAAACACAAAGAAACATTGGACACAATATTACAACACTGAATCAATGTCAACCAAGGTGGTAAATCTGTGGGCAGATAGGTAGAAAAGGGAGCAATGAGGCTGGAGTGGGAGAAAGATCCAGATTAAAACTGGAAACAGAAATCTGGAAAATCAAAGTGCCCTGTTAGCATAGGAGACATAGCTTTGGGCCCTGTAAATCAGGGAACTGGAAGACCACTGCAGAGGAGATGCACGTGGAAACAACACAGACTCTCTGAATAGAGGGCTCTACATGCTGCCCACTGGACCACACAAATGGTAAGGAAACTTGTTTCTGCCCAACTCTCTTCAAGGATATATATTAAAAAAAAAATCCCCCATGAGAATTTGAAAGCACTAAGCTTATACCATATACTGACTGATATGAGGCTGCAGTTTTCCAAACTCATGTGATATCAGTATTCTTTGACAATATATTTACATAAGGCATGTTGCCAGACCTAAGTTTAAAACTTAAACACATGCCTTAAGTTTTAGGGTCACATAACACATCACCACTGGCTTTCACAGAGAATACCACTCTCTCTCTCCAAGGGAGCTTAGAGTCCATAATTACAGGCCAGCAGAAGAAACAATACTCTTTAAAAGGGAGCCAGCATACACAACTAACAGGAATACAAGCACCAGTGGTGTACCTAGCACATAGGTCACACACTGAATCTTTCTTTTTCTATAACCCCTTCCCCTAACCACAGAATTATTCTCAGCAATAGTCATGAAATGTCATGATAATGATACTGGCTAGTAAAAAAATGCAGACAATGAAAATTTCTTTCATTGAAACTCCTCTTTAGAATCAGTTCCCTTAAAAATAAAACAAATTCAATAATGCATAAAATTTAAAAAGTAATAGATTGATAGTATTTGAGTACATTAATGTCTTTTTTGAATAAGGGGGAAAAGCACTCAAAGAAATACTTCCCAGAGAGAGCTCTACAAATTTCATGGAACAGTTTGACACAGAATGCAAAATTGAGGTGATAAGTTTTGTTTCTGTGTCTACAATCACTGCACTATATTTAGTGTCGAACCTATGGTTTACACTCAGGAATATAAAGTACCACAGGGCTAGAGATCCAGTTCCACTTAAAGAGAAAACAATTACTCCAAACATATGAGTTCACCGTCTAAACAAATGTATAAAGCTGAGGTCATGCAAGTGGAGGTTCACCGTATAACCAGAGCTATCAAATTAACTTCCATGAGGAATATGATGTATATATGTGTGTATATAACAGTTAAAACTCAACATTAACTGCAACAGTTGTTTAGAATTTAACAAAAAATAAGTTTTCATAGAGAAATACTTTTATCATTGTTATTGATTAGAATTGCAAGTACCTGGTGATAATTAGTGATGATAAAAAGGAGATTGGTTTATCATTGTTTTTATATTGTTTTAAATTCTCTACAGATGACACAGTCTTCATCCACTGGATCCAATACACCATCCACGGTACACCACTGACCAGCACTCCAAAATCTTGAATCAGTAGAACAAACTGAAAGGGAAAACAAACAATAATAGTGGTAATAAAAATAATAATAACATTTAGTTTCTTTATTGTAGTTATTGTTTTTTCTTTCTTTTTTTAACATGAGGAATGACTAAAATATTGGAAACAATTTGTTAGAAGAAATAAGGAGATAGGTAGGTTTAAGATATAAAGGACCTTAAATTTTTGAAAGAGAAATTAAGATACTGATTAATTACAGGTTTTAGGTCAAGTATACAAGTTGAATGTTAAAGATCTCCATTTAAAATGTGAAACTACAATAGGTGAAGAGATGAGAAGTAAAGACTATTAAAATATTCTGAAGGAGTATAACAAAAATGCCAACAGAGTAAATATACATTTTTATAGAAAGCAGAACATGGGATGGCAGAATTAAGTCCAGATATATCAGTAAATTACCAAAAGAAAACTTAGTATAGCAAATAGCCAATGTTTATAGCTATTTTAGTTATAATGGTCTCATAATTCTTAAAATTATAAACTTAAAATTCTCAAACTTAAAAATTCTTTATAGTGATACTTAATTTAAGGATATGGTTTGTGATAAAGGGAAAAACTTGCAAGAAAAATTATCTATAGTAAAGTTTTATGCCACTATTCTCTTTGGATAAAAATGAATAAGGAAAAAATTCCACAATTTCAAAGAGAAATTGAAAAATCACAGCAAATTCATATCAAATAGACATGATCAATTAAGAACCTCAATAATAAAATGCTGAAACAAATAATGAATACATTTATATACCCACAAAAATTTAAATACTGACTATATACTAAGCTGTGGAGCATGTCTTAATGAACAGCAAATTAAAAATCAATATGAGAACATCTCTAGAAAAGTCATTTTGGGAAATATAAAAATATATAAATGAAAATTAAGATTTTTGAATGACATACAATACCATGTATTAAAATTTTTATATATACTGCAACCAATGCAGTATTTAGAGGGAAATATATAGCCTTAAATGCAAGCTAGGAAAGAAAAAGGACTAAAAATTAGTGACAGGTATTCAACTCAAGATGATAATTATAGGCAACTAGTCTAAATTTCAAATAGTAAGGGAAGAGTATAGAAAATATACAAGAACATTAGTAAACTTTAAAAAATAAGCAATAAAGTATATCACTAAAGCTAGGATTGGTTTCATGAATTTTCAGAATGAAAAAAAATAACTGGGAAGGGCAATGACCATGGGGGATAAAATCCCTATTACAAAATCAGTATTAAGGATATACAAAGGGAACTTGCTGAGACCCAGGATTTTTTTTAAGTATAAGAAAACTTTCTCATGTCATTGGATATTGTTCAAAAATATCATGTATTGATTGTATGCTATTCATTAGTTGCAGGACTATATTGCAAAACATTAAGGACAAGTGTATCAGAAATAATTGCTCACCATTCCCATCATTCAAGCTAGCAGAGCATCTTCTCTACAGATTCTTATTAAAGAAAAAGGAGAAATGACAACTGTCCCCAAATCCCCCCTCCACCCACCTGCCTACTCCAGTCCCTGCCCAGGTAACTCACACCGAGCAGTTTTCATCACAGAGGCATGACTGAACACAAACGGGATATTAATAATGCTTTGTGTTAACATTTTCCTCTCTCTCATTCTCTTTCAATTTCTCTCTCTCTCTTTCTCTCCCTCCCTCTGTCTCTTCTGGTTACTTGTTTTTCAAATGATAATAGTTTGGGCTGAGTTACATCTCAAGACATCACCTGCATAAGAACAATATACTTGATAAAAAATGGATCTAAGTATTCTTTAACCTCTTCGGAGAAAACTTTCTCTGAAGTGGTGCTACTGTTTAAAGTATGTTTGTTATATCAGAATTAGGGCCTTAGTCTCCAAAGAAACAAAATTATAAAGCAACATTTTAGAAAACTCCCTGTAAATAAGTGGGCACCTGCTTTCATTGTTCCTTGCTCCAACTCTACTCCTGGTCAAGCTCAGATAATCCAGAGTAGATCATTAAAGAGGGATCTTTTATAAATATTCTCCCAATGTTGGATTTTTTATTGGTTCTAATTTCTTGCTATGACAAAAATTTTATAATGGACATAAATGTATAATTACTCAGCAACTCTAATTTTCTCTCCCAGAATACAGTCAGAGAAGTAAAACTATTAAGTCAAAGGGTGTGATAACTTTTAAGGATTCTGATACATATTGTTTTATTAATATTTATTAAAATCTTTTAATTTGTGCTCCTATCAGCAATGTATGACATATCCATCTCATTGCAGCCACATGAGCTTGGGAAATCAAGTATTCTTTTTCTTACCTAACCTGTTAAGTAAATATGGTGTACATTGTTTTTAATTTATGGGACTATTGAGATGATTTTGCTTTAATGACACATATTTTCATCTTTTATATTTCTTTGCTTATCTGGTTCCTACCCATATCATTTGCCCACCTGTCAAGTAAGGTATTAACATTTTATCCTACTGATGAAAGCAAATATTTGTATATTAAACTTTTGAGTCTGTTGTCTTATTTGTTATTAATATTAAAATCAGTACTTTGCATTTAATTTACTTATTTTGAATACGTCACCCTTATTTTATTTATTTTATCATTATTTTCATTACTTTTATGCTTTAACAAAAGTTCGCTATCTTGAGATCATTATTTGTCTATTTTATGTTCAGTTTTTAAGGTTTGGGTTGTGTATCTTTAACTATATAATTTTTAAAATGCATGCATAACTACAATGAATGAAGTGATAGAAACAGATTAATTTTTAACAATGGGCTTTATTTTTATTGTATTCAAAATGATAATCAGTTTTCTATTATATACATGATACATCTATCAATTCATTCTCATGTATATTTCTTGACAGCCGTTTTTCATTTCCTCAAGCAGTCATGGAATTTTAAAATTTCTTGTTATGACATGAGGAATTCTTAAACCTGGCGTGGTTCTACCCATTTTGAGTTACTTGGTGGTCACAATCTCTTAGACAGAATGGTATGTGCCATAGAAATATATTATTAATTAAAATCTGTTTTCTTGTTTGGAAAGGTAAACTCACAACTATTATGAATCTGTAGGCACAGATGGAGTGTTCTTAATTACTGTTTAAGATCTTTCTGGGTCATTCTACATGATCTCATGCCAATTATCACCACTTTTGGTCTATTTCCCACTGATTAAGGTTTCCTGATGAACAGACATTTTCCCCTTCAGTTTACCTGAGATCAACATCTTACATTCTGACAGTGTCGATTATTTAGGTAAGCTCATACGTATGTGCTAATAATAGATGGTAAAGATTATGGAATTAAGGGCAAGCTTTATGGGTGAAAAATTGATTGGAAAAGAGAAGTTACTGATAATTTAGAACTGAGATTAACACATAATAAAAGCATTCAGGGGCTACTATTGAAGACAAAGGGAAGGTGGACCCAGGCCTTCCTTAAGAATCTATCTTTCAGGGGGTCAGAGGCAATATTATAAGGTCATTGTTAGTACAGGCACTGGGACCAGTGGGAACTGGCCAGCTCCTGCCTCTGTCACAGCTCTGTAAGTGCTTAGGACAGTGCCTACACAGATCACAGACACAGTAGGCATTAGGTAATAATAAATAGAAGAAGAATTTCTATCTGCCACATTAGTATTTTTCCAGTTCACGGTTTATCTGTGTCATGTCTTTGATCTTCTTCCACAAATTCAGCTCACTAATATTCTGGCAAAATCTTTGTTTCCCTTGTGATATTTTCATCTGTATTTCTTATTCTGCAATTTACTCATTTCTTTATTCACTCATTCATTTTATTCATTAGTTAACTCATTTTCTCATCATAAATTCACTGAAGGTCTACTCTGCTCAAACTACTAGTGGTTTATGAAAAGCACAGAAGATATTTTTGCTTCTTAAAAAGTAATTGCATCATCACCTCATAAGAGTTAACATCGCGAACTTTGGGGACATGCTGGGAACACTGATGAAAGGCATCTGTTGCATTCTTGATAGTCTCAGGATACTCCTTGGAGGAAATGACTTTGAAAGAGAGACCTGAAGATGAATAGGAGTTGGACAAATTGGGAGAGTGTGGAGTGTTTATGGTGGTGAAATATTATCAGGAGATGGAAGAGCATGTGCAAAGACATTTTATTAGTCAAGGTTTTCAGGAGAGCAGAACCGAGAGAATATGAATGTTCTGCAGACAGAAAGAGAGAGAGACAGGCAGACAATGAGAAGGAGGAAGAGAGAGATTTATTTTAAAGAATTGGCTCATATGATGGATAAAGAACATACACAAAATGAAATGTTATTCAGCCATAAAAAGAAAATAAATCCTGCCATTTGCAACACCATGGATGTATCTAGAAGGTATTATGCTCAGTGAAATAAGCCAGGCAGAGAAAGTCAAATACTATATGATTTCACTTATTTGTGGAATATAAAAAGAAAGCTAAACAGAAGGAACAAAACAGCAGTAGACATAGACAATGAAAAGTGACTAGCAGGTGGGGGGAGGGAGAGGGGGATAAAGGGGCACAATAATTCTCCATCACAATATAAGTTGGTCACAGGGAAGGTAGTGCAGCATGGAGAATATAGTCAATGATTTTGTAACATCTTTCTACATTTATAGATGGTAACCACACTAGAGGAGGTAAGGATTTGATAATGTGGGTAACTGTTAAACCACTGTCTTTCTTGTACATTTGAAATCAACATAAGATTGTGTATCAATGAAACTTTAATAAAAATAAAAAGAATTGGCTCATCTGCTGAGGGGGCCTGACAAGTCTGAAATCTGCAGACAGGTTGGCAGGGAGGAAGTTCAGGTCCGAATTAATGTTGTAGTCTTGAATCCAGATTCTACAGAGAGCTAGGTGGAAACTCATTTATGTTGCCCCCTTGAGGGAAATTCCTTCTTCACTGGGCAACCTCTGTCTTTACTCTTAAGGCCTTCCACTGGTTGGAAAACTCACAATATGGAGGGTAATCTACTTTACATAAAGTCATTTGATTGTAAATATTAATGCATCTAAAGATTACCTTTATAGCAACATCTAAACTGGTGTTTGACCAAACAACTGGACACCATACTTTAGCCAAATCGATACATAAAATTAATGATTCCAGGCACCAAGAAAGCATCACAGTCTATGGTCCTAAAAGAGATCCAGTGTAAGCGGAGTAGAAGGAGTTAAGGCCAGCTATGACCACAGAGACTCGGACTACAGGAGCCTCCTAAGACATTCAAGGCTTCACTCCCAATCTTAGCTATTTGGGCTTTAATATTCATTCTGCCTCAATGGAAGGTGGCTGAACAGTTTCAAGGAAAAGACTAATACTTCAGAGCGTGCAGCAACAGCCCTCTGACTCCATTTTATTCTTTGCATCAGCCATACTTTCTATTTTTTCTACCTTTAAGGACATAATCCAAGTGTTCTCATATACAGTGACCTTGAATGAAAATGCTGGTAGAATTCATAGTACTAAAAAAAATAGATTCAGTATTTTTACATGTCTGTATTCCAGAGGCGTAAGATTGCTGTTAATTCTTAAGTCATGGTAAGGGGAGAATGAGATTTTATTTTTCCTTGGCCTCTGCTCCACTTAGCCAGGTTACGTGCCAGACTGTATTGATCCTTCCCTTGTTAGATTACCAAGTTTTTAATTGATATGCATTTTCCTGAACCAATGTGATCTGACCACCTCATACCTTCCCTGTGTCTATTTAAACTCAGCAGCTTCATTGGCTGTTTCACGTTTATTTGCTTAATGATCATTACAAAGGATATTATAGAGAACATAAACTTGGCTATAAAGTCCAAGTTCCAATATCTTAATGAAGTGTAAAGTTCCCTTTCCACCCGAATATGCTTTCACCCCTTTATTTGGTCAGTTACCTTTGGTGTGACAGCTTGCACTAAACCATTAATCTGTGGACATGGGATTCTGATGTCTTTCAGAGGAAATGTTTTTGTCAAACCAGTTTGCTGGAGATTTTCCCACTTTACGGCTCAATAGAACTTCATGCAATGAGGGAGATATTTCATGTCTGCACTGTCCAATATGGTAGCCACTGGCCACCTGTAGCTATTCAGCATTTCAAATGTGGCCAGTGAGAGGGAGGGGCTGAATTTTAAATTTTATTTAATTTTAAATGAGTTGAAAATTAAATTTAAAAAACCTTATGTTGCCAGTGGCTCCTGTGTCTAACTTAGACCCTAGCATCAGAGTTTATTCTGTCAGCCCCTCTCCATTTGAGGGGAAAAACCTGAAGGCTCAGAGTACATCCCCACCTGGAGCATATCCCTCTCCCCTTCTAGACCTCTCTCCCAGGACAGCAGAATTCCATGCACAGATGGGCCCCAGTGGACCTCTGAGACTTGTACTGGTTATTTCAATTCTGCCCTCTGGAAGGGAATTCTTTCAATCTGAGTAGGAGTTTGGAACTTCTGAGTGTGCTTCTTGGTTGTATGTGTAGATATGTGAGAGACCAGTAGAGAGATGGGGTGAGACTAGAGATGGGAGGAGAGGGGGGACACCCAGGATCTGCTCTCCTTGTGCCACCAAGATATGAGGATTCTAAATTTGAACCTTGCTTTTATGCCTTAGGTTCTGATATGTGCTGGCTTAGAATGGGTCCAAGGAGAAGAAATCCAGCAGAAAAGGGGGAGAGAGTATTGTTAGGTGGCCAACAGCTAAGCTTGGGTGGGGATAAAATGAGCCTCCCCTACCTCTCCCAAGAAAAAGGGGAAAAAGTGGAATTTTGTTCTGTGGATTTCGCAGTGGATTAAAAGAGGATACTGAGAGAAAAAATGAGCAAGCCAGCAAGTATTTACTCTTCTTTTGTTGCAATTGTGTATTTGTCAAGATTTAATATTTTATTAAACAGTTGCTAGCTTAATTTATTACTCTTAAATATTTGAAAATAAAATACATGGGTGTACACATGTACTCTTTTGCTTCAGGCCCCACAAACTTCAGGAGTGGGCCTGGTGCCTACACTGAAGCTTCCCCGTTACAGTACCCATTAGGCTACTTCATTATTAATTTATATTTTTTATTTTCTCTTTCTAGACTAGACTGTGAGATAGTCTATTCTCCAATGACTAAGTAGATCCTTAATCCATGAAAGTTGGAAGAAAGAATGAATGAAGTGCCGCATAAAAAAGACTAATTTCCTTCCACAGTATCTGCAGGTATGAAGTACCCCTGGTTCTAGGATGATCATATCACCAAATATATTTTTTAATCTTAAAATTCAGATATTCTCACAACAATTACCTTACTTCCTTCTCTATCATACTAATCAGTAGATGTAAGCAGTTCTTTCTGCCTTTTCTGCAAATACCTTTATGTGAAAGAAAGTAAGATAAAGGAAAGGGAGGGTGCCAATGGCCGGAAGCACATATTCTCCTAGAATCTGACTGTCTCGTGTGTTTGATACAGTTTTTAAAATCAGGATGTGCTTTGACACTTTGGAATAGATATTTTTCCTAAATCGATGAGAGTTCATCAGTTGGTGGACATATGTTGCTACCTATTTGGTAAAGTCTGTTCTATTTTATAAAGTTGTTGGACATGGTTGGTTGTGACATAGAGGATGAGCACAATAAAATAAATACATGATTTTAATAATGTGGGAATCAGAACATTTATTGGACACCACTGATTCCTCAACCATATATTCTACAATTCAGTATTGCCTATTAACTGAAATCTGGCCTGTGATTGAGGGGTGGACTAGTAGGTAAATAAAACACCATTGGAATAAATCTGAAATACAGTGTCGATGGATTCAGGTTTCAGTACACAACTCCAACATACATGGTGAAAAATAAATTGGTTCTATCTATTTCAGTGCATAAAATAAATCTTTTGGAATATTCTGAAGATTAGTCAAGACAAAAAGTTATTTGTAATTTTTAACTCCCATTATCTTTTAAAAAGGGCAGATCCTGGCAGCTAGAGGTTCTTTGCTTTGCTGATCACAAAATTATTATCTTCTAGGAAGTGGTCAATGCCGCACTTGAAGACTTTTTAAATTGTTGGTGGAAGCAAGCAAGTTTGGCAACAGAAATGAGGACAGAGTTAACTTGTTCTGCTGGTGCGAGGGATAGAAGGAAGTGCGGAATACTCTGACTAGGGGCCAGGAGCAAAGAAGGCTCATTCCTGGAAGAGAATATGTAGGGGAGACACAGTAACATGTAGAGAAGAGGGATGAAGCTAAAATGGTCTTTCAAGTGAATTGTCTTACATTATGGGATATAAGCTCTTTCCTGTATCTTCTGTTTTATAACCTATTTTGGTAATGAAGCCTTCCTTGCTAATTTTCTGGGGCAAAGGGCATTTGGGGACAGGTGAGCAAAGAAGAAAGTGAATTACAAACATACGGAAAGAGGTAAAGTTCTATAAACAGAAAATAAGCATTTCTGTATGTACGTGTTTTGTATGTGTATATGTTTTCCTACCCAGATGTCAACTGATTAACCTGTCAGGGCACCTATTTGTCCTCATCTGGCCCAAGGGGAGTTTCCGACTGAGTTTGATGGAAGCATGTACATAACTGTAAGCACTTCCTAAACACTGGCTCTGTTTTAGTCCCTGGGTTACACGACAGTTACCTGCCTCTCCTCTCGTAGAGTTCTAGTCTTTTGTTCATTCATTCAGCACATGTTTGTAGAGAGCCCTTCTAGAAATATCTCCCTCCAGAGGCATAATTCGCCTCCTTTTGAGTACAAACTAGGGCTCTTTATCATTTCAGTGATGAATAACACTGCTAGTGAAGTTTTAGATTTGATATGTGATATTTTGGTAACAATAAGCTTAACTGAAACATTATTTCTGAAGTTCAGAAAATTATCCTGTAGAAAGGAACTAGGTTTATGTTATATTGGAAAATAATGGAAAGCTTACTTGCTCTCAAATTTCTTCAATACTGGAATTTTAGTTATCATTCTATATTTCAACAACCTCTTATCGAACAAATATTGGTCCCTTCTGCCTGTCAGTCACCACTACTCTGACATCTCAAACTCAACATGTCTAAAACAGATCTTACAACTTATGCATTTCTTTAAAAACGGTATTTGCTTTGACTCTGAGATTTTTGTCTTGGATGAACAACTTGTCCGTAAGACGCTGGAATCCTCTACCAGTCGACAGCCTTTCTTGCTCTCCATCGCCAGTCCCTAGGTTTCTCTGATAGCTTCTTTTAAAAAGATTCATTCATCCAATTTCTTGTGGTTAGCTCAGAGACTAAGCAGGTCATAACTCAACTATTCAAAGAGCAACTTAGTTTGGCTTTTTACTCTCTGTTCGAGTTACCATGTCAGATTAAGATTCCAGAAGAGTCCTAAAATACAGCTCTGACCTCCACTACTCCCAATCCTCCACACTACTTCTTTTCTCTTTTCTCTTAAACGTAACCTCCAAAACACTTAGCTATTCTGGTATCCTAGGTTTTTCATCTGAGTATCACTTTCCATTTAAATTGCCTCTTCCCACCATGGTCTATGTCTCTCTTCTCTCAACTGATGAGGTATCGTTCACCTGAAATACTCTTTTCACTATTCCTGTTTCTTAAAACTGTACTTGTTCTCTCCTTTAAAACTCAGGGCATGTGGCATAAGTTTCAGCGTATCAATCCTTTTTTCGTTTTTATTCATTTTTCAAATACTAAATGAGTAGACATTTTGTATCAATATACATTAATTAAGTACTCTTTGGGGTTCAGATAAGAGGAACTCAAACTCCTTTAAGAGATGTGTTTATTTGGACCACATGGTTGAGTTGCAATGAGGAAGAGGAGTAAACTACTTTATACACATCAATGTTTTTGGCTTATTCCACACCATGGCAGATTTGAGTAAAAAAAAAAATATATATATTTAGTGTGGGCACAATGAATTGGTATTTTACTCCATTATGATTATCTGGGATAGTATCTGATTGGTTCCACTTGGATTACTTGCTGATTTTGAGCTAGGAGTTAATGCTACTTGGTATCAGCATGGAAGGGAAAGTGGCTGCTCCTAGAAAAATAGGAGCTCTGGGCACTTAATATCATAGCTGCCCACTCCAGAGGTTTATAAAAATGAAGAAAATGAAATCCTGAGTCAAGGAGGTCAGGATAGGATAGAGAGATGAGGTGTTTCTCTCTGGACACATTTATAGTCATTTTCAAATCCAGTAAAGTATTTTATCTAATCTTAACTTTGTCATGGCATTATTGCATTAATTTGTGATTTTACATTTTAAATATTAATCTCAATTTTGGCATTTTGGAGTAGTTCCATTTAATGCGAATTTCTTAACAGCCATACTTGTGGGGAAACATAAAATCAAATTAGCCTTTAATATATTTTTCCGGTAATTGAGTTGCATCAATATGCTTGCATACCTCCCACCTAAATTTACTTTTCTCTATGATACTTCTGAAGGATTCTCAGTTTAATGGGATTGCTCCTGTTAAATTTCTAAAACACTGTGAATGCCACTGTTCACATATCGAAAACGATTTGGAACACTTAAAATTCCACCAGGCAGCAAAGCTGGCAACACCTCTTATGGTATCTGCTTTCCTTCTCCTGTTACACCTGGGCTGCTTTATTTATCTGTCAGAGTCCTTCCCTGACAAAAATATATTAGCACATTTACTCCTCTAATTATTACAGCACAGAGATTCTTCTGAGAAAAACTTGGAGAGGGGTCCCCATGGTAAAAGCCAAATGAGGAGAGGAGTGAGCTATTACCAGAAATTTGATGAGCAGGAATTTGTAAGCTATGATAGGCAGAAGACCAAGCAAGTTCAGAGGCAGACACGGTGACAGCTCTGGGCATAGTGTCAAAAGATGAGAGAATGTGGGAAAATTGTAATAATAACTGGTGACATTTTTAGACTCATGTTAGCATTTTCTATGTTTCAGAGAAAGATGAAGTGGGGTGGTGTAATGACTATAAGCTTTACCGACCACTTCTCAATTTCTTTTTCCATGTCATTAAATAGTTCAGTGGTATTCTTTCATTAAAACAAGTTACTATTGGTCTTTTACAGACAAGCTCACTTGGGAGTGACTAATCTTTATTTAGAAAGCTTCACTGTATTATTTTTCCCCTGTTCTGGTTGATCACCACATCCAGACAATATGAATGGTTATCTCTTCCAATTAATTCCAAGTTTTCCAATCTCTTAATATTTCCAGAGAACATCTGAACATTCTTTTCACAGGAAATGGAACACAAGAATTCAAATACTATAATAGTGTGCTACATTGGCCAAAAGCAAAAATAAATAAATTGAAATCTTTGAAAAGTTAAAAGGATTTAAATTTCAAGGGTTTACGTGTGGTTAAAATACTTGAGGAGACAGAATCATATAAACATCCCTTTTCTGAGATGCAACAGCAAGTAAGAGTTTTCAGAAAAAAAACAGAAAGAATACTATTTTGATCACAAACTTTGGTTGTTACTGACTGTGAATGGAAATATTCATAAATTGCATTAATTTGCCTCTTAAGTATCATACTTAAACCTCCTTTAATTCAGTGTTTGTAACTTTTTGCGATTCATTTTTGGTTATATTATACACTAATGTGCATGTTGATACACCTTTTTGTGACAATTGCAGTTTTTTTCTTATCTCTTCAAAAACTCTTCCATTGAGAGTTATCATTTTAAAGAATATGGAAGAATCCAGGGGTTTTGCCTGCTTTTTATCTTTGACTAAATCCATGGTTTTATTACTTTTTTTCAGTTGAATTATAGATTATTTAAAATTGAAGGACTTTTCTCTAAGATCAGCTGGAAGCTTTAGAGTAGTAAGACTGTAAGATCTTGATGGTACAGAGATTGCTTAAACCAACTTGTCCTAACTTTGAAGTCTCTGACCTTTCTGAGAGCTTTGACAGTTTCTATTTTCTCCCATCACATTGCCTGATATGTGACTGGAGATGATCTTTTCATAAAATGATTGTCATTTCAATCTTGCATCATGATATAATCGAATAAAATACATTTTGGGTGACAATTAAAAAATTAAGTTCGAATTCAAATTCATCCCCATGGAGCACCACCATACAAATGTCTCATCTTGCCTCAGTCATGTAGATGATCCCATAATGAGATACTTGAACCCAATACTAAGTTTGTGTGCTATCAATATCAGCTCCTCACTCCCTGGTGCTGGCTTTTGATCTATGGAAAAATTCACCCTCATTTAAAAGGTATTAAACCCTGAAAACATGTGGTATCAGGATAAAAAAAGTTTTGCAAAGAACAGATGGTCAAAGAAGAAAAACACATTAAAACCAAATACTCTCTCTCACACTATCGAATTTCTTAGATAAACAAAATGAGGTAGATCCAAGGAGTTAGCAAATATGACAGATTAGTTACAAGTATGACATAGCAATGTAGTGGCAGAGCCTACAACAGCAATAGTTTATTTTACTTCTCAGTTGGGTCTTTTTTTTACCATGACTATCTGCTGTGTGAGCATAAACAAATGTGCCGATTGAAGAAATGAGAAAAGCAATCCAGAGGCAAATAGACAAAGGATTCATCCTTACTGTGTATCTTTACATTTACTGGGGTGAGAAGGGGGTTGATCTCAGAGGTAAAATGAAACTTGAAATGAACTGTGCCAGACTGTCCACCAGGGGAAAAAAGTTAAGTTTTGTCAGATCAGTCATTCTAGGAAAAGGAGAAACTAGGATTTCTCTGTAATTCATCAGGTTCCACAAGGTTAAAAGGCAGATGGATTATATCCCATAAAATACTAATTTATACAATAAAAGTTTTAATAATAATAGAATTCCATTTAACATCTATCTGATTGGCAAACTTTAAGCAGTTAACACCTTACTGGTGAAGATGCTCTATTAAAAATAGCCTACCTTACAGCAAGCAATTGGGGTTATAAAATAAAAAATAACTTGACTCAGTGAATTAAATTCTGGAAAAGGATACTGGAAATAACTGCAAAAGAAGTAATATAATGTGTACATTAAACTTTACTTTGCATGACTAATTATAATCATGAAAAATAGAAATGGCTAAAATGGCTAAGACTAGAATTCTCCTTAAGAAGGTAACTGTCTTTAAAAGACAAAATAATATAGTGACTCACAATGGTAATTGTGAAATCAGGAAAACTATGAACAATTCTTCTTGTATAATGATAAGCTAAAAAGGCAGAATACAAAATTATCACAGTATTAAACACGATTTGCATGTTGAGAGACATTGGAAGCAATATGTATAAATGTAAAGACTACCTTTAAGATCTAGGGATTACAAGAGAAGTTCTTTTCTCTCTCACTGGTCTCTTCAGATTTCTAACAATGTCAATAAATGCATCCAAATCTCCTGACTCATTCCCACCTTGCCAGTTCTGCCCACATCTCAAAGAGCTCCCCTGGGATTCTGGGACATACCCAGTGCCACACAAATCTTCTGCAAAGCATGTCCAGACCATTTACTCCTCCTTTGTAGAGGACCTTGGCTGCCTACAAGGGAATCAGAATTCACTGCCGACATTACGGTTGCAGTCTGTACTTTCCCAACAAAGCAGTGCCTCTCTTAGGAACTAGCCCCTTGTTGAGTACAGAGCTGCAATATTCTTAGGTATTAAACTAGGTCCTCCGTCTCCTGGGACAGGGAGGTGCTTTGGGTTCTGTGCAAACATAGAAAAACCTTTAGAAAAAGCCAAGACAATTCTCTCCTCTGCAATCCATTATTCTCCCATGTGTTCTTCCATTCTACACTATGAATTGCACAAGGGGAAGGAACCAGCACTTTTTTATTCATTGGTTACCTCTAGATTATATGATAAAATCAGGAATTCAACAGATGCTCAACACATAATTGTTGAATGAATGAATGTAGATAGACTAGCTTCCGCCAGTCAGTCACAATCAGGATTAATGAATGAGTCAAGACTCCACCAGATCCAGGTATATAAGGTATGGATGACACTCACCATGCAAAGTACACTTCGGTTACCACCCATACAGGCCTACTTTTAATCACACTTTGTATTCCTTCATATTTCGAAGAGGGTTGTGGTCACTGACCTGTTATTAGAGAGTCTTGTAGTCGATGCTTCTGCTATAGGGGAACTCTCTTGGGTACTCATCCTGCCAATCTTTATTTCATCTATGTTTTTGCACGTGCT
Source organism: Smutsia gigantea (assembly GCA_032199065.1). Lineage (NCBI taxonomy): Eukaryota > Metazoa > Chordata > Mammalia > Pholidota > Manidae > Smutsia > Smutsia gigantea. The sequence goes on from JAVSCE010022207.1 coordinate 169,003, forward strand.
GGTTACTCTTTTTGTAGAAGACCTCTCCCTAGACCCTAGAACATAGTAGATACTCAATAAAAGTATTTAATAAGTCAACTATATATCTGTTCTTTGGGAAGGGAAAAATATAATTCCATGATCCCTTCCTTACATTTAGGATATCCTCGTGGAAATAGGGCTTCCATTTCTGCTTCCACAAAAATGTTTCAACATCTTAATTCAGGAGAAAAATTTAAAACTGTACTCTCTAGTTACCTCCCCCTTATCTTAAGGAAGATGCAAACACTTTTAGAAAAAAAAGAATTAAAAAGTCTTATGTAAAACACAACCTGTTTTATCTTATAATTATCATCTACATAATTATAGCTCTTCCTTATATTTCCACATTCTCTTTTACATTAAAAAATCACTTGCAAATATACTGTTACATTTGCTCTTTCATTTTTCTTCACGCATTCATTCATTTAGACAGCAAATAATTATTGAACACTCAGTAGATGTGGGGAAGTCTATAAGCAAGTGGGAGTCAATATGGACCAGATAGACTGCCCATAAATACAGGGTCAGGGCAGTGGCAGGGACCAAACATGTAAAACTACATGAATAAATATGTACTTGCAGTCATATAAGTGCTGCAGAAGAAAAGCTCATGGTGCAATGAAATACGAAAGAAGCTGTTTGTACATTCATACTCTTTAAGCTGAAATGTAAATGATGGTAAGCTAAGGAGTCATCTAGATGAAGAGTATGGTTAAAGCCCCTACAGGGAAGGAATGGGACATACAATGCTCCAGAGGTCAAAATAATTTTTTTCCCCAGTTTGAGAAAGAAAGGGAAGGTCAGCATGGCTGGCACATAGTAAGAGACGGTGGAGTGTCTGGAAGTGATGCCAGTGGGAAAAGTAGGCTGCCGATTATTCAGAACTATATAACCCAAATTAGCGATTTTTAACTTTATTCTCCAAGCAGTGAGGCGATATTAATGGCTTTTAATTTGGCTACCAGATGAAGAATAGATTTAGAAGGAAGGGTCCAGAGCAGACATAGGTGCCCAGTCAAAAGCCACTGTAGAAAGCTTGTAGGTTATTGTGACACGAGAATGGAGAGTATTGGAAAGGTTTGATTTTATGCTGGAGGCAGAACATACAAAAAATGTCATTTTCTGATACTAGTGAACTAAGCATTATTAATCTCATCTCAAAGAGAAGAAAATTGGCCCTCAGAAAACTATGTTGTAAGCATTCATAAATGTGAATACCCACTCTATGGCCGTCCTTTGAGTTAAAATTAAATTTATATTAAGAAAATCTTTAAGAGAGATAGCTGGCTGAGTAGTGTTATTCACCAAGTACTTTCAGGCCCCTGAGGACAAACTCGGGCTCTTCCCTCTTGATGCTGGGTTTGGTTCTGTACTTCTCGTCGGCCAAGGAAATAGGAGCATAAATGCCACCTGCCACTTTTGGGCTAGAGCTTTAAGAACAAGCACATTTTTTGTTCTGTTTTTTTTTTCTCCCCCTAACAAATCTAGATGGAGGCTGTTTAACAAGCCTAGCTCTCAAAATGAAGACAGCATGGAACAGATTCCCAGCCAGCCCATGATAGGCATATAGAAGGAATAACATGCCTAACATTTGTTATTCTAAGCCCTGAGGACATTGGAGTTGTATGTTACTGCAGCCAAACCCATTTTTATTCCGGTTGTTTCAATTTATATGTGTCTCATTATTCTTATCCTGTTTTGGAAATTAAGAGTTCAGAGAAGATTCAAAAAGTTGTAGACAGGGAAGTAGAACCCAAATATCTGACACCAGATACAATGCTTTCCAAACAAGGATTACAAGAATCTTTTCCAAATACTGCAGATGTAAGAATCCAGGGGCAAACACACTGAACACATGAAGACTAGGTATCAGTGGAAAAAAGATGAAAACTATGTTAACTGAAGGTAAACAGTAGAGCTATTTGAACACTTTGAGAAGCCACTTCCTGGGTGGTGTGTAACTGAGATGGGAGAAAGAAAATGAAAATACTCAACAGGAACATGTCATTGTAATGTCTATGTTAAAACTAATTATATTGAAGAATTATTAAAGCTTGGTATGAATTTTAAGATTGGAGTTAATGAAAAGGTATTAGCAAGAAATATGTAAGTGTATAAAGTTTGAGATAGAGACCATCAGATGAAAAACGCTTTTATTTTGGGGGGGTCCTTTTTTGGCAGATAGATGCACATAATAATGGGTTCTGGGAATAATAGCCACTGGAATTGTAAAAATTTCTCTAAGACTTTTCAAAACAATTCCACCATTTTCAGAATGGAATTCTATAACATGTCAGTGTCAGCTGTGTGGCAGTAAAGAATCCAGTTTCAGTGTAAGTGAGTTTAAATGGCTCCTGCTTGCCCCTCTTAGCTTAAGAGTGGCTGTTAGAGAAGATCAACATATGGCAAATTTGTCAGTAAAACATCGTTAGTGAAAAACACCCACAACTGCAGAAAGTCGAAAGAATTTTGAAAACTGCAAACATCCTTGAGGGCTCTGATGGTGTATGTGGTCTGGGAATGTTGCACTTCTCTGTGCCTATGAGGACGGTACACTGGTCCCCTTACCGACATTCCTTCTCCGACTGCTCTGACCTTGGATCCTCACAGGGAATGATTCAGGGTGAACTCATGACATACAATCATCAGATCAGATTTGCGGGCACTCCCTGAAAAGAGTCATTCTTTTTTTTTAATTGATGTATTACTGATAAACAATTTTATATTGCTTTCAAGTATGCAACACAGTGGCTCAACAGTTACGCCTGTTATTAAATCCTCACCTCCACTAGTGAGGTTACTGTCGATGTAGAAAGATGTTGCAGAATCACTGGCTGTATTCTCCATGCTGCACTGTTATCCCCATCTTTTTTCTCTGGATTTCAAATTGTGAAAAGGTAATATTGGAGCCTCCCTAGTCATCTTTTTACTGTGAAAGGAGACTAGAGACAACGTGAAGAATAGTCAGTGGGAAATGGAGAGAAACTGGATCTGAGGTTGTTACAAGAATCCTCACACCAAGTCACAGTGTCAGCCTGGGCTTGTCTGCTATGTGAGCCAATGAAAATTATCTTTTTCTTTAATCTTGTTTGTGTGAATTTGTTTTTATTTCTGTTTGTGTAGTAACATTTTTTTGGTCACTAGTGCCTAAAAGACTCATAACTGAGGAAGTACTCTCAAAGTTAATTGCCTCTAAGATAACATCTTATATTCAACTATTCAAAATCCAAACTACATATGAAAGTATATTTAACCATCTTTTCGATAAACATTTTTTTTTGGGAATTCATTCTTGCTTAAAGGAATGGAGTTGCTGAGAGTTACATAGAGACCTAGCCTTCAAGGAAGTCTTCACTTACCTGGAAAAGGCAAATAGATAGATAATTGGCATAGAAGACAAAGAGAACAAAGGTAATGGATTCCATGAGGGCAAAAGACAGAACAATCTGTAAGCCTGTGGACACTGCAGGTGCCCTGGGGGAAATGATACCTTAGCTCTGTTTCTGAGAGGACAAATCCATTTTTATGTTGGGGTACAACCTGAGGACCTGCTCCATCATTTCAGTATAAAGAATACCAGCTCCCTCAATATTCCAATGGGGAAATGTTCTTCTGCCTGGGACTCTCAGGTTCCCAGGATGAATCCATTCCCCATCTCCAGGGTTAGTATCCACTTCAAAGCTGTGCTCTGAAGCTCCAGCTTCTGGAGACTGCTTTCTCACAGACAACCCTCTCCCTTTGCAAGGCACTTTTTTCCAGATTTTCTCCTTCACTTCTACAGATTTCCTTAAAGACTCTATTCTTCCTTTGTTCTGTATCACATGACCACTTTCCCCTCTCCCTGGAGCATAGATGTTATAGCCCTACACAGGGCTGCAGAGGGAGAGAGGGCGAAATGCGGCACTCTTCCGGCCTACTTAGGAGATTTCAAGGTCTCTTTAACTAAAGATGATTATTTTAAACAATAAATGAGAAATCCAATGCTTTTCGAAAGAAATTTAGACCGAGAAAGGGAATTAGAGCCAAATGTTTAAAAGTGGTTTAAAAGTGCTCTAATAGTTATGATATTTTGTTCCTGTAAATAATATGTGTTATCGCTAAAGGCTCTTATATGTATATGTTACAAAAAAGGGGTAGAAAAAAAGGAATAAACCTAAGAAACAGTTTTATTTTAATAAATATTTCCAAAATTCATTAGGTTTCAAATCAACTATTGCTTGATTTTGCTTGGTAAATAAAACATACTTTAAAAACATTTAAACATATATGAACACAGTTGTTCTTACCAAAACTGTTATTAATGGTGAAAGTGGTATTATATAATTACCTATATAAACACATTTATCATATTATATGAATATTTTTGGAGACCAAAACTTTCATAGTGTTAACAAGCACATTAGTATTTTTAAGACTATTTCATTTTATCACTTTCTTGATTGCATTTTGGAGTATGTTTTACATTGTACTTTAATATATTACAGTGTGTAAATACATATATTTTTCATAAGTAAATATACTTGTATTCATGTTAGCATTAAAAAATATCTTCCTATTCAATGTGTGGTTAAAAAGAAAAAGATCAGAACCACTGTATTAGATTGTAAGTTACACGAAGGTAAACAAATGTCTTAAATCATCTACTGTTTTATTTCTAGAGTTTAGCAGCATGTCTGGCACATTCTAAGTGCCTAATAAGTATTTGGTAAATGAATGAATAAATGAAAGAAATCATTATTTTGGGTAACATTACTTTCTATTGTTACCTAGAAAATATTATTATTAGAAAATCACTTTGTAGGTAATATTTTGATGCTTAGCATTTGTGTTAAACTCTGTTTCTATGTCTATATCACCACCTAGATGCTTATATTCTATTACTGTTTAATCATTGAAAAAAATATTCAATGAATCAATAAATAAACAAGTAATTGTACAAGCATTAGTATATTTATGCTCACATTTCCTGTGTAACAGGCAGAGCGTCACTTTATAATAAACACCTCTGCTGCCTGCTACAAAATGCCAGAGATGCGATTTCTCTGTTGCATTTTAGCCATGGAGAGCTGTTAGGTTTTCTGATTATTTTTGTATCAGGGATATGGACGTATGGATTTGGAAAGCTTAGCAGTTTGGGGGAACCTCATCACCAGAGTTTGTTGAAGGGCAAAAGGAAATTTTAATCTAGCAAAAAAGAAAAAAATTACTTATGATGTATACTGCACTGCTGTGCTGAATTTCAATCACAGACTATTGGGATTAGATGTAACAAATATTTGTGGAATCCAGGGGACAAACAACAAGGCTGAGGTATTGGATCCATTTGGTAATGGAGAATATCTGACTAAGATATATGGCATACTTTTTTATTTATTTGCAGTAGCTCAGAAGCAAATGCACAATTCAAGGCTAGTTTTTAATGTGAAGCATTAAACTAAAATCTTCCCTTGGGGACTTTAAATGGATGGCTAAGAGAATAATAACTCTTAGATCTTTCATGATGATTTTGCTTGCTTTTAAATTCTTTTTGATGGGGAAGAAGTTTTGTATGGAATTTTCTAATCATCACACAGTTTGGATAGATACTGAGTAATGTGGATTGTGTTATAGAAGGTGACCAACTTAATGAAATTTTTATTTTACGATAGTGCAAAAGTGATGCACATTCAATAGGAATCATACTTCAAATTTTGAATTTGGACCTTTTCCTGGTCTAGCAATATGCAGTACACTACTCTTTCCTGATGCTGGGCATGACAGCAAGCTGCAATTCACGAGGGTAAACAATCCATTCACTTACAGCCATTCTATGCCCATACAACTACTGGGTATTCTTCACTTTCAGTACAGTAGTCATAAAATTGCATGAAATAGTCAATACACTATTATAAAATAGGCTTTATGTTAGATGTTTTGCCCAACTGTAGGCTAATGTAGTGTTCTGAACACATTTCAGGTAAGTTAGGCTAAGATGTGATGTTCAGTACATTCGGTGTATTAAATTTTTTTCAATTAACAATATTTTCAACTTATGATTAGTTTATCAGGATGTAACCCCATTGTAACCTGAAGAAGATCGGTAGTAGATTATTTTTAAAGTTATCAGATCCTTGCCATAAGAAATTAATATAAATCATTTTAACATCACTGATCTACTTCAGGATTATTTTTATGTTGAACATAACCAGGAATGAGTTCTTCAAACACTTAAGGTATTTCATATTTAGAATCTGTATCTTGTTGGGGGTGATACTTATTTCCTCTCTTTTAGGGTGAAAGAAAGATTTCTCCTAAAATTCCTGTCCTCTTGATCCATCTGTTATTCCTTCCTAAGAAGATAAGAAATCATCCTGTTGATAGGTAGCTGTAGTCACTGTTCACTTTTCTCTGTTGGGCAGAGATCATCCCAAATACCCAAGGCAGGAAATTTGGTTTATAGCTGTGTTTTCCTCTCTGACAACTGGGAGGCAGAGATTTTGGGTTTCTGCTACACATTCCAAATATTCCAGAGTCTAGATTAATGTGTGTGTGTGTGTGTGTGTGTGTGTCTGTGTGTCTGTGTGGTGTGAGGTGGGGTGTCCAGGTGATAAAAGTGGAAGAAGTATTAAAATTCCCAATGTTTAATTTATAAAGTAAGACGACCAATCCAGCATTTACTGGATAAAATTGATATAAAGGGATCCATTTGAATGTATTCTTTGTCCACACAGTTGTTGTTTAACTAGACATTGCCTCATGTTTTAGTTGTTATCTAGTTCAAGGGGGAAAAAGGGTCCCATTTATTGGTTGCATCAAATGCCAATGGCTTTCTTAACTTTACACCATACAATTTTTGTTCTGCAATAAACCAAATTATTTGCATTGCACATACGTTCCAATCTTTCACAACCTTGTTCTTTGCAGAGATTGACATTCCATTCTCCTTTCTGTGATCTAGAAAACAATTTATCTTTCAAGACTTTATGAAAATTTGCTGTATGACAGGAGTCCAGATCTGGTGGCCCAGTTTTTCTTGAAATACAGTGTCAGGCAAGCTTGAACCCAAATTTCTATAAAGCAACTTTCCATAAACTATATCCCCCAGGCCAAATGTGACCTATCACGTTTTCTGTAAATAAAGTATTATTAGAACATAGCCACAAACAGTTATTTATTATCTATGGCTATTTTTAAGTACAAAAGCAGAGTTGAGTAGCTGTAACAGAGGCCATATGGTCCAAAGTATTTACTATCTAGCTCTTTACAGCAAATGATTATCAACTGATACTGAAGGCAACAATCATCTGAAAACAAATAGCAAATATTCCTCTTTATAGAAGCAGTGTTTTGTAGCTCACTACAAGCCCTATCAGTACCTCTGTTGTTGCACTCAGAATATATCATTCATTTATATTCCCATCATTGCTCCTGTTAGCATTTGAGTATATGTGATCCTTCTTAAGGAAGATTTATTTGATGACCACAGTCTGGGATGGGTATAGTTCTAGACTATTTGTTTAGTTATTTTTTTTTATTATCTATATTTCTTTGCAAAGACTTACTACACTGTCACTCATTAAAGACATATTTTCCTTTATATTGTTGAATTTAGTTTTAGTCGTTCCTATAAAATCATTTTCTGCTAATTCTAACAGTCTGGATCATCTCAGGGTCAGTCTCTATTGATCCTTTTTTCTTGAAAAGAGGTCTTATTTTTCTATTTCTCTCTGTATTGAGGAACTTGGAATTGTAATCTGGACACTGTCAATGATATCTTGTAGAGGACTCTAAAATTACCATTTTAGATATTTTAGTAAACAATTAACTTGGATTTACTCAAACTGACAAATTTATCTTTCTTCCAGGAAGAGAAAAGTTAAAATTTTAGTTTGATTCTTTTCACCTTTTGGGGTGATTCAGACATTTCTCTTCAGTTTCTCCATCCAACTTTTAGCCATCCAGTAAACTGGTATTAAAAGCCATAAAAATGCAGAACTCATTAATAGTTCTTCTCTTCTTTGAAGTATCAGCTATCCATTATTTCTGCTTTTGTTTGCTCTCCAGTGTCTTTAGTGAGTTTTCATTATTTATTTTGTCCAGAGTATATTGTTATTTGAAGGAAGGTTGGTTTGTCTGGAGCTATTTGGGTATTACTGAGAATGAAACCACTGAATACTAGGTTTTTGGTTTGGGTTTTTTGAGGGTCTTGTTCTCTCACTTATTGAGAGGCCCTGTGCTAGAATTTTCTGCAAACAACATCTTCCTTAATGCTTACAATCACCATTTCAGTTTTACTATATCTAGTTTACAGATTAAGAAGCTGAGGAGCAGAGAGAAAAAAACAAGACAAAAACAACACTAGCAAAAGTTTCATAGAACATAAGATGTGGAAACAGAATTCAAATCCAGATCTGGTTGAAGGTTGTTCTATAATCATGCTGCCTCCATTGCATAACCTGTCAGTCTATTACTTAAAAACTTCTGTCATGTCAAGGGTAAATTAAGCTCTGTAAATAAGGTACTCTGCTCTGATGTTAGGGCAAATTATTGAGAAATAATAATAATATCTAAAACAAAGTTAAAAGCAAGCCCCCTGATTTAATCCTGTATTTTTAATGTCTTTATTGTATTGCATTTATAGTTTTCCCTTCTTAATCTCCGGCTCATCTTTACATGATAACAATGGTATAAAAAATCATATTTTCCATTGAACTGTTTCTCTACTATTTATCCAATTGCTAAAGGTATGAACTATCTACCTTTATTAATAGACATTCAATTTTAAATCTTCCGAAACATGCTGAGAATGAGGCAACCATTGGGATGCTGCTATTGATTTGTATTTTCTTTAGCAAAGAGTCAAATGCATTTTTAGTAGTTCCAGTCAAATGAAAAGAATGTCACAAGGTGGATTTTTCACTACATTTGATCTATGTCATGGTAACTTCTGTACTTGTTTGCCCACCATACTTCCCTGACTTGTCTGTCAGACAGATCCTCTGCACTGTCCACAGGGACACTAATAGGACCACAGGGGGGCCAATTATGTGCTCCCAGGAACTTGGAACTAGAAGGAACACTGACAGGGACTGAATACTGTTGGAGGTGAGCAACTAAAGAAGTAGCTGTAGAACTTGGAGATTCCCAGTGCTGAATTGGTAACTTTTTTCCTAAAAATTGCTTTTATAACAATAATTCTGATTCTGTAAGTAATTTCAGTTTCTCTACATTAACTTCCTATTTATTCTTACAGGACATTCCCTGTTGGTTGGTTTGTTACCAACAATCCAAATCCACATGGACTAATGTATAGACAAAACACATATTGTTCGACAAGGGAGGCCACTATGAATTATTTAGATACAAAATAATGGGAGTTCAAAATTATTTTTTAAATGGTCTCAGTTGCTTCAGTTCCCCAGGTTATATTCTGAAGAGGAAAATATTAGAAGAGGCAGTGGTGTGATTAGTTGTCAGATTTAGCAAATGAGAATAAAGGATGCCCAGGTAAATTTGAATTTCAGATAAACTTAGACAAGAGACACAATGAAAGCTGATGATAGGATATTAAGAACATGGAATTCAGATGTGATGAAAGTCTGGGTTCAACTGATTAATTCAGAGTAAGTCCAATAAAGTACTTATATATATATCATGGAGAGGATTAGTCATTTGGAGAAACAGTGGAAGACAGTGCAGCATTCGCCATTCATTAGTTCCCTCTTTATAGACATATCTATGGTGCATTACATTTTGTGCTAAAGATTCATGAGATATCTCAAGGGACTGCAGCTATTAGTCTCAACCAACAATAAATGGGTCTAATGCTTATTGACAATATTTTTCTTGATGAAGCCTTTTTTTTCTAACATTATGTGAAGAAAGATTATAAGTGAGGTACACCCAATTGTCTCAGGGAAAGGATGCTGCTGTCTCTCTGAGGGAGAGAGCTCAATGAAGCTTTTTATTTCCAATAAAGTTATCTATAAATTTCATGCCAGAAGAAACTCCAACATAGGAGCAGTATATCACTGCTGCAACTTTCTTTCAAGCACAGAAGTGCAAAGGGGGAGGATGAACATTCTTCTGGACTAAATTCAACATTATGTTTCCTGCAAAATTGACCATAAGTAAGACACATGGAAAATACCAGAGGATGTAAAATTGAGGAAGAATTTGCTGAGAAATGGCTGTAGATACTGCTTATGCAACTGGCATCTGCTTTAAAATTTGGATAAAGATAAAAGCTACAGAAAATTGCAGAGTCTGAAGTTTATGATGGTGTGGAACTGAATACATTGCCAACATCAGGGTCCCACTCCTAGAAGATGAAAATGATCTGGGAGAGCATCACAAATGGCTGAGACAATGGTAACACATGAAAGATAGGCCATATTTCAGTTCTTACCTTTAAAAAGTGAGGTGGAGAGAATAAATATGATAGTTTGTGCCAGATGGAGTTGTCTTCTATACTGTGATTTCAAGCAGTTACCCACAAGTTGCATGCCCAGGAAAAAGTGATTTACTATCACTGATCTTTAAAGTCCTTACCTGTAAATCAAAGATAAGCCTAAATGTCCATGAGGTTTGATGGAATAATGAATGAAAGTAGGTGACAGGTAAGCAGCTTCAGCAAATACTTGTCTTATTTGACCCATTCATGTTACAGCTGAAATACCATTTTTAAAAGTTGTGGTAATTAATCAACTAATATATACCCACTGTACAGATCATTATTTACAAATCTCTGTAACAGGCAATGAGATTTTAAATGCACCTCACCATTTTATAGGACAATTTAACGACTTCTGGAAGAGATCTCTTTAAAGAGATAACCTTGAAGAATTTTCTGATTTAGATTGTTTCCATGCTGCCCTTCCATTTGATTGATACTCTTTTGTCATGGGAATTGAACACTGTTTGGAAAAATCAGAAGATACCCATAAATTGGCATTTTGGAATTTATATATGTATATATATATATGTTTTCCAACTTGGAAGCTATATAAGTTATACAAACTCTTTTCCTTGAAACAAAGACTTCTTCCCTGACTCCCCATCAATTCAATAGATGAAGAAATTGAATCATGGATTCACAATGAATATTCTAGCTAAGAATGCCACAGGTCTTCTGGTCAGTAGATAAAAAATGCCTTCCTTTAGAGTATGTTGCTATTTCCTTGCCCCTTGCAAATATGATAAAAATTATCTATTTTTCTGTTATTGTATTTTTTTAGTGCAAAGATGATTTCAGTGCAAAAGTAGTTTCTATGTTAATTGTTTGGTCAGAGGCCACCAAATGGCCATAATCTTGCCCTTATGGGGGTGTACTATATATATGTGTGTATATATAAATGACTTTACTTAAAAAATAACTCTAGTAGTATATATATATATACTATTACAGTATATATAATATATAAATATAATATATATAAATATATATACCATGTGCAGTATATTTGCTTAATGAATTAGCAATTATAGTAAAGAGAAAACACCCATTTTAATGTAAAATGTATTCATTTGCGTAATAGAGAATTCAGTTTAGTAAATCACTTCTATGAAATTCTGATTTAAAAATAAAGTTCATAGTATTTTTAGTTTTTTTTTAATCTACCTCATGAGGCAGGAAGGAGATGCATTAACATCTCCATGGAAGAGGAATCTGTTCAGATTAAGGAGTAGTTTATGTCAGGCTGCACAGTGAAACAGTGAAAGACTGCAGGGAATGGGGTAGGTGAAAGTTTGTCAGAGATCAAACCAGTAACCTTTGTAGGTTTTCCATCCCACTATTCTTTCTTAAATCCACTGACATAGGAGTACAGGGGGGAAAAAAGGGAGAAAGTGTTCATTTAAAACACTAAATACAAAGTCAATGACTCAAGAAGCAGTTATAATAACCTTCTGAGAGGTATTTCAAAAAGAAATTTGTTGTAAGAGTTAAGAAAAAGGGTCATTGATTTTGCTGAAAGATCTTTTATGACAAAGCAAAGGGGCAACATAATGATGGGAATTTGGACATTTAATGCTCTGACAGTCTGGGAATTTACAATGAAAAGAAGAATTGAAGAAAAACAGAACTATGGTGCCTTTTGGATTGAAATGTGTGAGAAAATTGAAGACGTGACAACTTGCTTGCATGGGAGTCTGAAATCCATGTTTCTTAGGGAGTAGGAAACCATACTGATGATATGGCTCTTTAACAGAGCTGACAGGAGCCAGAAGTGTGACTGCAGGAATGACAAATTGTAACGTGACACAGGAAATTGGGAAGCAAAGTAACATTTTGGCAAAAAAAAAAAAAAAAAAAAGCCCACAGAAGAGGTTAGCCATGCAGAAAGAGCGCCCCTTCAATAGGCAGTATGTGAGACTGGACAGACATGATCTCTGAATCAGATGGGTCCAAGTTTCCATCCTAGGTCCACTAGTTGCTAGATGGATGAGATTGGGCAAGTCTCAAGACTGCACTTTCAAGGTACATTGTAGCACTAGCTTATCAAAGTTCCGGGTACACTGCCATTGTTAGCAGCCCGTAAGTGGCTGTTGTAATTTTTTATCATTATCACCAACCATCACCACCATCAGCATCCTTGCCTGATACAGCTGGACGCTTACAAGGTCATCCCTCATCCTCCAAGATGGAAAAAAAAGTTAAATTCAGACATATACATATAATGATTTACTTCTTCACCTCTCTATTAATAAGTTAAAATACGTATTTCTTAATGAATGTTTACTAAAGAGGACCATACAATTCTCATAAGACATAGCCGCAAAGGTAAGGTTTGCTTTTTCTAAGTAAAAGATTTTTCAACAGCTATCTTCATTATTCACAACCCTTTTCTCTTGATTTATTTTTCTGTTTTTTTCATATTTAATATTCTGTTTGTAAGATTTAACCAAGTTTTCCTAAGAATTCTTTGTCTCCTTCCCTTACTATTTTCCCTTACTTTTTTCCTCATTCTCTTTCTTTAACTGCACTTCTCCTCCCTCAATCCTTTTTTCTCTTCTTCCCTTTTTTTCTCTCAGTCTTCCAGTCTCCCTCTCTTTTTCTTTCTTTTCTGTGAGACAGTTTTGTTTCTCTATATCCTTGGAATTCTCAAGAGGAGGCACTAAGTATGGGTCTGTCATTCATCCTCTGGCCCTCAGTAGATCCCTTCATTCTGAGTACTAGTGTTTCTTTAGCTCAAGAACATTTTCTTCTACAGCATTCTTGGTTTATTTTTTCTTGCAATGAGGAAACATTTATTTGAAATTCAGCAATTGCTCCAGTTTTATTCTCCTTATAATTTAAGTGAACTTGTATTTTATAAAATATGACCTCATTTTCACATTTTTTGAATGTGCATCTGTCTGTGCACTTGCACACTTACAGAGTTGTCTGAAGTCATGCTCACCTAATAAAAAGATTACTTGTCTTTAATTTTCCATTAAATTTTGATGTTTTTCATTTATATTTATTGTGTTTATGTATCCTCCTCACATTATTATTATTATTACTATTTTATTATTTTGCATTTGGGCTTCCAGTAGACATATAATAAAAATTTGAAATATTTCTTGTCTCTTAACTTCTATTTCATTTAGGTATAGTATTTCTTTTACTTAATTCCTTTCTGTGAACTCCTCCATCCATTTATGGGAAGCATAAAATAATTTTGAGCTTTGAGGATGTTATATTGTAGCTTGGTTGTGATTTTTGTGTGGTGGCCTCTGTTTTCTTTATGAATGTACTGGTCTTTTGAATTACTCTTACCTAGTAAATTAATTTTTTTATTGAACTATAGTTGATACACAATCTTATATTGGTTTCAAGTATACAACATAGTGGTTCAACAGTTACCATATTATTAAGTCCTCACCCCAACTAGTGCAGTTGCTATCTGTGAACATGGAAAGATATTACAGGATCATTGGCTATATTCTCCATGCAGTAACATCATCCCCATGACCAACTTATATTAAGATTGACAATTTTGTGCCCCTTTATCCCTCTCATACTCTCCACCCAATCACCCCAGCCTCTCCCTCATTGTAACCACCAGTCACTTCTCAGTGTCTATGAGTCTACTACTATTTTGTTCATTTTGTTTTTTTCTATATTCCACAAATAAGTGAAATCATATGGTATTTGTCTTTCTCCACCTGGCTTATTTCACTTAGTGTAATACCTTCCAGGTCCATCCATGTTGTCACAAATAGCAATATTTTTCTTTTTTATAGCTAAATAATATTCCATGTTGTACATGTGCCACATCTTCTTTCTTTATCCATTCATCTGTTTATCGACACTTTGGCTGCTTCCATATCTTGGTTATTGTAAATAATGTGGCAATAAACATAGGGTGCATATATCTTTTTAAATCATGGATTTTTTTTTTCCTTTGGGTAAATTCCTAGAAGTGGAATTACTAGGTTGTATATTATTTCTATTTTTAGTTTTTTGAGGAAACTCCATACTGCTTTCCATAGTGGCCGCAACAACTGACATTCATACTAACAGTGTAGGAGGGTTCCCGTTTCTCCACATCCTTGTCAATACTTGTTATTTCTTGTGTTTTGGATAGTGTTCATTTAACTGGTTGAGGACTGGTTAATTATTTTTAAAACTCTGTTATATTTATATCTGCATTCAGGAGGAGGTCTGACTTTTCTTTATGTCAGAGTGAGTGGGGTGTTTAACCTCATAGGTTTTCACTTAATATTAATGACTTCTTTTTGTTTGCTTCACTACCACATTCACAACCATACCCATCACCAGTGGCATTATTTACAAAGTGGCAAGTTTTCTTTGCTAGTGGAGACTAGTATTATATATTCCTCTTGGAACAGCAGCCATCCTTTAACATATATTTTCTTAATTTCTTCTGCATTGCTGTGGAGTTACCTCCAGATCTGTTCTGTTTCTTACTAATATGTATCCCACTAGATTGTAGCCCAGGCAGAATGCTCACAATAAGTTTTTATCTTTATTTTTATTTTTGATTAAAAAACATTTATTCTCATTTATGAAAGGGATATGTTCGTTGCATCACAGATCATTGTTACTAAGATAGCAAACAAAAGAAGTATGAATTATAAAATCAGCCTGCCCAATTACCGCCATAGGGAAGAGTTAATTGATTTATAGACCATTTTATAGACTTCTTGACCACAGCACAACTATAGGGAATTTACTGCAGAGGAGGCGGGGCACCCAGCTTTCCTTCACATCATTTAAATGTATGCTAACTCATTTAGGTTATGAAGACAATTAAAAGAACATTGTTTATGATTAGTGGCTTTTTTACCCCCCGGAATGTAAATACCTGTTCTACCTACCGCATGCCGATCAAGAGCATGTTACATTGCTTCTACCAGATGCAACTTCGGTTTTGAATAAAGGAAAAACATATTCTGGAATTAAGAGTTCAAATTTTTATGTCATGACAAAGAGGTACAGGCATGCCACGATCAGGATCTTATTGCCATGAAAGTCCATAGGATGATGAGCATCTCCATTTGATTACCTAAATATACCAAAATAAACCACCAAGATGAGCTTTGAAACAGGCTGTCTGGTTTTCACCATAGAATTTCTCATCTGATTGTTTTAGAGTATACTGTGGGTGTCAGAATTTTGAAAAAATCCCTACATGAGGTAAAGATAAAAACCATCGCCCAGCAGTTTTCAGTGTCTATGAGTCTACTGCTATTTTGTTCATTTTGTTTTGTTTTGTTTTTAGATTCCATATATAAGTGAAATCATATGGCATTTGTCCTTCTCCACCTGACTTATTTCACTGAGCATAATACCCTCTACTCCATTCATGTTGTCACAAATAGCAGGATTTCTTTCTTTTATATGGCTGAATTGTAGTCCACTGTGTATATCTTCTTTAGCCATTCATCTACTTATGGACACTTTGGTCACTTCCATATCTTGGCTATTGTAAATAATGCAGCAAGAGACATAGGGGTGAATATATCTTTTCAAATCTGAGATTTTATGTTCTTTGGGTAAATTCCTGGAAGTAGAATTACTGTGTCATATGGTATTTATGTTTTTAGTTTTTTGACAAACCTCCATACTGCTCTCCATAGTGGCTGCACCAATTTGCATTCCCACCAACAGTACACAAGGGTTCTCTTTTCTCCACATCTTCAACAACACTAGTTATTTCTCATCTTTTGGATAGTGGCCATTCTAACTGGTGTGAGGTGATATCTCGTTGTGGTTTTGATTTGTACTTCCCTTATGATTAGTGATGGGGAGCCTCTTTTCATATGCTTATTGGCTATCTGTATTTCTTCTTTGGAAAAATGTTCAGGTCCTCTGCCCAATTTTTAAATGATTTGTTTTTGGTTTTTTTCTGGTATTGAGGTGTATGAGTTCTTTATGTATTTTGGAAATTAACCCTTTATCAGATAAATCCTTTATGAATATATAGTCCCACATTGTGGTTTTCCTTTTTGTTTTGTTGATGGTTTCTTTTGCTGTACAGAAGCTTTTTAGTTTGAAGTAGTCCCACTTGTTCATTTTTTCTTTTGTTTCCATTGCCTGGGGAGACGTGTCCAGAAAAAATACTGCTTATTCTTGTGTTCAAGAAATTTTTGCCTATGTTTTCCCCTAAGAGTTTTATGGTTTCACGTTTTACATTTAGGTCTTTATCCATTTTGAGTTTACTTTTGTGTATGGTGTTAGAGAGTAATTCAGTTTCATTATCTTGCATGTAGCTGTCCACTTTTCCCAACACCACTTATTGAAGAGACTGTCTTTTCCCCATTATATATTCTTGTCTCCTTTGTCAGGTATGAATTAATCATTTATGTGTAGCTCTCTGTTCTGTTCTATTGATCTATGGGTCTGTTCTTGTGCTAGTACCATACTGTTTTGATTACTGTAGTATAGTATAGCTTAAAATCAAGAAGCATTGCTCTTTTTTGTCCAGATTGCTTTGGCTACTTGGGGTCTTTTGTGGTTCCATATAAATGTTAGGATTATTTGTTCTAGTTCATTGAAAAATGCCATTGGTATTTTGATAGAGATTGTATTCAATCTGTGAATTGCTTTGGGCAGGATGGCTATTTTGACAATATTAATTTTTCTATCTATGAGCATGGGATAGATTTCTATTTATTTGAGTCTTCTTTAATTTCTTTCATCAGTGTCTTACAGCTTTCAGAGTACAGGTCTTTCACCTCCTTGGTTATGTTTAATTCCTAGGTGTTTTATTCTTTTTGATGCAATTGTAAATAGAATTATTTTCCTGATTTCTGTTTCTGCTAGTTCATTGTTAGTATAGAGGGGTGCAACATATTTGTATATATTGATTTTGTATCCTGCAACTTTGCTGAATCCAGTTATTAGTTCTATGTATTTTTGTGGAGTTTTTAGGGTCTTCCCTAAATAGTATCATGCCATCTGCACTGAGAAGTAACTGGTGGTTACCAGAGGGAGGGGTTGGAGTGGGTGATGGGAATAAAGGGGTACAAAAATCTCAATCATATTATAAATTGGTCACAGGGATGGAAATGCAACATGGAGAATATAGATTCTGTAGCATCTTTCTATGTTGACAGACAGTAACTGCACTAGTTGGGGTGAGGATTTAATAATGTGTGTAGCTGTTGAATCACCGTGCTGTATACTTGAAACCAATATAATATTGTCTATCAACTATACTTCAATAAGAAATATACTTAAAAAATAAAAACCATACCATTCAAAACAAACAAACAAACAGTCAAAATCATTCCCTGAAGAGTCAGAGAAAGCTTTGTGAAGGATTACTTGAACAGGGGTCAAAAGGATGGCTTTGATCAGAGGCCAGATGGAAAAAGAATACTCTTTGGTTGAGTTGAGCAAAGACAAAGTCTTCTGGTTTTTCAATGGATTTTACTTTATTAATTTGCTCAGGCTGCTATACAAAATACTACATCCTGAATGTCTTAAGTCACAGAATTTTATTTTCTGAGTTCTAGTGGCTAGAAGTGCCAGCCAATTGGTTCCAGCCAAGGACTCTCCCCTTGGGTTGCACATGGCTGCCTTCTTGCTGTGTCCTCACATGGCTTTTTCCTTGGTGTGTCCATGCGCACATGCACACACTCACACACACACACACACACACACACACACACACACACACAGAGTTCTCTGATGTCTCTTAGTGGCCCAGTCCCCAAATACAGCCACACTGGAGGATAGGACTTCAAACGTGAATTTTGGATGGACACAGTCAGTTCCTAATAATTGCCAAAAAGGAATGTGTGATGACTCATGTTAACTCCTTCCTTTCTCTTTTTTTCTCACCTTTTCTATGACCTTCACTCATTGGTTTAATTTTTTTCTTCTTCCTTTCTCTCAGTTTCTTCCACTTTTATCCAAATAACCACTGAATGCTTACCATGGTACAGGTATTGTTCTAAGCACAAGGAACACTGAGATGAATAAAGGTCTGATTCCACTGCATCCGTGGTGTTTACCTGTCGTAGTGAAACATACCAAGGCAGAGCCTACAGTACAGCCTCACCTATGCCTCCTGGAAGCCCCTCTGAGCATCTCAACCACAGAGCATAGAAACATCTCTACTTCCTTACTAGAAAAATCCAATGACTACCTTACATTTTAATTATAAAGCTTGCTCACCCATGCTAATTTTAATCTGCTTGTTATCGATTCTACAATGGCAATGTCGGAGGTGGCACCTGGAGAATCTTATTAGAATGCTTCCAAGACCATGATATGGTTCCACTAGGGTATGTTTTCAGAACTTCAGTTCCACCATCCCAAGGACCCTCAGTAATGGAAGGGTTGTTTCGAAGCAATCTTCCTCTGGTCAAGGGCAAAAAAATTCCCAGAGATCCTGAGAATCATAGCTCAAGAGAGCAAATGATACCTGTGAGAACACCAAATACAAACTACTCATCTTAGAGTAAAGCTTCTGGTGCTAGGTATGGGAAAGGACCATTATCAGGAGTACCATGCTCACTCAGTAATGAAGCCAAATCATGAATTTGGGTATTTTAGTACTCCATTCAATGTTGTATGACTACTTAAGAGATTTTGCAACTAAAAATTAAAAAAATTATGGACACAACTATTGGACTCTTAAAAGGAAGGGTAAAAAAAGAGGGACAAAAGAGAATGTGCAGCAATTATACACATTTTAAGTTTATGACTGACCTGGAACAGAATATAATATTAGCATTAATTTGAGAAAAATATTTCCACATTTCCATCACTCTTAAATACTGTTAATTGCTTTTAGAAAAATCATTTCATGGTGGTGATTAAAAAATAAAGCAAAAAACCAAAAAGTTGTTTCTTCTGTTTCTTCCAGAAGACTTCAAGGAAAACTGGGACCACCCAGTGGAAGATAGAGAAGCAGAATTATTTTCAGTGGTGTTTTTATTTAGTTCTTAAGTCAATGGGAAGGTTAATCCTCATTAGCTCTGTATGTTTAGGTAATCTGAGACAGCTCAATTCTAGTTGTCAACAGCCAGGTTGTCCTATTTCTTTGGTTAATGAGGTGACTCCCCTTGTAACTTGAAGTAATTGAGATGACAAACTTCTCCCTGACCTCCTGACTATGCAGCTTTGACACCAAGTGATAAATAGTCATTCCAGAATAAACCAGTGGTTAAATCTCCCAAATCCAGTATTTCCTCTCTTACCTTTTTTTAAAAAAAATTAAGGCAGCATGGCTTTTATTTTTTGGCTGAATTATCCACATAATTGCCTCAATTCTTCATATCATGGGTGTGAAATATTACCTTGTAATTCTTACATGAACTTGTCTCATTGCTGAACTAACATTTAAATACTTCTTAAAGTGTAAGGTAGCACTATGGCATTAGCAGCTTAAATTAAAATGTAATTTAAAAAGTAATAATTCTCATTCTGACAGGAGCAATGTAACAGAGATGGTACCATATGGGAGCATTAATTTTTAAGGAAATTAAAAAAAAGAAAGACTCCTACTTCTTTAGCAATTCTACTGCATTAGTCTTTACCACATTGCTAAACATTGCTTTAGCTTTCCACTTTAATAGTGGCAAACTCTGACGTCTGACATGAAATAGGTTATTTCATCTGAGATGGTTTAAACTGGCCTAAGGAGTGGCAGGAGAATATAGCAAGCAGTCAGTGCTAATGACAGCATACCATTTTTATAGACTAAAGGTCCAGCAATGAATTTCAATTATAGAGTGTCAGGATGCCCAAATGCAGGTACCTGATAACAAGTCAGAAGCTCACAGTTTCTGTAAGTCTTCTGTAGAATTTCAATAAAGCTCTTAGCCTTTAGCACAGCCTTCTTTATGCTTTTTTTTTCTTTACCAGAGCCAAGAGATGTAATCTTTTCTGAGCAACTCCATCTCTAGCACCCTTCAGCCATCATGCTGCCATAGCTAAATGAAGCATGCCTTTCTAACATACGGGCTTCCCCTGTGGCTCATCTTCCAATGTGTTTGGGAGTGACATAGAAAGTAGGCATAGATTTTCATCTGCAACGTTTAAATGGAGTTTTCCAAAAATGTATGATTAGCTCAGCAATAGCGAAGGCTCCATCATGGCCTGATGTGGTCATTTTCCTGCCAAATATTTGAACAGTTGGAGGAAAAAAAAGTAATTGTAAGGGACCACACTACTCACTTGAAGTAGAATAAGTGAAGATTTATGCTCAAAAAGTAGTAAATATCACCAATTCTATTAAGTTCACTTCCTATATTGCTCAGGGGAATGGTTAGGAAGGGCAAAATGAGAGCAGTCAATGTATTCCATCTTCCTATGTTGAACTAAATGACAAATAGGTTGAGTTTGCCAACCATTTTGTTTAATATTTTTAATTATACCAACTTTGGATTTTCTTCCCTGAACTTGCTTTACCTACAGTGTTTCTTCACTTGATTGTAGGCAGCTCCTTTCAGATGCCAATGCCAAAAGAATTAGATTCCTTGTGGACTCACCCTTTTTCTTTCATACCCTACAGACTGCCCAGCAGGAAATCCTGCTGGCTCTGGCTTCACAAGTAAACAGAACCAAACTGTTTTCCTCACCTGCAATGTCACCACTGTGGGGTCAACCACATGCTTAAGTGCATGGATTTCTGCAGTAACCACCATACGGCCTCTCTTCTTCTACTCTTGCCATATGCTACCCTGAATCTCTTTATGTAACTCTGGGGAGGAAAATAAGTTCCCAGCCCAGGGCAAATTACCTTTGAAGCCAAAATCAGTCAAAGGGAGAAACAAAGCGCGAGAAACCGGTTTATTGCTGACGAGCAGTCGTCCACTTCTGCTTGCCCATGTCTCTCATAACCCAGGTGCAAAAAAGGACCCTACCCAACCTCTCTAGTCCAGATATGCCCTCACTCCCCCTTGTAATTGCCTATTATATGTAGATAGACGACTTCTCTCCACCCCTTGGAAACAGCTATTGACATGGAGATGCACTAAGGCCAGACAAGAGATTCTGGAAATATTGCAATTCTACCCACACTTTCCAACACAGCAAACTGAATGTTGCTCCTTGGAACATTATACATAAAAGGGCATTGGCAATGAAAATGTGAGGATTTCTCTAAGTTCATTAAAGTTTTTTTTTAAGGAACCCTGTTCTTAGTGTAGTTCATCTAATCTTTCCTTTTTATTTGAGGCCACTGACATTCCAGAAAGAAATGGAAAATGTTAGAGAGCTAATGTATAGACCAGGGAGTTTCAAAATATCCACAGGCATGAATCATCTGGTCCAGTGTTTCCAAACTTAATTCTTTGTGAATATCTTTCCAGTGAAATTTGTCTCAACAATGTTAGTTTATTTTCAGATAAGAAAGTTAAGTTACAACATAACAAAACAAAGCAGAAACTAATCTCCTCATCTCAATCCTGTCCTTCCTTTTTCTTTCTTTTTTTCTGTGTTTTGGAATGTGTCTTCTTATGGAATTCTGCTTCCTGCCTCATCCTCTCCATGTTATCTCTGCAGATGTTAATATCTAAGCCTTTCCTGGATATCCAATAGTCCAAAAGCAAATTTCAATGAGTTTTGCATTGCATAATCAATTTGCATGCATTCCTAATTTCATCAGAATATCAAGGTTTTGGATCTTACTGTTGCTCACATCCCTTCAGGGTCCCAGTTTCCCAAAGGCAAAAATTTGATTACTAATAGTTTCAGAAGCTATATATCTGCCACATTTCCTATATTACTTCGGCTTTTCAAAACTCAAAACCCCATTCTAGGTTCAGCTGAACATCTACTCTCAGTCTAAATTTCTGGGATATTTTCCCATTCTCCCCAAATTATTACATAACTCTTTGACACTTACTTAGAATTTGCATTGATAATGAATTTTAATGAGAATTTAATTCATGATAGGTTTTGTGAACTAAAAAGCATCTGTAACAATAAATAAGCACGAAACTGAATAATCTAAACATTGAAATTCCCAAGCACTTGAAAATGTTGTTATGGAACTTGTTACTTAATTTTGTGGATGGCCAAATACAAGTGATGCAACTCTGACCTTGTGCAGAAATGAAATAATCATCTGGGAATATTGCACCCAAAGTAATTATTAACTAGTGGCTCTTGCCTTTCCCCAGTTTCTGCCTGACTTGGTTATTCACATTTTCCTTTGCAATTTGTCTTGCTTTATGTCCCCTGGAAACTGGTATTTTGTTCTTTCATTTCCATAATTTCAGTCTAGCTTGCACATTTCCCTAAAATGCATACTTGTAAATCGTGTGTGCATATCTGTTTTGAACCTTTCAGTGTTTTCACTCTTAAATAATTTCAGAGGGACCATAGGAACTCTTTATTTTTTGCTACTTGGTTCATTTTAAATGTTCTCAGGTAAAGTAGTCATTAGGTTTAAACATTTCCAATGAATAATCCTAGGTATATAGAACATTAGAATGTTTGTTTTTAATATCCAATAATTCAAATTCATCTGTTTAGGTCGCTATGTATCCTTTTAAAGAATCATAGTTAGCTTGGATTAAAAAGCTGTGCTTTAAATGGTCTGATATTTCTCTCAGAAATTTGACAAATAAATTGACAGATAGAAT
The DNA here is from genome assembly GCA_032199065.1 of Smutsia gigantea. Classification (NCBI taxonomy): domain Eukaryota; kingdom Metazoa; phylum Chordata; class Mammalia; order Pholidota; family Manidae; genus Smutsia; species Smutsia gigantea. The sequence continues at coordinate 192,055 of JAVSCE010022207.1, forward strand.
TGGCATGGCTGGTACTGTTTATATCTTGGATTTGGGAATTTGTTTCCTTTGTCCAAGGTCTGGCAAAAATACTGTGTAATAGGAGTTGTGGTCCCCTAGATATTCTAAACACATATCTATGTATATGAGCCAATATATATGCCTCCTTATTAATGGGGAATTTGTATGAACATGTTTATCTGGGAAAGGCTGATTGTAACTGGAAGAATCCTTGCTCTTGCTACAAAAGGAAAATTGGAAGATTTGGTGGAAACTTTAATATTTCATTCAAATGAAGATGACTTTCTGGCCTGTGTTGATTGATTGAAAACTGACGTGTCTTAACTATAACTTTCTGAGTAAAATCCTATAATTAAAATTAGGGAAGTAATTCCATTGTGTTCTAGTCAGGGTGTACCATTCATGATCATGTCAAGGGGAACTCTAATTGCTTTTTTCCCCCTTTTTCATTATTTCTGTACTTAGAATCAGCCAATCTGGTTTTAAATCCCTACTACGTACACACACACACACACACACACAGTTACAGGTAATTGGGTATAGATATGTTCACTGCAAACTTAATTTAAAAAGTAAAGCTTATAAAGTTGAAATGGACTTTAACAACAAGTAAATGGATGAATAAATCATGTTTCTTTGGCTTGATGGACTATTTTTTTAAAATTTATTTTGGTATCATTAATCTACAATTACATGTGCAATATTATGGTAATCAAACTACCCCCTTCATCTGTTCCCCCCCACCAACCCCATTACAGTCACTGTCCATCAGCATAGTGAGATGCTATAGAGTCACTACTTGTCTTCTCTGAGTTGTACAGCCCTCCCCGTGCCCCCCAACATTACATCTGCTAATCGTAATGCCCCTTTGTCCCCCTTGTCCCTCCCTTCCCACCTATCCTCCTCAGTTCCTTTCCCTTTGGTAACTATTACTTGATGGACTATTATTAAATTATAAATTAATAATAAATATAAATTATAAAGTACATTAATAGAAACTTGATATGAAATTGCAGGGTTAAAATATGTCTACATGTATATTTTTAATAGTATAATTTGGCTTTTCCTTCCTGGACTCAGATAACATGGAGCAGGGGAGGGAGGTGGCCTCATTTACTGCTGGACAGTGTGAATACCTTGACTGTCCTCTAGGCCTCCTCTGATGGCACCACAACGGAGAGAGAGGGGTGCTTCATTATGCCAGGTGGGAGTGGGAGTGTAGGCTCCACAAATAGGCTCCACTGACACAATGGGGGTGAAAGTGTCATTACTGGGAGACAGGGATGAAAATACTGGCAACATTCTCAGCTTCTCTGTCATCATGCCAGCAGAAGGGGTGGGGAAACTTCTTTCAATCTGTTGAGAGAAGTCTGGTTTTCCACTTTGCAGGTGGGGTGGAGGAAGAACCACAGTGTGTGTATGTGTGTGTGTGACTGCAGTAGAGCAGTCACCTAAATGTTTTCTGTCTTGCTAGACTGTCTCCTTCCTGATCTATTGGCTACAAAGAATAAGCTTTTTGGGGGTCTTTTTGGGGGGTCTGTGTTTTGGCATTTCCAGATTACATTATTTCCAGATTTCCAGCATCTTTAGCTCCATGTCTCAGAAGTATGAGGCAAAAAATAAAACCCATGGAACTCACCACCATGTCATGTCATTCCTGAACTCCTAAAGTTCCTAGCCTTTCTACTTTCTTTCCACTTTTCAAAAATCATTTTTATATTTGTTTTACATACAATATCCAGGGTATTGGTTATACGTGGTGGAAGAAATAGGGAGAAGTATATCTCTTCCTTCTGCCTAGAAACAGAAGGTCAAGTATTTTGTTTTTACATTTGGAATACCTAGATGCCAAGCCATCTCACATGCCCACACTGTCTTGTAGCACTAATTTGATTACTCTTGCCCTTGCAAAGTCTTTCTGTGTATGGAGAAGGCACTCTAAACTAGAAGAGAAAGTATTCTTAAAATAATTTAAAAATAGATAATATAACAATATATGCTAGAAAGACATTGTGGCTGAATGTCCATCCATCTGTTATTTTTTGTTGTTTGTGCAAGGTACCCCAGACACATTTCCTCAGGTTTTAGCTTTCAGAATTGTAAACTTGAAGCAATTTGTTACTTTCTAAGTTAACAAAAGTTTGGTATTATCTAAAACTTTTTTGTTTAAAGTGATGATTATCAACAGGATTTCTAAGTTTTTATAATTTACAGAGACATATTTTATGCCTAAATTTAAAGATCTAATTCAATAAAGTTGCTTAACTGATTTCCAAAATCAGCCAGCTAAAGCATATAAATGAGAGATATCAGCTATTACATATAAGCCTTGTTAGTCAAACCAACACAATTCAATAACTTCACATTTTCTTTTTTATCATCAATTTCTAGATGAGATGATTAGAAGGCATGGAATGTTGCTTAGAAGAAATATAATGAGAGTGACTGAGAGACCAAATTCTCCTGAACTACATCAAAATATTAGACAGTTTAAAAGAAATCTTAGAAAACTTATGGTTCTTTTCCTATTAGGCAATAGGATATTTTACGGACTTAAAACTATTTCTGGGGGCCACGTTTAAAATTTAGTCTTGCTAGAAGATCCTGAAATGCCTCTTCTACCTTCTCAAGACAATACTTGAGAAAATTCTGGGGAAAAAAAATACTCTAGGATGTACATTATAGAAAATAATTGAGGGCAGCCTATTCCTAAGTCTGAGATGATTTTCTACTCACTGTAAAGACAATGCAGACTAAGCAAAAAGAAAATTATCAGCAATGAACACCTTCTCTCTACATTCCGTCAGATTCTTCTATACTAAACAACGTTAGGAGGGAAATAAAGGGATTTTGGTGAGACTGTTGGTTACTTATTGCCAAGAGAATATGCAATCCACAAGTAAAATGTTATGGGGTGGGGTGGAAATGGAAATGCTTCAAATATTTCTTTTTGGTTCTCTTGTGATCTGCACTCTACAAATGCAGAGTGTTAGCTGGAGCTGAGGGCCAACGTTTTCTCCCCTGTTTCCAAAAGCAAGCAGAACAAAGGGAATCTGCATCCTGTGTCTGCTGGTAAAAAGTATTCATATAGATGCATATCTTCTGGTTCAACATGGGCAAACAAAAGGGCAAAGTCCAACAAACACACCTGAAAATAAGGGAAAATAAAACTGATACTCAGAAGACAAATACACTTCTGTAACTGATATACTGGGAACCAAAAATAGTTTTGGAATGTGTTTGTCATTTCTAGGAGAATACAAAAAGAAGAGAATTTTATGAAATTATCATACAACATCACAAAGAAATATGGTCCAGAAAAAAAAAAAGACAATGCAGTGTTATCTTCTAGATTAGGACAAAGAAGGATTCATTATGTCTGAGCCATGTTTGCTCAACTTCCATGGATATACCATGTAATACAGGTGAATACATGTGAGTCTTGCACCTGTATTGGAAGTTAAGAATATCACCAGTCATCAGAATGATTTTCTAGTCATCACATTACTAAATGGAGCCTTTAGAGAAAACAGGGGGCCCAGGGAGAACAGTGGTTAAGAGATTTGTACCATCTCAGCAGGACTTGTCTGAGACAGGAGTTCCCTGAGACTGGTGCCCTCTGGCAGCTGTAGCTTTCTGAGCACTCTCTGGGTAAGAAGGATATCTCAGGCGAATTCACATTGTCTCTTGTACACAGTCAGTGGATCAATACAGTGGTCAGAGAAGATGCTTCTTTGATCCAGGAAAGCTATATTTTAAACATGACAACTAGATATCCAGAAAATGGACTAGGTTTTGGGCATATGGAGATGAAGAAGGATTACACCAGAGACCTATGTGACCTGAGAGAAAGCTAGGCCACTACATCCATTCTGCTTACAGGCTTCAATAGGATAGGATAAACATCCACTTAATTAAGGATGAGTAACAAGATTGGGAAAGCAGGGGATACAGGACAGCATGAGACCTACAACAAACTTCTGCAATAGAAACGGAGGAATCTTTGAATTCACAAAAGGCACACTCTTGAAGAAAATTTACTGTACAAATAGGAATAAACTGTGGAAAGCAAATTATTACCATACAGCATGAAAATAGTATTTTAATACTGAAATATGAGTGTGTACTGGAGGCTATTGGAGCATGAATGCCTTGACTTTATCTGGAAAGAGCACTGAAACCAATTAAATGTAAGTTACCTCTAAATAATTTATTTTCAGTGGAAGTCCATATTAAACCAATTCATAAGCAAAGCATTTTATTAAAATTTAGCCACATGAAATTGGACCTACAGAATATAAAAATTCACATAAAAATATATTCATTCAACACATATGTATTATTATTTTAATGTAGGTTAGACAGTGGTAAATGCTGATGAATCAACAATAAACTGGACAAATAACCTATGAATGACAGGCAGAGTGACATAGCTTTAAAACATAGGAGGCAGAAGCTAAAGTTTACATGTTGGCTTGGCCGTTTGCTCTGCCACTGTGACTAAAGAGAAATTATTTAGCATCTTTGTTCAGTAATTTAGTTATTAGTCCCTCATTATGTAACTATGTTAAATAATTTAGCCTTAGTTCCTCATCTATAAAATAGGGATAATTTTACTTATGTTATCTAATTTGTATCATGTTTATTAACATATCTGTGATTATATATGATTATCCATGTTACATGATTATACTTAATTAGCCAAATATGTATTTGTATAATTATATAATTACCTGTAAAATAGACAGATGACAATTATATATATATTAATTTTCATATATATGTGTATATATATTCATATATATGTGCATGTTGTATGTGTTTACATATACATACATGAGAGCAAGAGAACATTTAAAATTGTATTTAACATGTTGCAAGTACCATGAAGCATGAAAGAATCTTTATCATTTAATTATAATAGCTTGGATAGGATAGAATAAACATCCACTTAATTAAGGACGTGTAACAAGATTGGGAAAGCAGGGGATACAGGACAGCATGACATGATCATGTAAGATCATACTAGCTTGAATAGGATGGATAGTGGGATGAATAGGATGTATTAATACACATTTTTAATATAAAAACTTTGAATTATAATTGGTACAAATTATTGTGAGGAGTCAGAGGATAGCACTTTGTTGGGCAGTATGAGATGGTATCCTCGGACTGGATATGTTTTGGCTTGATACTTGTTCTTAATTTGTTCCCAATGGGAAAGAGGCATAAGAACATTATTAAATAAATGAGGAGTATGGGATATTCAGGGGAGAGTGCTAAGCTCAGTAGGACTCATAATAGGGTGTCTAGTCTTGAGTGTATGGTGGGATATTAGCGGCAACTTGTAAATGGTATATTCTTTTTGAAGTAATTGGATGTTTATTTTATTCTGCAGAATTATCAGAGAATTTAAGCAGTCAGATACCAGCTTTTGGTGGCTTATCATATGGTTAAGTTGATTTGACACCAATTTTTTTACCTGGAAACAAATTGATGCCAAGTTTTAAAAGATATACTCAACATTTCTTCTTACTCTTAAAACTGCACAGAACCATAAAGTTTACATCTAGAAAGATATTTAAGATCAAGAACCACCACTGTCTCTTAGACAATGACTTCTTCAATACTAGAGAACATACTTCAGTTGAATTTTTATTTTCAGTAGCCAAAACAATATAATATTCACTTAAATAGGTGTTGAATGAATTGAAGGTATTAAGCACTTGATGTTTAAAAGCCTTGATCTAATATTTTACATGGACTTTTTCAATAATTCATGAGTGGGAGGGAAAGAGAGAGATCCTAAAGCAAAAATTGATTTAGCTGTCTTCTTTAGAGAGTGTTTGCTTTTATATACAAGCATAATGAATGAATGATAAATGGGGAATCTAGAACTCTCAAGGAAGGAATTGTTAGATCACCAGTCTCTAGAGCACAAAGGGCTGGGCTGGGGTAGGATAAACTCTGAATTGGCCATTTCCCAATAGTATATCCTTTATTGTCTTGTATAACCAGTCCTACATATGAACTTTGGCAATTTTTTTTCTGTGTTGAAATATATTTTCAGTCCAATGGTTGATTTTCAAATTCCATTAAACAATTTGTCTTTTTTCTCCCTTACCACTTCATGTTCCCATAGCCATCTCTCAATAGCGTATTATCTACTTTTATTATTATTTACAGTTACTGCTAGATCTTCCAGACTCCAGTGTTGTTTTAGGTGTGCTCTTTCCTTTGGGGAATCACTGGGCAGCAAGAAATGTCCATTTCTGTTTCCAGAAGTTGAGACAAACGTCATGATAAATGTGAGAGGCTGAAGGAGTGTGAGCAGTTCACAGAAAGATGTGAATTGAGGGGTACTTTTAGGACTTTGTATTTGCCATTCATTTCCCAGGTTGAGAAAACATTATTTGAATCATCATTTTTCTTCTTTCCATCCATTCTCCCTCACTTTTCTTACACTTGATTGAATTCATCAGACATGTGTACAACTAACCTTGGCAACTAACCAGGGCTGTATTATATATGGGGGGTGGTGGTGATAAGTATACTATCTATAATGGACTGTGTGAACACAAGAATAAGAATCAATTTCTCTGTAGCCATGTAAAAAACTCAGGAACAGAATGAATTTCTTACCTTGAGAATCTGTTAATTTCCCCCAACATCACATATCCTAAACTTCTCTTTGAGGTTTTGCTATTACATCTTCCACTGAATTTATTCTTTGAAACCTCTATGTTTTACCTAATTACCATTATGATTGTTCTTCATTCTTCTGAAAAGCTGAGGTTCCTTTCTGTGACTCAGGTAAAGAGTTGAAGTTTTTATACCAAAGAAGTACTCCATTCCTACTGAATTTTAATGTCTCAGTTCATGTTTTTACTCTTCTCTGACCAGCAAGATTATCTAGTGCTAATGGGTTGCAACGCGTTAAGTCAATATGTGGTTGAGATGTGAGATGGAATAGAGGAAATAGAACATGAAAAATCAGGATAACTTATTTCTGTGTATCCTTGAGCAGGTCAGGAATTTTCCCTAGATTTCTATTTCTTCATCTACAAAATGAGGATAACCAACCAATGCTTTCCCTGCCTGTCCCACGGACATTGAGTAAAACTTATGAAAGCATGATTCCACATTACACCCCCATCGTCTAACAGGGTGATATGCATAAAGAAATTATGTTGAATAAATGAGTGAAGAAGTACATTGAAATGTATAAAATACTGTATAGTACACACATAACAGATTATTACTTTATTTATCTAGAGCTTGTGTATTCATGAGTGTTTGGAAGAGCTGGACAAATGGCCTCTCATACCTTCCTTTTCAGGCTGATAAAATGGATATTAAATCAGTTCAAGGATAAGAATGCTATTTTGTAATGAAGATTGAAGCTCTGCAATCTGATATTCATGCATGGAGATTCCCATAGTAGCCAGGGGCATGGCACCTTCATGCATCAAAATAATGGAACAATGCTGACAGTAATAAAGATGAATAGCATGATTTTAGGCATTGATAGACTTGTATTTTCAACCGTGAAAATGTAGGTGATCCAAAGTGTAAGCCAATGGTGCCTGAAAATTGTTCAATAATTACCCATCTAATTACATAGGAAACAGCTGTATATATTTATTCAAGTATATTAAATGCTTTTAAATGTTTACCTCATATAGTATCAATAATTAACTGAGCAAGAAAAACTTGTATGTTCACATTTCATTTCTGATTTGATTTTAAGGCTCCGTAGAAATGAAATTTGTTCATGGGCACTCTGCAATGACCAAATGATTTTCATCATCGAATACTTGAGGCTTAGAAAAAATAATCTTATCAACTCCTACTGTCTAAAGAGGGATAGTATATTAGCCTGTACTATTTAAAGATATGATTTAGTCCAACATGACTTACATAGGAGAATCCAAATGTCCTTTATTTTCATCGTAGCTGTACAGGCTCCTAAATAATCAACAAAGAACTCTCTATAGTACATATTTACTTACTTTTAAAAGGTAATCTATAGTCAATGTATAAAATGTGGAAAAGATGAAGAAAAGGAAAAAAATCATAATGCAAAAATCATCTCTATCCCACCACTCCCAGCGAACCACCATCACAATGCTGGTATATGCTTCTAGTTTTCTTTTCCCTCAATATATGTGTGTGGGAGGGAGAGGAGGGAGATAAAATATTGGAAAAGGGCTCATATGGCAAGTATTTTTTTAATTGTTCATTCATTTAAGAATATAACTTGCCCATTTTTCCAAGGGATTTATCGTTCTGATAAATGTTTCAATGTTCCCTGGCAATATCATTTTATGTTTATACCTGCATTTTTTCATATTAAGTTTACACATTTTCACTAATATACATAACTGTGGTGGACATTCCAATGATTCCAAGACTGGATTTATTACAATACACCAGTCAAGTGAGCAATTTACTATGATTCCCAACAGGAGATGTAATTGGAAGTTAATAAGATTAAAAAAGGTAACCCAGATGCACTACTGCTCCTTTGATTTCCTTACAACATTCTACAAACCTTTCAGCTCTATCAGCAAACAAGCAAACACTTGTACTCCAAGCTACTGTGTTGATACCTGTCTCATCTTACCAACCTCCAAACTGGTTTTCTTGCATCCATTTCCTTGAACCTTTCTCCACAAAATATCCAGAACAAACTTAAAATTTAAAACTATCTGGTTAAGTCACAACCTTGGTAAAAATCTATTATCTGCTACCTATGAACTGCTTTAGGATAAAGAATGAACTCTCACCATGGCTTACAAAGCTCTGAAATCTAGTCCTCCTCCTCTCGTCTCTCTAGCCTCATCACACATCCATCCACTCTTGTTTGCTCACCTTCAATCGCATCAGCCTTTTTTCAGCTCTCTTTATTTTTTTCCCCTAACAAACTACATTTCACTCTGTCTCCAGGTATTCATACCTGCTTGACCTCTGCCCCATTTCCCTCCCACTACCCAATCCATTTATCTACTGAATACTTCCTTGTCTTTCAGAAGATGCTTCAAAATTCTCTTCCGGAAGAAATCTCCTCTGATACTCAGTCCAGATCAGGTCCCCCATATGCTCACATTCATAGTTTACTCTATTTCCACTTGTGGAGCTTATCCCATGCAACTTTGTAGTATTATTTCTGTGTGTATTATTATTTGATTACAAACTGTCTCCCCAATGAGAATGTAGCTCTATGATATTAAGAATCTCATCACTTTTAAGACATTACGGTATCAATAGTGGAAAACATGGTGCACTATTAATGAGTGGGGTTATTTTATTTCAACATTATTTTCTACTGACAGGATAGAAAGGTAGTAAATATAAATTTTCTTATTTCCTAAGAAGTACATTTCGATGGAGAATTATCAATTCATTGGTACTGCCATCATCTCAGTAAAGGACAGAAGGGCTACAAGATATTTAAAATGTTGATATAAAACAAAGTGATTTTAAGTTGGACAGACAGTTGATTTCAATAAACTGAGCTTGGACTGAAAAGTTGTAGGTTTTGCCACTCATGCATTGTGTGATTTTGGGCAAATCACAATATGATTTAGAATCTTTGTCTTGGGTGGAGAGAAAGAAGAGAGGAAACTAAAATGTATTGATAAATTCATACTTGTGACAAATTCTCCAAAATGCTCTACATTTGTTAGACCATTTTATTTAAAATTGTCCTTGCAACACTTTGGACAGTAACATTCTCATTCCTTTTCACAAAAGAATCTGCAACTCAGGCTGATGGCCATTTCCAAAGTTATATGGAGGATAAGTGATAAACTGGTTTAAAATTATGTGTATTTGACCTCAAAGCGGATGCTCCTTTTAATCATAAACTGTGTGTCACTAGTTGGAAATAATAGCAGCTTTCTCACTGGGTTATTTTCTGATTTGAATGTGATCATATATATATGACCATAGCAGTACTTGGCTATTAGTAGGTGATTAGTCTGTATTTGATAAGTAAAACGTAAGTGTATATTCAATGGAATAATTCTTAAGTAATAAACACAAATTGCTGTAGCACACGCCTCAGATAGAGGCTTTACCCATCACAAAGACCTTCTGCAAAGACAGATCAGTTTCTTCCCCATAATGCTCATAAAAACTAATTTACATCTTCTTATAAGAACACTTGGCTACAATTCTGAATCACTGAATACATATAGGGTAATTTTGAAAAAAAAACTGCATATCTAAGACATTGTTTCACACAACTAGTAATTAAGATCTACTAGCCATTGAGAGGCAGTAACCTTCAAATACATTTTTGGCTCTGTATATCACAAAAGCAACATTTTATGATTGTTCATAAAAACATGCATGGGTTTAGAAGTTTCAGTTATTAAATGAATAAATAATGTGGAAACTGCACAGAAAAATAACAATTTGAATAATAAACAAGAGTTGTATGGGTATTTCAATGATTTATTTATAATGGTAACAGTTTAAATTAGATACTGGGATATTCATAATCATTGCAGAAACTCTAGTTGAGTATTTCAGCTCTATGCACTTAATATACTATACGTTTTCAATGTAAGCCAATTTGTCTAATAAAATGATGAAAAAATCTAACAGTTCAATGAAGCAGCTTTATTTATAAAGGCTGTAATTTAAAGACATTAGAGTATTAAGCAATCATTTCATGTTGTTTCCTGCCTGCATGTTGAGCAGTGTAAACACAAACCTAACAATCTGATGCTTCAGAACAGGTCCCAAAACTTTAAAATCAAACGGAAACTTCTTTCATCCAAACAGAATACTCTCCAGGTACAAAAGTCAGAACAATTTGCATCTCTTATAATCAGTTGTGCATTCACAAATGCAGTTAACCTGAATGGTTATGAGTCTGTTAACACATTGAGGTTGAGATTTATTTATCAAAAATTTCTTCTGTTAGCATGAAAGAACTTTCATTATATTGCTTCACATTTTTTCCAATTCCAAATTACACCTGAGCCTAGGAAGCTTAATATTTGGGGCTTGCACAATCAGGCACCTTTTTGTGAGCATGTTAGGCAACAAGAGGAAATTATTTTGTTGGAAAGACTGTTTGCATAAACAGAGGACTTTTTCTTGAACTTAGACATCCTGTAAGAGAACTTAGATAATCTCACCAAAAGGTTAAGGGAATCAGGGCGGGGTGTGTGTGTGTGGGGGGGGTGGGGGGGGGGTGGGATAAGTAAATCAAAGTAAGTCTGTACTCTCTAAGCCTGAAGTGACTTGTATCTGCAGTGGGCTTAGGACTCTTGTATATGAGAACACTTTAACTTTAAGCACAATAAATTAGGTTTTGGTTGTTTTTGTTTTCATGATGTTTTCTTAAAACACTGAGGAAAGATCATGGATAAGGAAACTCAAATAAAATTGGGAGGAATGAAATACTGAAAACTCAAGCATGAATGGAATGCAGTTGTGTTTATTAAATTTCCTACACATAATTATATGTTATGCATTAGCTTAGGAAGCAAATGAATGGTCACTTATAATTATTTTCAGAATCAATTTAACTTAAGGTCTGGGTTTAGGAGACTAGGAGCAAGTTTTGGCATGAGGGCAATGAAATACATTTCTGGCTATCAAGGACAGCTTTCTGATTTTATAGATAGTAAGTAAGATGCACCCAGTGAAATTTGTAGAAAACTTCTTCAATATAATTTAATTCAATGAATGTTTATGAGCACTATATGTGTCCTGGGTATATCTATCCTTTAATAAGGTAGTTTCTTCTCCCTCAGGATGCTTGCAAGCTAATGGGTGACTCTTAGATGGCTGAAAATTAAGTTATCACATAGCTTCCACTCAGCCCAATGTTTATGCAAGTTACCAAATGTTCCACTATACCAAGTTACCTCGAACAAATGAATCTAAGGAAGCCAAACTTGAAATGTCTAACATAGTTTCAAGAGATTCAAAACAGATGCATTTCCTAAATGCTCTCTTTGTGAATGTGTCTTGAGTTGTAGTTTTCTGCAATGGTGAGTGATTATTGGAAAGAAATTGCTTTCATATGCAAATGCCCAGTATAAATGTGCAAATTTTAAAACACTCCAAGTTCATGGCAAATAAGAAAATTGGACTGCAGAAGAGTACAATATGTGAATACATGTGGGTAGAATGGAGAAATTACCTTTGTTTAAGAGGTACAAAAGATACATACATACATTATTTATGTATTCATATACATATATGTGAATTTGGATTTTTTTCTTCAGTAATCCTTAAAAAATAATAATGAATGATCAGTTCCACATGGATCTTTGAACTATAAACATGATGGCCAGAGTAGGATCGGCACTCAAGTACTTGTTTAAAGAAAGAATACATAAATGAATTGAAGGGTGATGCTTCTGTTCAAGATAATCAGATATTTGGGGAAAGTTAGTTTTAGGACAGGTGAATGATTCTACTAGTATTCTCATCACTCACACCAATTCATTACCAGACTGAGCATTTAGTATTTCTGAAACCCATGTGTATGTGGTAGAAAAGAAAATTAGAAATATAACAAGGAAGCAGCTAAGCATCACAGGAGGGTACCTCTTCATGATAACTCATTTTTTTTTTTTGGTTGTCAAATTATCCTTTATTGACATTTTCCTTTGTAGTATTTAACTTGTTGGGCATTCCACTGCACCACAGTTGATGTCATCTATGATGTCATGAGGGTGACGGCCATCAACATTGCATCCCACAGACTGGGCAGTCCACAGGATCTCTTTAATGGTTCCATAAAATTCTCTAGCTAAAGATCGGTGCTGCATCTGTCAGGCAATGTTTACAATCTCATCAAAACTGATATTTCCGCTGTGCCTAATGTTTTTCTGCTTCTTTCTGTCTCTTGGTGGCTCCTTAAGGGCTTTGATGATCAGGGCAGAGGCAGAAGGCACCCCCTTGATCTGGGCCTGTCTGTTCTGAATGGTCAGTTTCACTGTAATCCTCAGACCCTTCCAATCACCAGTTGCCTTGGCAGTATCATCACCAACCTTTTTGGGAGACAGACCCAGGGTTGATTGAGTTATGAATATTGTACTATCTTTGCATCCCTGGAATAAATCCCACTACTGGAGAGGAATGTGAGAGCAGGCCCAGGAAACCACAGATGAGGGCACATCATGAACTAATGGAGTCATGACCTCCATGTGACCTTTGCTCAGGAGATAATTCTCAGCTCTCTTGTCCCAGTCATATACCCTTCTCAAGCAGGAAGGTTATCAGAATCTCTTTTATCAGAACTTTTTGACAGATGGCATATGCAAAGCTCATGTCACTCTGAGGATTTGCATAAATTGTCCATTTAATGGCATTTCTTGTGTCCACAGAATCTGCATTAACACAGAGAATGGTAATAGCTGGACTGATAGGAAAAAGTTGTAAATGCTGTACGCTCTGTTGAAAATATTTCTTTATTTTAAAGACTGAATTCTGAGTACTAGCTGGCAAAAGAAAATGAGATATCTGTAATTATTTAATACATGGTTTGCTTCAACTCAGATTCCTGGAAGCATCCCATCTATTATTTGAAAGTAGAAGTAACAACATCAGGCAGAATAGAATGAAATAGGAAAAAAGGAAAAAGAAGAAGCAGCAGGCATTAAGAATGAACAAGAGAGAAAACAGTAATGCCACCAGAACACAAGAAAGTTGCGTAAGGGAAAGGGTTCTTTGGTATTCACGGCTGCATCCACAAATCCTAAAACAGGGCCAGACAGATGTTCTTTAAATATTGGTTGGTTCAAATACAATATACCACCTAGCAAAGGAATGCATCAGTGTTATTCTAGCTACAAAATACAGATAGCTAATGACCATAATGCCCTCTACTTAGTCCTGTTTTGCTTTGTTTGTAATTTGAATAAATATTTATTCATTAGAATAGTGTGCAATGAATTAAACAGTTTACTCTGCAGGATGCAGTAAATTCTCAAATTTTTTGTTGTTATTAAATGTTGAATTAAAAATATTTCATTCATTGAATACATATTAACTGAGAATCAAACAATACACAAGGTATTTTCTAGACATTAAGAGTTAAGAATGAATAAAAATGAATAAGAAAACACAAAATCTCCTCTTGAAGAGCCTAAAATCTAGAATTATAATTTTTATATACATTTTATAGGCAGGGGACTTCACTGGAGTATTCCTAGAAGCTTTTGAAGACCATTCTTTTGGTACCTGCAGTGGGAAAAGTAAAGAGTATCCTGTTTTACACAGGATGCTTGAATAATATTTATTTATTTCATTATTATTATTATTTTATTATCAAAATGTTGAATTTTGTCAAATGCTTTTTCAGCATCTATTGAGATGATCATGTGATTTTTGTCTTTCTTCTTGCTGATGTGGTGTATGATATTGATTGAGTTATGAATATTGTACTATCCTTGCATCCCTGGAATAAATCCCGCTTGGTCATGATGGATGATCTTTTTGATGTATTTTTGAATTCAGTTTGCTAATATTTTGTTGAGGATTTTTTCATCTATATTCATCAGGGATATTGGTCTGTAATTTTCTTTTTTTGTGGTGTCTTTGTCTGGTTTTGGTATTAGAGTGATGTTGGCCTCATAGAAAGAATTTGGAAGTAATATTTCCTCTTCTACTTTTTGGAATGCTTTAAGGATGGGTATTAGCTTTTCTTTAAATATTTGGTAGAATTTAGCTGTGCAGCTGTCTGTACAAGGAGTTTTGTTTTGGTGGAGTTTTTTGATTAACAGTTTGATTTCATTACTGGTAATTGGTCTGTTCAGATTTTCTGTTTCTTCCTGGGTCAGTCTTGGAAGGTTGTATTTCTCTAGGAAGTTGTCCATTTCTTCTAAGTTGTCAGTTATTGGTATATAATTAGTATTCTCTAATAATTCTTTGTATTTCTGCAGTGTTTGCTGTGATTATTCTTTCTTGGTTTCTGATTCTGTTTATGTGTGTAGACTCTCTTTTCTTTCTTGATAAGTCTACGGGTTTATCTATTTTATTTTCTCAAAGAACCAGCTTCTGGTTTCATTGACTTTTTCTATTGTTTTGTTTTCTATTTCATTTATTTCTGCTCTGATCTTTATTACGTCCCTCCTTCTACTGGCTTTGGGTTTCATTTGTTCTTCTTTTTCTAGTTTCTTTAATTGTGATTTTAGGTTGTTTATTTGGGATTGTTCCTGTTTCTTGAGGTAACTTTCCTCTTAAAACTATGTACTTTCCTTTTAAAACTGCCTTTGACTCATCCCACAGATTTTGGGCTGTATTTTGTTTTCATTTGTCTCCATGTATTGCTTTATTTCTGTTTTAATTTGTTCATTGATCTGTTGATTATTAAGAGGCATGGTGTTTAGCCTCCATGTATTAGTAAGTCTTTTTATTTTCTTTGTGTAACTTACAGTGTGCAATTCTAGTTTCACACCATTGTGGTCTGAGAAACTGCTTGATATAATTTCAGTCTCTTTGAATTTATTGAGGCTCTTCTTGTGGCCTACTATATGATCTATTCTGGGGAATGTTCCATGTGTACTTGAGAAGAATGTGTATCCTGCTGCTTTTGGGTGGAGTGTTCTGTAGGTGTCTGTTAGGTCTATCTGATCTAATGTATTGTTCAGTGCCTCTGTTTTCTTATTTATTTTGTCTGGTTGATCTGTCTGTTGATATGAGTGGTGTGTTAAGGTCTCCTAAAATGAATGTGTTGTAGTCTGTTAGTATTTGTTTTACATATTCAGGTACTCCTGTATTGGGTGTATAGATATTTATCATGGTTATATCCTCTTGTTGGACTGACCCCATTATCATTGTGTAATGTCCTTCTTTGTCTCTTGTTACTTTCTTTGTTTTGAAATCAATTTTTTCTGATAAAAGTAATGCTACTCTTGCTACATAATTTTTGATTACCAATTTGATTTCATTGCTGGTAATTGGTCTGCTCAGATTTTCTGTTTCTTCCTGGGTCAGTCTTGGAAAGTTGCATTTTTGTAAACAATTATGCAAACTAGCATTGTTCAGGCATAACACCACTTACCTTTGAGAACACCTGAAATTACTCATTCAGAGCTAAGGGTGGTGAGTTGGGTTTGTTGTCAAGCTAATGTGTGGTCCCAACCCAACATGACAAAATAGTGAGAGACAAAATATCTTGTGTCTCATAAACTGTCTGTGGGAGTGATAACCAGTGATGAATCTTTAAATATATTGAGTATATAATATAGCTGCATTCCTGAAGTATGTGTTCAACTTTGCCAAGGGCATCACTGAAAGATTCTGCTCTTTGCATGTAGAGATTCTGACATAAATACCAGAAACATTTGTTTCTTTCTGTCCTATACATGAAAGTTTTTATTTCTTCTTTTTTCCTATATTTATCACCAAAGGAACTTATAATTTATTATGTATGCCGAGAGACTGAAAGGAGAGATCATTTTAAATGCGCTCTTTGTCTTTTTATATTAGTAGAAATACCATTTGAGCAATTTAGTTTTGTGTCTTGTATATATTAGCTCAAATATTATCCCTGGAGACCTCTTCTGAACATGGCTAGATGTGCTCTTTATTCCTCATCTTCACTCACTTTAGCTGGCATAGTTTCTATCTTAACAGCTCATACATAAATACAATTACTTTAAAATAGTGATATATTTACCTGTTTGCTACCTTTGTCCCTGATGAGAATGTAAGCTTTATAAAAGCAGTCTTTTTGCCTGTCTGATGAGACTAGTATACTCTATTTTCAGATCCTAGAACAGTGTTCAGGACATGAAAGATTCTTAATAAATATTTTCTGGAAGAATAATTGAGTAAATAAAGTTTTCCTGTGCAGTGATTTCCTTTTCACTCACATCCTACACTTTTGGTTCATTATTACATCAAAAACTGTAAAATCACATTAGTGGGTCTCAAATACATATTTTTCTATTATAAATAAATCCATTTTCAAAACAAAAGTCAATGCCTAAATAGGGCATCAGAAATAATATTTACAAAGGTTCCAAAACACTGACCCTTGCCAAAAGTAACATAAAAGTAGAAAAACACAGTCTAATCTCATTTTTTGAATACAAAACAGAATATAAGATGCTAGCATATTGAATCTAGTAATAGAATAGTAATGTGCCATAGCCAGTTACAGTTCAATTAAAAACTGTAAGAATGATATGATGTTAGTACAGTTTATACTATAGTCACCTCACAGGCATTAAAGAGGTATTTAATACTTTTCAAAGGTCAATAGTCCACCTAATGGTCAACTATGAGATACTGGAACATTTTTATTACTGTTAAAATAAAGATATGATTGTGCATGATAACTCCTATGATTTAGCACTATTCTGAAAGTACTAGACAGGAAAGAGAATGAAATAAGAGTGGTAAAACAGTACTTTTAGAAAGTGCTTTGGAAATTTTGGGAAACAGTGGCATATTTTTCATCATTTTGAATTTACATAAATGATTATGAAGAAATTATTGGTAGCAAATGAAAACAGTAAATAATCAGAGGATGAATCGATGTTGCTGACTCTAAAACGAGTGATAAAAATCAATGGTTTTCTTATACACAAAAAATAACTGGTCAAAAATATAAAATAAGTAAAATCTTCATAATGATAAAGTTCACTAAATAATTAATGCTTAACATCAAGAATAGTCTAGGGTCTTTATGTGACGAGAGAGACATAAAGGATCATTGGTTCATTTACAAATTCATACATGGATATATATGTAAATATAATGAGATATCCATAAGATTCCTAAAAATTTTTGGAGGGAAACATGAAAAATATTAATCTAACTGTAAAAGTTTAAAGACCAACCTGTGAAACTAGTCAGAAAAAAAAGATGAAGAGAACAGCAAAAGGGTAATAATAACGCTTCTAAATATTTAAATGTGTATTTTAATGTACCAATTAAAACTCTATGTTAATGGTATAAATAGGCAGATCAATAGAAGATAATAAAGCCTGAAATACAGCCAGTATATTTATGAACTTAATATGTGAGAAAATGGCAATTTAAATAAAAGAGGGGAAACATGGCTTATTCATATATAATGTTGTTATACTCATAATTCCCTGTGGGGAGAGTTAGAGCCCTAAGTCATTCCATTCATCAAAATAAATTTCAGAGGCATCAGATGAAACAAACAAACAAACTGGGAAAAGTCTTAGATGACTTTTTTTCTTTTCCTTTTCTACTAATGTTGTTTTCTACACCTATCAAGGTCAAAGTTGTTAATTCTGACATCAAAGTCATTTAAATAAAAGCCATATGTAGAAAAATAAAACACGTATGACAAAGAGTTATACTGTTTTTAAGGTAGAAAGTGCACCTTCAAATACTTGAACAAAAAATGATAAACTCAATAGAAAAAATAATGAAATCAATGACATGGCGAGTATATTCAAAGACCATTTATGAATTTAATCAGGAAAGGATCACAAACTCAGATTTTGCACTTCCTACACTCCACCTTGCACTAAACATACTATAGCAATTATGTATGAAGTCTATAGAAGTATGACAAGACACTGTAGCACTGAATAATGAAATAACATTCCCACAAAGCCAACTAGAACAGAAAAGATAGAAGGTGAGCACAGTTAAAACTTGTGGTCCTGTAGGGCTCCTGGTTCAGAAGCAGCCATGGCAGAGACTGATGGCTCCCGTAGGTGACGGGGAATAAGGTGACCCACACATGGTCTCACTGCAGTCAGACTTATGATATGATACCAAAGGCGGGAATGGCTCCTCTCTAACCCTGAACAGGTGCTGATGAAGTCTGAGATTTGCTAGAGGTCTGGTTTACGTGATATAGAAAATAACGAGAAAATGGAGGAAACACAGCAGCTTCACAGCCAGAGCAGAATCAATCTGCAGCTAGCAGATGGACAGAGTATCACTTTTGCATTATCGAAGGGGGTTGGGAACTCCATGATTGTGACCGAAAAGGAGGGATGCCTTAAAGGACTGAGGATGGTGAGTAGGAGGAGGCCTAGACAAATCCCTAGGAGAGAGACAGAAACTGAGTCTTACTCAAAAAAAAGTCTCCATAAATAAATAAATAAATAAATAAAAACATACCAATGTGGAGTCATAAATATTAAGTCAGCAGACAAGACAAATCCCTCAAAAATTTGAAAGTAACAGAACATTATGAAATAATTTAAAATCAGTGAAATTCAAGATATTCAGAGAAATAAAGGAAGAACTAACATTGATTTAAAAAAACAGAACTAGAAATTACACAAGAACAAGAAAAGGAAGATATGACAAAGACCCCCAGTAAAAGCCTATAAAAGCTGAAGACAGTCACTGAAATAAAAGACAAAAACAATAGCATGCAGTTGAGGACAGAATGAATGAACTGAAAAGAAAGTATAAAATAACTCACCATGTAGGGCTGAAATTAAGGACATATGGAAGAGAGATGGAGATATCTCTAAAGAATTTTATTGTTCTAGATGAGAATAGAGGAACATTAAAAGGCATTATATTGAAAAAGTTGATTTTCTTTTTGGAAATGAAGAAAAATAGGCATGATTGAAATAAAACTACCCTTTGAGCAGAAGGCAGATTGATACAATTTAGTGTGCCCCAAAAACACAGTAATAAAACGGTAGCTTCAAAAGTAGTGTTAGAATGTAGAGATAGCAGAATGATGAAGCTGAAATTTGAGGGTTTCTGAGAAGATGAAAAAGAAGATAGAGGGGGACCTGATGAAGGGGGTAGTGTAATCACCATAATATTACTCATTTAATTGTAGATTAATGATATCAAAATAAACTTAAAAAAAAAGAAGATAGAGAAGAAGAAGAAAGAAGAAATAGGTGGGGCAGGAGGAGAAGCAGAAAAAGGAACAAAAGGAGTGAGAGCAGGAGGTGAAGACAAAGGTGCGGAAGGAAGAGGAGAAGGAGGAGAAACAGACTGACCACCAGGAGCACCCCCTGCACAGTACCAATGACAAAACCTGTCAACGTGATAGGGTAAGTTTAATTAACAACTGACTGTAAACATCATTATAGGAATTTTTTAAATTCCATTGAAAAGGGGAACTAAAATTATTGATATTAATACTCACCTCCAGGACTAATATATTTAGAGGGCAATTAAAATATGTTAAGGCATGTGCTATGTTCAAGAGAGGGATAGTTGCCACATGGCCTTAAACACTCTAGAAAATATAATAGCTAATAAAAAGTGAAAATTTTCACCAAAACACAAAATTGAAATCAAATCCCTAACTTCAGGAAAAAAACAGAGTGATCTGAATTATGCTTTAACATAATTTATTGATCTTTCTGAAGGCTGGAAGAAATAAAAAGGAAAACAAAAGAAAAAATATAAAGAAAAAAAGAGTAAAGTACAAATATTGCTGTGACTGGTAAGGAAAATTAAACTCATCCTGGAAGAAAGATAGACTACCTGAAAAAATAACCAGCTTCTCTAACGACCATGCAGTTTCATTAGAAAAATAACAATAAGAAAATAGCCTTAAATTTGTCCTCGTTAACACAATGGAAATTATAAAATATTTAAACTAAATGTGACATTATTACATGCCAAAATGTGTAGAACAAGTTAAGATGAATGTTTAGGAATATTTACAGTCTTAAACATATTTATTAAAATGAAAATGATTAAAAATAAATAAGATAAATATTCAACTCAAGTTATGCAAGATGAATAGTGTAACTGAAAAAAGTGTTAGAAATAATAAATACATGAGCAGTGTTTAATAAATAATATATACAAATAATAAGGGATCAACAACACAAAAGACTTTATTGAAAAGCTAAGCAAAATAAAATATAAAACCTTAGCAGCATTGATCAAAACAAAAAAGGAAGAAAATATACAAATAAATAATAATATAAGAAACAAAATGGCTATGGATGTTTATATATATAGATGAAGATGTACACAACTGTAGAATGTTATAAATTATAAAATAAGTAAAACATTGTAAGCAATTAATTTGAAAATTTAGATTAAATGGCTATTAAAAATATATATCTGTTTGTATATGTATTTGTGTGTGTGTGTGTGTGTATATATATACATATATATACATATGAATATATATAAATAACCAAATTTGGTTCCAAAGGAATAGGAAATACAAATTATTTAAAATAAAGAAATCTATTCATGTGATTTTACACGGACAGAAACACAGACACACACACACCTGAAACAATACACAATTTCCAAAAAAATCTTCAAAGAGTAATTTATATGCTCTACAAATTATTTTAGGGAACAAAAAATGAAAGAAAGATACCCATCTAATTCTATGGCAGTAGTAGAACTTTGTTCTCAAAACCAGGAAAAGTATAATACAGATTAAGAGAATTATACTCATCCTTCATAGATTAGTATGTTTTAACTAAAAAAAACATAGGTCTTTAAATTGACCAGTATAAATATATATACTGAATTATGTACCTATAATGTTTATTCTAGGATGAAGAATGACTTAACATCTGAAAATATTCTAATTGTAATGCATGATGTTAAATAAAACCAAATAATGTAGATATACCATTTTAATAATAAAAAAGATACATTCCATAACATTCAACATCATTCATATTATATCCTAGAAAAGGAGGAAGAGATATATATTTCCCTAAGATATTAAAAATATAAAAGCCTACAACAGTAAAGCTTTAGAAATATATTCACTAAGAACAAAATTTGTATTGAACTTCATATAGGAGACTAAGAACTCATAATGTAATATAAATTAAATTAAAAGGAAGGAGAAGAAAAGAGAACACCAGTATTTTCATATTATGTAACTTCTAAAGAAATATCAAGAGAATTTATACAAAAGGTATTTGTACCAATGAAAGTCAGTCATATATAATATCAGTATAAAATTAATTGCATTATTATATACTAATAGCTTCCCAATTAGAAAATATAAAAGCATCTTTGTTAACTCAAAACCAAAAAAATATTGGTAAATATAAATTTGGGCCAGATCTTATTGAGAAATTTACAAACTATTACAGAATGTCATTAAATAACTAACTAAACATATAAACAGCAAGTTCATTAATGGGAGAATTCAATATTGTAATGAAAATTCTCCCCCAAATTAATCTAATAATTGAACATAATGTTAATCAAAATGTCAACAGGGCTTTTTCCTAAAGATGATAGGTTGTAACTAAAGCATACATAGAACAGCAAAGGGCTGATAACACTAACATGCAGGTTTAAGAAAGGTGGTGTATGTTGTGGTTTCTTGCCCAATATTTTGCCAAGATTTATCATGAAGCCATAGTATAGTTTTTGTGCAAGGATTAAAATAATAGCACAACAGTAGGATCCAGAAGTTATAGTAGAAGAGTCTAGAGAAGGAGCATGCTTGTATAGAAAGTCAATAACAAGTCTGTGGGGAAAGATGGATTATTCAATAAATGGCACAGAGATAAAGTGACTATCCATATGGAATAAAAAACTAAAATTATATTCTTATGCCATCCATCACCTCAAACTATTTCATGGTAGATTCAACAGCTACCTTTAAAAATCAAACCCTTAAAGAAATATCAGGCGTAAGTATATGAAAATATTTCTATGACCAAATGGTACAGAAGAAATTTCTTAACACACTCATACAAGCACCAAACAAACTAAATGGATACAGTAAATTAAACTTCATTAAAATAAAATGAAGTTATCCATTTAAGGAAAACCTATGATCAAAGTGAAAAACCAAGCCACATACAGGAAAAAAAAAATTTACAGTTGAATGGAGCTGAAAAAAATTAGTGTGTTGTAATGCCAAAGTAATATGACCAGTCTTTTATAATCAGTAAGTTAATTGTAACAGAGTGGTAGAATATAATCATTGAGTTAAATATAGTTAAATACCATTTGGTAAGTAAATTCACCTATAATAAACAGGAATGGGTACATATAATTATCTGCAACAAAGTCTTGAGTTTGGGACCTATAAAAAAATTAACTACTGTTTTTTGTTTTCTGTTTTGTTTGTTTTATTTTTGGTAGTCAGCAGGTCACAACAAAATTTCTTGGTCCACCCCATCAAAAAAAAGAGAGAAAGGGAGAGAAAAAAGAAAACATTCAAGACAGTGTTTTATAATACAGAGTATGTGTAAATCTAAAAAGGAAAGACCTATGACGAACTGCTATGACTCCATTCTTTTGGGTGACCATGTTCCTGTAACTAGTGAATATTCTTCAGTCTTCTTCATCTTTATAACACATAGTTAAAAGCTAGTCCTGTATTTTGAATTCTTAAGCAGTTGTATTAGCAGCCCAAAGCTTCTCTTTCTCTTAAAGCTTTTGAAGTCTTTGGCCTATGATCCTAAATTACTTTCAATTAAAGCTGAATTTAATTTATTTGAGACTGATCATTATTTCACTTCCACCATATAAACAGGCAATCCTTGGAAGATGAAAACTGAATTATAGCATATGGTAGAAGATGCTCAATTCCACTAATGATCAAGGAAGGCTTTTAAAAACTGTAGTGAAATGCAATGTTAAGCATATCAGGTTGGAATATTCAGAAACTATCAATTACATTTTTTTATTACTTACAGTGTCTAAAATAGCTATGTAAAATGTTCACATTTGAATAATTGTATTGATCATACACATGCAGAAATATACACTTTTAAGAAAGGAAGAGAAAGAGGCAATGAGAGAGAGGCAGTTAGGTAGATAAGACATATGCAGATAGACAGACAGATGGACATCAGAGGGGAATATAGCAGAGTGTCAGATACTGACAGTGAAAGGCACAGAGAGACCAATACAGAGAGAGGAAAGAAGACTTCTGGACACTGCACTAATTTAAGTACAGTTTTCCCTAGATGATTCAGCTGTACTACTTTCATTTCTCCTTTCTGTTTTTTTTTCTGTTGAAAAACTTTATACTAAATATACTTTGTTTTTGAATAATAATGAAGTTTTAATACATATATTAATAAAAACATAAATCCTGATTCTATTCATGCCAATGCTACTTCTTAGTATATATCATGAAATCTTCGAACATTTTTCATCCCATGATCAGGAAAGTAACAATTTTAGAACATTTTATTAAGTTTTATAATAAAAGTAATAAACACAGACAACTAATAGATTTATTCACACCCATGTCCATCTTTAGAATGTATCATGAAATTCTTGAACACCTCCCACCCTTGACACATAAAATGATTCTCTTTTTTCACTTATTATTTTTTAAAATCTTCTTTTTTTTTAATAATGAACATGCATCAATTAGAGATGACTTCAATTTTTGGAGCTGTGACTTAATAAATAGTGGAAAATCCTCAGTTTAATTTAACCATCCTAATTATATTTGTATGTAAACTTATTTATGTTTGTGTTAAAATCAGTCATTTATTCAGCCATTTACCTGTTCACAGCATACATAAAGCCCAGGATGGCACTTGCTTACTGCTACAAATGTAACTATGGATCTTTGATTGTATTTTTCACTAAGCATAGAGCATATGTCCTGAAAAACAAACCTCAAGATTCAACTACATCATTGGAACTAGAGGTTTTAGGTTGCAGATGGTAGGAAAACCTGTCTTTTAACTTAGTTGCAAATTACTATAGAATCTAACTATAACTTCCATCAATTATAATTATTAGGAAACCATCTCAACAATTTCACTTCATATTAATCTTTGTTTACTCTTCTTAGACTATTTATTATCTGTAACATTCATTTACCCAAATTATTAAACCATCTGCCCTGAACTACAATTTTATATTGTTTAAGGATTAGATAAGCATCAAACATATACTTTATGACCTAAAATTTTCTTCCAGGAAAAGGGGTTTCTGGTGCACCATAAATTTCAAAGTAGAGTTAGATGGAGGGACGGCTGGATCTTAGCTTCCTTTTCTTCCAAGACATAGCTTAACGTATGCTAAATATGGTTTGGTAACTAAGAGGAAATCTAAACATGTTTTACAATAGGAATAGATTCTTGTATAATTGCTTCCTGGGTGATGAAGTCCGAGTGAAAAAGGACTATGGCACAACAAGAAACTGAACATCAGTCACAATAGCATCCTCTTAGCAGGATCACTGGGAGTTCTCTTGCTGAGAAAGTGGGAATCAAGGAAACCAGCCGGTAGCCTGGGTATGTTCCTACTCCAAGAGATTCCACTGATCCACTAAATCCCCTAACAATCCAATCTTACAATGTATGTATGTGTATTGGGAGGATGGTCCCTTTCACCATTCTGGAGTTCTCCTGTGCTATAAGACAGATCTGAAAGAGCAGATACTGTCATTTCCAAATGCTTGTAAATGGAAACCTGTTATTCTGAGAAATAAGATATTTATCTAAGGGCACAGAATTAGTGATACTTTATAGAAATAACTGCAGAAAAGACGTAAGAAACAAAAACCCGTATCACGATTTCTGAGTAATT